>JADRCH010000047.1:15537926-15595426 GCA_019843965.1 Rhynchomys soricoides
ATATATATATATATATATATATATATATATATATATATATATATATAAAATCTATCACCTATCTATCATTATCTATCCATCAGTGTAGCCTCTCTTGTGCTGATTCTACTCTGTGCATGCTTGCCACTTTCCTTCAAAGATGCTTCTGGCACCTTCTATTTCTTGAGGTCTCCATGTGCTCATGTTTACTACAACAAGGACTACATTTACATTACCAAGGATACCTATTTGTTACTGTCCTTATGGCTGCAACCAACTACATAACAAAAAGAAATTTAAAAAGGAAGAGGTTATTTGGGCTTGTGGTACCAGGAGGGTATAGCCCATCATGGGGGACATAATTTGACAGCTGTAGCAATAGGATGGATATTCAGTTTGCATCAAAATTAGGAGTAGAGAATGAATAAAAAGGAGGGCTGGGCTATAAGGTCTCGAGGACCATCCTCAGTGAACACTTTCCCCAGCTATGTAATCACTCCAAATAGTAATACCATTTGAGAACCATGCGTTGAAACACATCAGCCATCAAAACCAATCATCACTCATTGATACCACGTAAGACTGTAAATGGAAGAGTCGTGTCTTTTTCCATTTCTTTACCCTTGATCTTGATGTTAGCATCAGTTATATTTGGCAGTGCATTATCACGTTTTAACCTGGTTTACTTTCTAGAATCAAATATTCTCTGCAATCTTATTCCTACTGAAGTCTTACACAACACAAAAATAAATGAATAAAATGTGTTTCTTTTTCTGTCATAGACTAAGAAAATAAGCATAATCTGGAAACATAACAATGAAAAATGGTATACCACTTATACATGTAAAGAGAACATTGAAAATAACCTTTAAAGCATTTTTTTTTCTCTTAACACTTAAACCAATGGGCATTTATTAAGGAAATTATTTCTGGAATATTTCAGTCTTTAATTTTGTTGCCAATATAACATTATTATAGGTTCACATGAACTTTATGCATTCATTTTTTTCTTTGTGTGTGTGTGTGTGTGTGTGTGTGTGTGTGTGTGCACATTGGATGACAGCTCAGAAAGCATTCTTACATATGGTTCTCTTTATAATTACTGCTTTATAAACATTGTTACTATTATAAACAATGTCACATAAATGACAGCATATTTTATTGCAAAACATAAAGAAACAACATAAAATATGAAGTCCTAAAAGAAAAAAGTCTGAACTCTGAATTCTATGTATAGTAACAATATCTTTTAGAGGTTAATGATATACAAATCATTTTCAAATGAAGGAAAATAATTGGTCACCCAAAAAGCAATTAGGGTATAACAAATCAGTTATCTAAACAGACCAAAGAGTAGGAGAATTAAAAGAAAATTCTTCTAAATTTGTTAAACAAAATTCAATTCAAACTTCAGTAATTTTGAGCCTAGTAAATTGCTTGTAACAGTAGAAAGAAAAATCAGTGAAGAGATCCATAAATAAGGAATAACCATGTATGCATTCACTTACCTAGGCTCATGGCTGTGGGTCTAAGGGGACTGGCTGCTTCAAATGCCTACCACTGACACATGCCAGTATTGATGGATCAGATCTGGGAATTGTAATAAACGATTCCTGGGCTATTTATTCTTCTGTCAACCTAACATAAACTAGAGTCAATTTGAAAGAAGGAACCTCAAATAGGCATATAACTGTGGGAAACACGTGAAGGATGTTCTTGACTAATGATTGGTGTGGGATGGGCTCTATTCACCAATGCTTGGGATGGTAATCCTAGACAGTATAAGACAGCAGGCTAAGCAAGCTGTGTGCCACAAGCCAGTAAGCAGCGCTCCTGTTTCTTTACCTTAAAAAAAATTATTTTTCTGCCATGCTTGCTAATATACTGACTAGTACCACTGATTGATTGTAGAGTTTGAGGTTTCTTTCTGTGTATACTACATTGACAATTAGTAGACATTTATTTTTTTTCATTCTTTGAACTGAAATACTTTACTAAAGAATCTACATTAGAGAAAAAATAAGCCAACCACGGATCTAGCCATTGAATACATAAGAATGGTTACATTTTTCATTCTGGATTCCAGCTGATGACAATTTCTATTGAATTTTCTTACTCATATATGACTTTTCTCTTGCTACTTCTCTCTCAGTGTGAAATCAAAGAACATCAGGCAGCCTACTAAATACATAGTTAGTTCTAAAACTAATTGCTTCATGAAGTTCTAGATTGCAGTGACATCTAACTACCCAACTGATGATTGAGGTTTGATGCAGTTTTTAAACAGACTGGGATGGAATTGCTTAATGGGAATGACCAGTCACATTTTTCAAGTTCAGTCTTAAATACTACTTGACAAAAAAAATCATAATTTGAAACATCTGGACTTGAAAAATAATTCAAGGATGAATTTTCCACAAAATAATATGTGGTTCTATGGTCTTAAGTATACACACCATTCAATGAATCATTATTTTCATTTTCCTCTTTTCATAAAGATGAACAGTAGTACAAGCCATTAACTAGTTGTAAAAGTTGTTAAACAAGCTGCATTTCCATTTCATGCCTTAATAGCTTATTTTCCTTGAAGAGACTTTCTCACCATCTTACAAACTTGCCTTTGGCTGGAGTCTGCTGTCTGCAAAATTTTACCTATGAAATAGTCATAGAAAGATTTTGAAAATTAGTGCTGCTTCCAGTAACTAAAATAACCTGGAGCTAGCTTGGAGGCAGCAGTGAATATTAAAATAGATGCACTAAAGTTCATTTCAGAGATTTGGTGCCTTTTGAAGTGGAGGGGGCTTTCAGAACTTGGGAGATTTTGACTGTCTTATGGGCATAGTATGTCTCAAGAAAAACATACCTTTCAAATAATTCACAGATAATTTTCTACCTTTCTGAGTTTTTCTCAAAATGTATATAAGTTGAGAATGAAACAGAGGAAGGGAGGGAGAAGAGGATAAGAAAGGTGTGTGTGTGTGTGTGTGTGTGTGTGTGAGAGAGAGAGAGAGAGAGAGAGAGAGAGAGAGAGATTATCCAAATGAGGAGTGCAAACATGAAAATGTCTGTGATACTTCCTTTTGGATTACCTAGAAAATGTTTAACTTTCTCTTATAAAAGTAATGATATGTAACAGTTACATGTTACCATCTGCAGACAGAGTTCAGTGAGTGCTGCTCATGCCTGAAAGCGTTTTAATTATCAAGGGCAAGTGTTTGTTTTTTCCAGGTTATGGTGAACTTCATAATGCATTTTGGGAAGTAATATTTTCTTTCTTTCTTTCTCCCTGCATTCATTCATTGTGTGTGGGAAATCATGGTGAACAAGTTACGCCATGACACCATAAAATAACCTACAGGAAATGATACTCTCACTCTATCATGTGTGTCCCATGTGTAGAAGTCAGATTATCAGGATTTATACCAAGTATCCCCATCCACCTGTGTAGTTCTACTGTGTTGAAATGGTTCTAAACATTTTAAATTAGGCAGGATGAAATCCAGAAGGTGCTTGTGTTGAGAAGCAATTTAGACATATTCCTGCATTTGTACCAGATGAACACAAATCACAGTGACTTTATTTTTGATAACAAGTTAGAGAAAACATGAACACTGTTTTAACAAAAGCATGCTTTCAGTCTCCTAAAGATGACTGACAAAGTCCAGAGGAAGTATTGCCTCTTTTCTAATCTGCGAGTTGCTTTCAAGGAATAATACACACTTCATCTGTTTTTGTTTATGATGAGCACAAAATTATATAGTTTCTTTTAGTATCTATGTTTAAAGCATATTAATGTCAATATTTTGCTCTAAATATTTGACAAAATGTTCAAATTAATTTTCCTATTTTTTATATATTATATTTTCAAAATTTTTCCAGGATATTATACATTGCTAGAATATCAATCATATTCCATATGTTCAATCCCAAATTCAATGCAATTTTATATGAAGCACAGATAAGAGTTAAATTTTTCTTTATTAATGCACATGTAACTTGCTCCCACAACCTGAGCTAATAAAAATCATTTTTCATGTCTTTTTAAAGAAATAACACTTTTTGTTTTCATTTTGTAAATTATGTTTCTGTATAAGCTTCCACGATTTCTTTGTGCTTGTATCAGAACAAATGCATTTCTGAATGCATCTAAAATTATAACAGAGTATTTCTACAATTTCAATTGGGCAGATATTCCCAATGGCAATTTGCAAATAACTTCTATTCTATGAAATATTCCTTTCAACCCTGTTATAAGGAAATAAAAGAAGGAAAATAATAAGAAAAAGAGTCCTCTTCTATAATCCGCCCAAAGAAATTTCGATAAGAACTTCCGTGATATGCAGGGGAAACGTAGAAGAAAATGTCTTGTTCTCACACAAATGACAGTTATGACAAAATTGGGAGCCATATTTTCTTTCTCATGTGATGGATGGATGTCCAGTTAGATGTTTATAAAAGGACAAACTACAGCCCACGTCAATCAGAAACTTCCAAATTCTAAAAAGTGGCTGAGTTCCATAGTTCTAAATCAACAGCTAAGTATGAGTCAACATACTTAAATGCAAAAATATTCTCAATCTGTAATTTTAACAGCTAGCAGTTTCTTCAACCATATCTCTGAGGGTATATTTTAATGGACAGATTATTTCCTTTCACAGAATTTATATATGTGAAGGGTGGTTGTGTACATCTGGGTATGCACTGGGTTCTACACTCTGGATCTGTCTAAAATGATTCTTACTCGAACTTGCTGGATTTGTGATTATTTTGTTTCCTGGTGAACAAAAAGAATTTTTAAAAACTGAATAATTATTGCCTTCCTTGTCTATGATCTCAATCACCTAAAAGGTGAAATGGAATCAGTGCCTGAGAAATAAAATCATTGATGTCTCATGAAAAGTATTGAGATGAAGAATCTATCTGAACTTCATAAAGATAATAATTCTCTCAGGAACTTCATTGACTCTTCTATAACACAGAGGCTTGATACCCAAAAGGATGCTGTGTCACCATGGAGGGGCATAGAGTACAAATGCACACTGCTGTCTGCATTTTTTTTTCTTCCACTAACAATAATACTGAGAGCATCTCTCACACACTTCACATACATGAAAAATGAGGTGCATTTTACCTTTGTAGTGTATCATTTTACTTAATTTCTTGCTAAATTTTAGAAATTATATATGTGTGCTACTAATTATTCACTATTCTCTCACAATTTTAGTCACAACACATTTTTTCTAATATCTAGATTTTGGGTGGTTTTTTTGTTGGTTTCTCTGGTAGAGTTTACCCATCTGTCTTTCTGCATGCTACACACATGCTATAGTAATGAGTTATAAGCCAGAAAGCATACACATATATATACACACACAAGCTCACTTTGTGATCTGGATTTTGCAAATTTATTAAAATGTTAATATATATTAATAATATATATTAGGTGACTTTTTCCATACCATGCACTGGCAGGTGACAAAATACTGACCTTTCGTGAGTCAGGGAGAGAGAAGTTCAAGCAGAAATAAAATATGAAACAATTAATAGAGAGACAGTGATTTAAGAAGGAATCAAATGTGTTAGTAGACAGCTAATGAATTCCAATGAAGAAAACACAAGCTGAATTTTGAGAAATAATAACTTTTCAATTATGTACAAAGAATGAATACTGTGCAATAAAGCTGATATTTAACAACCAGAAGATTGGTCAGTGAGTTAAGGGGAAGAATTTTGAAAAGAGTGTACATCATATTTTGCATTATAAACTACCTAAAGTTTTCTGGAATTTGCAATTATTTTTATATCTTGGGCCATATTCAAAGTAATCAAGACATCCAAAGTATAATTTGCCTCACTTCAGGAAAAATGTGTAATTTTTTTGTCTACATGCATGCACTGTATTTTCCAGGAAGTTTGTCTTAACCACATAGATCCTGTTTTTTGTTATTGGTGCATGTTAATGTAAAACTCTCTGTAGCTAATTGATATAAATAGTCATTAGATCCTGTTGTCTGTGTGTCATCATGGTGACAGCCTTTTTTGTCACCAGATTTAAAACTCTGGCAGGCAGGTCCACACTCACCCTTAGGTCTTCTGCGTTCTATAAAATATCAGGTAGAAAATTCCATACTTAGTCCATATATAAATAAGTTAAAATCAACTAATATGACACATTATTTATTAAGTTTATTCCTGTTTGCTGATTTACCTAAAGGGGGGATAAGGACAGAAAGACTGAGAAAGACAGACAGACAAACAGAGACTGAGGTGGGGACATCAACTCAACCTGATCTTCCATGTATTGGACAAGAATGTGTAGATGAAGATTACAGTAAGTCAAGTCTGTGTAGCTAGCTAGAGACAGTGTCTGTTGCCCCTTGATCCCTTATTATATCTATGGAGTTTGAATAGGAGTAACCCCATACACCCATGTATTTGGTGCTTGACCCATACAGAGTGGCAATATTAGGAGGCGTGACCTTTTTGAAGTGTGTCATTGTTGGAGGAAGTGTGTCACTGTGGATGTGGGCTTTGAGGTCTCATATATATTCTCAAGCCAAGACAAGTGTGCCATTTACTTCTGCCACCTGAACAACAGAACTCTCAGCTCCTTCTCCAGCACCATGTCTGCCTGCCTGCTTGGCACCATGTTTCTTGTCATGATGATAATGGACTAAACCTTGGAACTGTAAGGTAGTTTTTCATTATAAGCATTGCTGTGGTCATGGAGTGTCATCGCAGCTATAAAACTCTAACCAAGATATCGTAAATAACAGCATGTTTCAGAATCATTGGCACTAAATACTTACACAGTTATTACTGTTCTTTCTTGCTGATTCTACAGTTTCTACCATTGTTCTGGGTTCAAATTTTTACAAGGACCAATGTAACAATGCCACAAGTATGGTCCTTCGTTTCTCCTTGGACATATGTGTACTCCGTGGCAAGCCATTTCTTTACCATCTAAAAGCAAATAAAAAAACTTTTCTGCACAAAGCACTTGCCATTTGTGAGAGTAAAATCCTCCACTCATACCATATGTGACTTTAAGAGCTGACCCTCAGGACATCAATTATTCCGTCAATTTCCTTTGTTGTACCCTCACACCATTCCTCCCATCCCAGTAATCCCCGGGCTACTTAGCACACTTTCCTAGGCTTTAACTTTCTTCTGCTTAAGTGATTATTTCCACTTAAGCAGTTATCATGACTTTGTTTGTATTCTAGTGAAGTGTTTCCTCTTTACT
Organism: Rhynchomys soricoides; assembly: GCA_019843965.1. Lineage (NCBI taxonomy): Eukaryota > Metazoa > Chordata > Mammalia > Rodentia > Muridae > Rhynchomys > Rhynchomys soricoides. The sequence continues at coordinate 15,545,152 of JADRCH010000047.1, forward strand.
AAGATTTCTGTGACAGTAATGGAAGGAAATTTTTACTTTCTCCCATCACTCTTCCCCTGTGAGATGCATCTGTTGCTGGTATGGTATTTTATACAATCTATAGACACAATTGGTTTAAGTTACTTTATTTTCTGTGATTAAGTGCTTTGAAGTTTATAGACTTTTATTGTTAGTGATGTTGGCACCTCTACTGCATATCACGATGAAAAAACAAAGCTAGAGACTGAATATCCATCTATGGAATCAACTCTTAAAAATGAAAACCAGTGATGACTAGCAAGAATGGCAGTGCCTGGATGTCAGGTGACTGAAAATGTGCCAGAGGAATGGTATATTCTCATTTAGCAGAAATTCATTAGACTCCCGCTTGTCCATCTTTACTTGCCTCATCCTTTCAAGACTGTGATACTTTATGCTGTGAAAATTTGGCAGTGTCTGCAGAAGCCAGGATTAAACTAATTAAGAATTTCCAATAATACGTATTAGATTTTAATGGAAATCTGCATAGAATAAAATTTTAAAATTAGATTATGATCTCACACCTGAGAAAACACTGTATTTTATAATTTGCCATGCTGTTTGCAATGGATTAGAAAGAAAGAAGGGAGATGACCATATAAAGAGGAAGAGGTAAAGGAGGAAAGAATATGCAGGACAGAAGAACTCGGGCTGAGGTGGAGAAAAAGAACCTCCTGTAATTTTGATAGTAATGCTGGGCGTGCAGAGGAAGCATTTCACAGAACCTATCACACATGTACATACATGTGTACTAATTGTATATACTGTGTGTGTGTGTGTATACGATTTTGACTGTATGTTTCTTTCTTATTTGATATAGAGTTCAATTTTCATATTTATTTTTTCCATTGATATTATATCTTGGAGAGAATTCTACATAGTAAGACATTATTTGCCCTTAAAAATCCAAGCAATTGTTGGTGAGGCTGTACCTCTGCTCATGAACATATGTCCTTCTGTGTAACAAATTATATGTTAAATTATTTAATTTCTAAATGATTGAATGAAATACTCAGAACATGTCTAAAACCATTTATCTTATTGCCATTTTATTTAATAACCCATCGGTTCATTATTAATATGACATTCACACTGTACCACAGAGAGGATGGTCAATCAAATTAATGAAGATATGAGTTTATACACTCATATCTAACAAGATGATTACACTCACATTTTTATGACACAAATGGAGCTTATCAAGATTTTCTTCATGGACTAGATACTGTTAATTTATAAAGATAAGAGGAATCCTGTACTTGAGTTATCTGTTCATCATATTATCAACAGAAGTGTATAATTCCATCCTGAAGCTAAGATGTGTTCTGTTTAAACAATCTAGCACAGATGGCATGAGAAAAACTCATTTTGTGTGAATCACATAGATGCATTATCCATACTTTTAATATATCATAAATATCACTACACTAAGACATAAGAGGCAAGCCTTTAAGACACAGTCTATGCTCTGCCTGTCAATCAGCGTATTTATGTTTCCTTACTTACTCTTGATAAAGTAATAATACATATTTCTGTTTGGCACATTTGGAAGTTTTGTTATGTGGTGGAAAACATTCATTTATATCTGTCATAAATGCTATATTCTGGGGATCCTTTTATTAATAACCATGGTTCTTCTAAGTAGCTGAAAAATCTCATCATGTAGTTTCAGTATTTTACTTTTTAAATATCTCACAGTGACCATAGGGATGTGGTCCAGGAATAAAGAACTTGGCTATGAAGTTTGAAACCCACACGGAGGTACAGTAATAAGAGGGTGAACCTATTTGGAAATTGATGGAATTTACCAATCAAAATGAATATAGCACTTGGGTCTGTGCATTACTGTAACATGGAGTCATCAGTTTGAACTTAAAAGAGTTGACGTGATATAATGTTTTCCAAAGAAAAACACCCAATGATAAAGTTCGCTGTTTTCAAGCAACCCCTATGTCAGATAAATCTTACAGCTGTGCCTAGAATCCATAGATAGTAAAAAGATTTAGAGACTTCCTCATGCTTTCTGTGAGTTTTAAATTCTGTCTGATTACAAAAGTTTCATGTCACTGCACACTACCACGTCTAAGTTCAGAGAAAGAATAGGGAAGGAATATTCACAGTCTTGCTGACCCTCCACTTCCTTTATTCAAACCTACAAATATGTAAACATCACCTTCATATCTGTGCACTGGTCTGTAACTACAGGTTATCCTTATGCTGGGATTTAAAACCATTCAGCTAATATTTCTAGAGCAAACTCAGTTCGTGACTGACACATTCATTCTTTCTACCTGTGAGGATCTGACTGTGTCATTAATACAAATCTTGAGTCCAAAGAGATTTCACACTCAAGAGAGCATTGAGTACTCTGGAATATGCAGTTTGTTTTCATGGAGTGTTGTTTTAAAGGTGGTCATTTGATATTTCTAATATACTCATGTAATCTGTCCTTAGTCATTTGAAAGAGTTACAAGTTTGATTTACTGATGTGTACATTTGAAGCACAAAAATGTCACTAACTCTGCTGTGCTTTTTGTTCTAACAATGTCTTTAAGGACCAGCTGGATAATCATTTCTGTTGTGTGCAAATCTCATTAAATCAATAGCATATTAACTCCATGTATAATTTTGATATTTACACAAAGAAAATAATTTTAAATTCTAAAATGAGTTATAGTAAAGAAATAATAAGCTTAATTACCAAACAGATAAATAATAAGATGCTACCTAGATCATATTTGTAAATATGCTTAGTTGTTAATAACTAAATATTAAACTCTCATGTGTGTCAGTTGGTAATTCTCTGCTTATTCTAGTGGGAGGAGTTGATAACAATGGATGATAATCTGCTAATGATTAATATTCATTGTTTTCTACTTATCCTGAAACTGAAGACTGTTCTGTAAAATCCTGATACTAGATATAATCATAAAAAATTAAAATTTTGTCTTATGGATCATTTTCAAAAACATAGCAACTCTGAAGCTGGTGGAGGTGTAAAAACAAACAGATTTTGGCAGACACAAAGACACATTTATGTTCAGGTTAAAATTCATACAATTTATATAGCTTTCTAGAATTTAAGACCTCGGTATTCCTTAAGAAACAATTAATTGTATTCTGATAATAAAATAGGCAATGAGAATTCACAAAAATAATTCTGTTGGGTTTAGTCTTACAAGGTAACTCTACATGAGCATAAGAAATATTATTGATTATTAATTGTTTTAAATTATTATTAATTTCACCAAAATCTCAGTTCATAATTTGTTTCAATAATTTTATGTTAATATAACTACCCTTGTATGAATGCATGCCTCCCATGTGAGAGAATGATTTTATTTCATTTTTAAATACAGAAATAGTGACAGCTAAATCTCAAAGTTTGTGGCTGAATTGGCAGGTTAGGAGAGAAATGAATTAATACTATTCCTGTAGTTTTCAGATTCCTCTCTAATTTTTCAGCTTGCCTCTGCATGAATTCTGATTTGCAATGTTGTTTTCCTTATTCAGCTTATGTTTTAGGTAAAATTCAGCACCATAATGATAACAATGAAAAGGATATTTTTTCCTTCACTTTCCCCACAGTTCATTAATAATATTTTATAAAACTCAAAACTGGCGATAGACAGTGAACATGAAAGGATGAGCTTCAAGGGAAAGGCTTACGAAGGTCAAGGGTTCTAACAGTTTTCTTCAATCACGAACTCCACGGTTGACTTGCTCAACATTTGTTTAATGGCAGAATAACTCTGACTTGCAGGAGCTCCAAAACACTTTCTACTCTAAATCCACTTGACCAGTTAATGAAATCTTTAATAATCAGGTTAAACAGGAAACACCTTTTCGTTTATTATCCTTAGGGCCGTTCCTAAGGGACTAACAAATACTTTAAGGAGAAAAATCTAATTATAATTAGTCAAGTGATTTGACAGACGAAAAAGCAGTTTGTTTCACAATTGATGCATTATTGTATTTTGAAAATTAGGTTTGAACCTGGAAAGGCACTTACACCACCATGCAGTAAAAGCCTGTGCATGGGTCTAATATGCAAGTCATTTTTTGTTGTGTTGTTACTTACTAATTTACAGGTTCATCAGTCACTGGGCGATTTATTAGGTTTGGTTAAACCAAGTGGCATTTTGCTTCTTTAAAGATAACATTGTTCGAACACTGTGACTAGTGGATTTTTCGTTTGTTCATTGATCCATTCATTCCTGCAACCTTAACTCCTACCCTCTGGGAGATGAACTGCGGCTGATGTTAAGTTTATTCTCAAATTACTTCTTTAAAAGCCTATTCTAGGTAGTTTCTAATTAGGCACCCCCAGATGGTATGAATCAAGCAGCTGTAATCCCAGCTGAGAACAAGTATGAAGGAAATGCTTAACTTCTTTTTTTCTTGGTTGCTTTTTTCCTCTATATCACATCTTTTAATATTCTCACAATTTCACAGGCTTTTGAATACTGTAAATCATTGCATCAGATGCTCAGGAATACTGATAAGATACACTGTTGTAGCTGTGAAAATATAGGATCTGTGGGCCATCAGGACCACTTGAAGTTCCAGCCAGCAGCTATTGTGTGCACAAATCTTACCATGTATTAAAACTAAACAAAGAACACTTGCTTACTTAAAGATTTAGATCATCTGATATACAAACATTGTTTTGGTTTCTTTTCATGTTCCTGCAATCAAATATTCTGAAAACAGCAATTTAAGGAAGAATGGGATTGTTTTTACTCACAGTTCTATGTCCAGTCCATCATTCCGTAGAGGTCAAAGCAGAAGGACCTTGATATTTTAGTTAGAAACAAACGACAGTTAACGCAGGGGGCTGCTTAGTTCCCTATCTCCATTTGTACAGCCCAGCATCCCAGTCAGAGGATGGTCCCAAGTACAGTGGACTAGTCTTTTTATCTCAGTTAACTAACAAATGCAAAGTATTTCCCTTAAACATGCCCATTTCCCAGGAAGACTAGACTCTCAATTGACAAATATCAATAAGCATGAAAACCATTTCGCTGAGTTCTTCATAATCTTCACATAATATTTTGAAACCTTGTTTGTGTTCCAGCAATATTGGGTAGGATTTAAGGATTAATTAATTTTGATATGTCCTAAAATATATAATTTATACTAAATGAAGCAATAGTATTACAAGGAATGCTAATAGTACCACCAAAACCACAATTGTTAAGAAATTTAGACATTCCATTGCTGCATATATTTGTAGACCCGTATTTTATTTCATTAATTCTTGCAGTTGTGCATTACATTTCTTATGCTCTACTCTGATTTCACAGGTAAAGTCCCTGAGCCCTAAGAGAAGTCAAATATGTCCACACAAGAATATAAGGATGTAACATATTCTGAGTGTTACAGTTCTCATAAAAAATAGCCAAGAAACATTGCCACAGAGTCAAAGAGTGCAAAATGATAAATAAACATAGATCTTTCCTATAGGATTAGCGTTAACACAAAGATAATATGAAAACAGTGTAAACTGATATCGCTCCTAGCAAGCGAGCATGTGGTGTTGATAGATAAAGCTTCAGATACTTGTTCTCCACATTTTAACTCAGAGTTCACAAATATCATACTCCTCATTAAACCTAAGACATGAGCTGTGCAAGTGCTAGCCTGGCATCAGACTATTCCATGGCTATTGTGACATTTTCTCTCTGGATATTTGTTAATCAGTGCTTCTGCATCCCCTCTCTGTGCTCTAAACACAGGGACACAGTGGCCACATTACAAACACTGATATTTATTTTGTCACTTGCTGACCAGTAAAACCATTCACATGACATTAACTAACACCTAATTATCAGTGGAGTCAAATTGTTCCCTGGAAACATTTGGCATTCAAATTGAATGATAGAGGGGATAATTTCAGGAACATTTACTTTATTGGACATTAAAATAAATAAGAGCAGGATTATTGGTCAAATTTCCTCAGGAGTATAAATCCAGACAGAATGTCAGAATGACTTGAAGTGGTTATATATCCTTATTTTCCACATATGCCTTATGTGTTTGAAAATTAATCATCCATTTCTTCTGGTAATAAGATTATCATGTGTTTTTATTCAAACGTTAGATTCTTGGAAGTTGTCTTTCCAAAGGTAAGTCCAGAGGAAGTCTAGTGGGTGAGTGGGGCAAGTGAACAAAACAAAGAAGGAATGAATTTAGAACAATATGACATAAAAAAAATTAAAAGAAAAGAAAGACAAGAAAGTGTGTCCAAGGATGACTAATTAACTGGAATCTCTCTCCCCTCTCTCCTCTCCCCTCTCCCCTCTCCCCTCTCCCCTTCCCAGTTCATCGTTTGGACTCATTAACATTCATTCCATTCCCTTGCTTTATTGAGAAACCCAGTATGTGCCATGTAGACATCTATGACAGTGTGTAATATCCTCCTACTCAGAGATTTTCTTTGAAATAGTAACTACTTCCCTGCATCTTGTATCCCTATGTCTTGTAAAAGCGTGATTTATTTCTATATGTCTAAAATTTGTTTTAAATTATAAAAGAGAAAAAAATTAGAAACAATTTACACAGGATAAAATTACTTTGTTGCTCTTGTTATTTTCAAACTGCATCTTCTCTCCTGTCTCATGACCAGAGCAAACCATGTACTAAGAATGTGAGAATTGGCACTCAGAGAAAGAGCACCAGAGCTGAAGGGATACCTCTGCATCCAATTTAACAGCTTTTCTCAAAATGTAAAACCAAAAATGTGAACTTAGCTGTTTTATGATTAATCTACACTCAAGTAAACTAATTTAGAAAAGGGAAATATTTTCTTACATGAATGAGTTTTCTAGAAAATAAATAAATTATATGATGACTAAATATACGGACTCAGTCTCAGACTGGCATACATAACACAACAAAAGTATTAAAAACTTGGAAAAGGCATGAACACACATTTTATGATAAGACACAACCAATAAAAACAAATTGTGATTTATGGAATACCATACTGCTTACTACCCATCATGTCTTCGGAATCTTCCAATTGTCTTTCAGCACCTCAAGCATGCAGTCTACCATTAACTATTGTGGATGCCAAGAAGTACTGGCTGACAGGAGCCTGATAATAGCTGTCTCCTGAGTGGCTCTGCCAAGTGCCTGACAAATTCAGAGGCAGATGTTCTCAGCCAACCATTGCACTGAACAGGAACCCCAACGGAGAAGTTAGGGAAAGGACTGAAGGAGCTGAGGGTGTTTGCAACCCCATGGGAAGAACAACAATATCAACCAACAAACCCCCTCCCCCCTAGAGCTCCCAGGGACTAAACCACCAACCAAAAAGTATACATGAAGGGACCCATGGCTACAGCTGCACCTGTAGCAGAGGATAGTCTTATCAGGCATCAATGGGAGGAGAGAGTATGGGTCTTGTGAAGGCTTGATGCTCCAGTGTAGGGGAATGCCAGGGCAGTGGTGAGGCAGGAGAAGGCAGGTGGATGAATGAGGGTACACCCTCATAGAAGCTGGGAAGGGGGAGGAGATAGAGGAGTTGCAGAGGGGAAACCTGGAAAGGGGATAACATTTGAAATGTATATTAAAAATACGTTCAATAAAAAAATAAAAACAAACATCCCACTTCTCAACCTCATAGTTTATTCATTGCCTTGCTCTAGCTAATGCTAGATTCTGTTCATCATCATGATTTCCCTACAAGTTACTTCCAAGTAAAGCCCAAAGCCCACCAATGTCTGGTAGATGATTATCTCTGTGTAAACCTCATCTGCACAATTTAAGTCATATAATTATTCAAGTCAATAATTAAGTTGGTGTATTGCTCCCAAAGCCAAAAGTAGGACGGTCTCATTCCCAGGACAAGCCAATGCCACCTCAATGTCATAGGATAGTTCATAAAACTCAGTTGCATCTTAGATGTGGTCTGCCAGTATCTGTGTACCTTCATGAGCAAAAATATGCACAACACATCAAAGTGACTGACATACACTTAAAAAAAAAAAGTTACAGATCAATCTGAACTTTCAAGCGAGATGAAAGATTCTAACATCTAAGGAAAGATGACAGATGTGTATTTTCATGACAAAATATAGTTTAAAGCCTCTTCAGATCCTCCACCTGAAGATGTCAGAAATCATTTTTTTCTGCTTTTTAAACAAAATCATATCATTGGAGTCATAATTCACTTCCAAGGAAATAAAATAAAAACTCAGAAATGGATAAACAAGTATGCTTTCAAGTTTCTTTAAGCTATCTCTTTACCTGGCTTTGCCTGATTAGAGGCCACTGTGTGTGCAAGTACTCACAGTTATTACTTGAACATTAATAAAATATTTATTATCAATAATATATTAAATATGTATATATACTTATTTGTGATTAATGCTCATGTATTTTAGAGAGTAGGAGTATACAGAAAGGGGTAATTGCAACAGAACCAACTCAGGTGTAATGAATACGTTTGTACAAATATTCCTCATAATTAACATAGCTAGTTTATTGGATGGCTGTTGTGTATATCCATACATAACATCTCTTTATGTTGACTACACATGTATGTTGTATTCTTGAAAAATGAAATGTATTAGGTTTTAAACACAACATATTTCACCATAGTTTTCTGTCACAACATACTAGTATGTTATTATAAGCTATTTTCTGAAGCTTACCAAATTTCTTATTCTTTTGCTGAATGACTAACATTCTATCTACATAAATAGCTCTGAAAGAATAGTTTTTGAAACACTTAAAGAGTTTTCCTTCAGAGCTAAATATTTATTTTATTTGGGAACTTTATGCTGTCACTTCTTTTTCAAAAAGGATAAAAGCTTTAATATGAATGATGATCTTGTGATAATCACATATAATAAAGCATTGAAGAGCATGCATTAATAACATGAAAAATTTGAAACCTAAATCTTGGCTGCTCCAGAAATGTGGAAAACTGTGTTTACCCCATTTTTACTTGTTTTGAGATTTTCCCTGTATCTTTGGTTTATTTACCTTTGCCATGTAGATCAGAATATAAATTAAATCCAGAAACAATTGTGTCATGCTTTTATAGAACACTCACATTGTTGTATATTGTTTTATATTATTAATCTAATTGACTATCTCAACCACAAAATACAAGAAATAGCAATAAAATATTAATATGATTTATAACTAACATAGGTATTTCTGATATGGAAAATTCTGAGAATATATGCCCCTTGTGAAGCCTGAATACAAAGAAGACATATAGAAAAATTGTATTATAAGTACTTGAGGTAAAACTTTCAGCCTATCATCAACTATAATCCACAAAAATTAATGTTTGAAATCCTATCATATTCAACAGAGAAATTAATAGAAGAAATAAATGAAAAATGCTTGTTTTTGTATTATTTTCTAAAATAGTTCTGAAAAACAGTGTAAGGATTCACACCAGAAGTCAAGCAGAGAAGAGTGTTTCTTAAGAACTCAAGAATTTTGCTTGTTCTTTTGTCTTTGTGTGTGCTTGAGATGGAACCCAAGACCTTGTGTATGCAAGCACTTGATGATTAATCAGTATGCTTCACAACCCATTTAAAATGTTGAAAATTACAGACAGGACTGAAGAGAATGAATAAACCGTTGGCAGTTGAACATATCATCTGCACCTTTGTCCATTCTAACTGCTAAACTATGTTCCAGAGTTCATAGAAGTGACATATACAAAGACCATAATCATAACTTTCAAAGTTGGTGTCAGCAGCATCAGGAGAGTTATTACAGCTTGAACGCTGCCTGCTTGAACCTGAAATAGCAAGCTGTGCAGATGGAAACGATGCACTGCACTCATCTTTTGTGACAGCCGATAGTACTCACCTTCCTGCTCTCCGACACCAGTGTACATCCATTGTATGGTTTATGCCTATAGATGCCAAGAGTTAGTTGAATGTCCTTTATTCTTGCTAAAAATAATGATTCATTCTTGCTTTCTCTGAACCTAAAAAGAAGGGCAACAAAAAAGTGTCCAAGCTGTTATCCGTGACTATAACACATGCTCTTAGAGAAAAACGAAATTCTTGAAATTCATACCAGCATCTCTGTGATTTACAAAATCTCTTTAAAAACTGCTGCAAAATCATGACAAGCAATGATATCCAAAATATCAAGTATTATCAAAGCATGGGCATGGATGTGCTAACCTCATTGAATAGTCAATGATGAAAACAGACTCAAGATGGATGCATTCTGAAAGGTGCAAGGGACACACTGAAATTTAATAGTGAACCTGAGGTGTTTGAGGACGTGAGAAGACTCTACTATTAGACATTACTTTGGAGAACAATATAATGTCTGCCAGAATGACTCAGAAGAAGCTGTTTGCAAAGATGGATGGAAAAGGGTTAAATGTTGGTGAATTTTTCAGTTATGTTTACATCCTATCTAACATGGGGGGGGGGGGGAAAGGTTCATTAGAAATGAAATGCATTTTGATTTCTTATGAATGAAAAAAGAAAGAGATGTAACTAGTTCCCATTTTGACTGAAGAACTACAGAGTAGTTCTAAAAAAAATTAAAGGATTTTGCACCAAGAACAAGCTTAAACAAGACAGCTTACGTTGCATTGTGCAGTCTCAAAGTTCCTTAATTCTTCAATCAAAATCTGTGTGCCTTGTAACATTCTTAACAATGGTTTTGGATGTCAGTATAACTAGAATTGTTTTATTATTTTAAAATTGTATCTTGAAATTTATATTTATATGGTATGGATTAGAAATAAAAATTTAATGTCTATGTTATACATATGCACACATATCATAGTTATTTCTAATATATTTCAAGCTTTCAATAATTTATATATGTCATTCATTAAGGTACTCTGTCTACATGAATATAAGTAGAGTACCTGGATGCCTGCTCTCTGAGGCCAGTAGGTGAAAAATACAATATCCTCTGAAATTGGAGTTAGAGATGGTTGTAAGCAGCCAGGTGGATCTCAAAACCAAATGCAGGACCTTTGCTGGAGCAGCAAATGCTCTTAACCACTGACTTGTCTCTCCAGACCCTTCCAAAAATTGAAAATATTGATACTAATATAAATAATAACAATAATAAATACATAATAATAGCAATATTACAATTATCAAATAATTAATAAAAATTAAGTTTTACATTGTCACTGTTGAATTTAAAAAATATATTTCTACATAAATACATGTTTTTTTGACTTTTTGGTATTTCTCTGTGACAAAATTCCTGGGGAGTCATCAATCTTACTGCTTCTATATCCATAGGAATGAGAGATCTTTCATTTATAGTAAATCTTGTATTACCTTACTTTACTATTTTAATTTTTTATGTTAGATTAACATCTAACATAACATTCTGAATTTTAAGGAACTGAGCTACTGTTTACAACAAATATTATTATTGGACGATAGTATATGTTCTCTCTCTCTCTCTCTCTCTCTCTCTCTCTCTCTCTCTCTCTCTTCCTCCCCTCCCCAGGACACACTGCTTATATAAGGACCAGAGTTAAGATCCCAACACTCACAGGAAAATCTCAACACTGTCATATGTCAAGTATGACTTTGAAACTGATGGTGGGACTGGTAGGCGAGATAGTAGGATCACTGAAGGTTGGTGACTACCAGACAAGCTCCCAACTCAGTAAGAGACTCTTAAAGAAATAAGGAATAGGGAAGAGAGTGATGATAAAGGATGGGAAATCAGATGTTTTCCTCTGACTTCTATGAATGGTCATACAGGCACAAACTCTCCCAGAGAAATTTGGCACACACAGATTAACTCTCTCTGTCACTAACACACACACAAACACACACACACACACACACACATGTGCACACGCACACACGCAAACAAATTTCATGTTTTATTGAGAATTATTACTATAGTAATGTTTAGAGATGCTCCTATTCAGCTGCATGTTTAATAAACATTTGGGAAAACTGATATCATCTGATGCCCCATCACTGGATATTTTTATAAGAGAAGTAACTTGACTTTGAGAAGCAGAGTTCACAAGAAGATATTTAACATATGCAAAAGAAGAGTTTAAACATTCCTGAGGGTCATCTTGTAACAGTAAGCCATTTATTCTTATTTGTATGACTTTTTAGAAGTCTGCAGTCTGAAATACTTCCTTAATCTTCTATGAATAGATTAGAGGAGTTACTAGTTTTCCAATATTTAATTGGGAACTTGCCGAATACATTCCATGACTCTGAAAATAAATACTAATTGTAACATATGAGTGATTATCCCCTGAACAGAAACCATAAAGTCTTTATTACCTATTTGATCAGGTCATCATTGGGCATCATTAGATATCAGAAGTTACTAAACAATTACAGAAACCGCATTACCTGAAACACTCCCTGTTTGCTTTGGGTTAAATTAAGCATCACTTTAGATTGATAAACTGAGTCCTGGAAACATGTGTGATCTTAAAATTAGTACATGGCAATGAAGAGAAAAAATAGCAATTTTACAAGGGCAAGCATTTGCCAGGGCATTCGTGCCTCTCTTTCATTTCCCTGAGACTTCTGAAGTTGACATTTATTTATTTTTAAGGCAACAAAGAGCAGAGGGAGAGTTTTGGTTTATAATGCACAGAGGGAAATCCATACTGGCACATTTCCCCCATCATGTGTAAAAGCGAAAACTGAGCTGGCATCACTAAGCCACAGGAGAACAGAAGGGACTGATTTGCTTTCATCTGGTGATTGGAGTGGCACCAGTCAACTTGACTTCCATCTCGCAGAGGCTGCCTGAGCTAATTTAGAGTAGGGCTTAATAGATGGGATGGTAATGGTCAGTTACACTGGACTCTGGATATATACAGTTTAGATCACCAAGAGTGGAGTTTGTCTGTACCAAATAAAGGGAGACAGAAAAGTAAATTGCTTGAAAGGGAACATTAAATTCAAAAAAGTGATATTACATTTCCCTATAGAAACACAGAAAACACATTAGCTTCAGGTGAGATTCAGGCTATTCGAGGTAAACCATTTTAACATTAAACCATAAAAGGTGTGTGGATAATGGTGCGTGTGTGTGTGTGTGCGTGTGTGTGTGTGCGTGTGTGTGTGCGTGTGTGTGTGCACGTGTGTGTGTGCGTGTGTGTGTGTGCGTGTGTGTGTGCGTGTGTGTGTGCGTGTGTGTGTGCGCGTGTGTGTGTGCGTGTGTGTGTGCGTGTGTGTGTGTGTGTGTGTGTGTACTCGTGATGTCTGTGTGCCTATGCTTTTATATTATTATGACTGTATTACAACATGATAGAGGAGTGCTGCTTGAAGCTATAAACCCCTGTTCTTCCAAACAGTAGAGCATCTTTCATGTGCCTTTAAAAGATCATTTTTTTCTTTCCTGTATTTTACAAACCAAAATTTCTTAGTCAATACATTGATCAACTTTGTGTCCCTCAAGGTCAGACAAAGATGAGACATGAACATTCTACTGCTTAAGACGAAAGGGATTTTGTGTGTGGAGCTGCTTTGCAAAATGTGAATAGCAGATGCAGAATGAGGAAGAATCAGTAGTTTGCAAGCATCTGCTGTAGAGGCGGTTTTCTTTTACAGAAGCAAATTTGACTATCTAAACAGTCCTAATTCTTCATCCTTTGCGTCACTACTATGACTGTTTTTACCCCATCACATTTTAAATATTTTTGGGTTGTTAGAAGCTCAGAAACTAGATAAGATGGCCAATGTAGCAAGCATACAGCCCATAAACTGTGGCAATACGATCTAGGAAGGCACATGATTTCTCTGAATGGAGTCTTTTCTGTTTGTGTGGTTTGGTTTTTATATTTTTGGTTTTGTTCTTCTCCCTCATAGATTACTCTTCTCTTTTCCCTCTTCTGAGCCTCACTGCTCCACCTTCCATCTCTGCCAGAGCCATCCCTCTGTCCCTCCCTTCAGGAGAGAGCAGACCTCCTAGGGATATCAAGCAAACATATCATACAAGCAACAATAGAACCAATCGCATACCATCATATCAAGACTGGGCAAAGTAACTCAATAGGAGGAAAAGGATCTCACAAATAGGGAAAAGTGTGAGGGACAGTCCTGGCTTCCACTGTTCCAACAAGAACACCAAGTATTTAAGCCTTTTCACGTATGCAGAGGATCTAGATCAGTTCATTTTAGGCTCACTGATCTCTGCAAGCCCTTTGTGTCTCACTCAGTTGATTATGTGAACCTTGTTCTTGTGGTGTCTCTGACAATTCTGGGTCCACCAAATGTTCTTCCTAGTCCTCCATAGTACTCTCTATACAATGCCTAATGTTTGACTGTAGGAACCTGCTTCAGCTCCCATCATGTGCTCAATAAAGTATCTCTGCTTTCTTTGATAATAATCTGCAAGGCTACGAACCCAGAAAACTGTGCAAATAGCACAGACTTTAGCTCCAAGGTTTTGTGGCTGGGTTGGTGTCTTAATCTCTCTACTTCAGGTCTTGCCTGCTTGCAGAAGATGGCATATTTAGGCTCTGTGTGCATGATTACTAGGGATTTTTGCTAGGTTTACTCTCATAGACTGCATGATGTTTGTATTGCACTAGGTTTTTACCTTGTCCCTAAAATGCTCCCAATTCCAATTCTTTCTAGTACATTCTCGTTCCTTCCCCCATTATCTGATCCCTCCTGTTCTCAACCCCACTTGAGAAATCTATTCTATTTCCCTTTTCCAGAGAGATTCTTGAATCCTCCTACCTAAGTCCTCCTTGTTATATAGCCTTTCTGGTCTGTGGCCTATAGCATGATTGTATTTACTTTACAGCTAATATCTACTTATAAATGAGTATATAGCCTATCTGATTGTACTGGCTGGTTTTGTGTCAACTTGACACAAGCTGGAATTATCACAGAGAAAGGAGTTTCAAGTGAGGAAATGCCTCCATGAGACCCAGCTGTAAGGCATTTTCTCAATAAGTGATCAAGAAGGGAGGGCCCCTTGTGGGTGGTATGATCCCTGGGCTGGTAGTCTTGGGTTCTATAAGAAAGCAAGCTGAGCAAGCCAGGGGAAGCAAGCCAGTAAGTTACATCCCTCTATGGCCTCTGCATCAGCTCCTGCTTCCTGACCTACTTGAGTTCCAGTCATGACTTCCTTTGGTGATGAACAGCAGTGAGGAAGTGTAAGTTGAAAAAACCCTTTCCTCCCCAACTTGCTTCATGGTCATGATGTTTGTGCAGGAATAGAAACCTTGACTAAGACTCTGACTTTCTGGACCAGAGTTACCAATCAGGATGATAGTTTTCTAGCTTCATTCATTTGCCTGCAAATATCATGATACGTTTGTTTTTAATAGCTAAGTAATACTTCATTGTGTAAATATATGATATTTTCTAAATAGATTCTTTAGTCTCATCAAATGAATAAGTCATTTGATCAGGGAATTATATATGGGAAGTTCTAAACTTTTTAAAAGTATCCTGAAAGCTCTTGGAAAAGGTATTATGTGTTATGTTAGACAGAATTCCTTCTTTTCAGCATTTCTATTGTATTGAAATAAATAAATGCTTTACACTTTGCATGACATTTCATCCATGTCAGGGTCTGGACTCTTCTGCTTCAGTTGTTGATTCATCCTAAGGAATAGAAGCAATGCTGAGATGTAGTTCTCTCAATTCATATTTTAGGTGAAGAAGAAAACAAATGAATGATCTAATGCATATTTTATAGTTATTTTTGTGTTAAACTCATTAAGGTATAATATAAGAGATGAAAGAAATTAAGTAAAATAAACTAGAATAAACAATCTGTTCTCATACACATCTGACAGTAGATAGGAAGATATGCTCCCGTATTATCAGTGGAAGCATCACCACAACGGAAGCTGTAGAAATATTTATTTTCTTGGACATCTGAAGGAAGTAATTCAGAAGCAAACATTAACAATAAGAATGTTTATTTTGGCTTGGTTCTCATGTGTCACATGTATAATCAGCTTTAAGTAGTAAATAACACATTAATTAGATTTCAATGTCTTTAAATTCCTCACAGATAATGTTGACTTTTGAATTAATATATTATGGGTTTTTTTTTCTCTGTTTTTCTAGTGAGCCATCTAACAGGTTGCTCTTATAAGGGGTGTGGTGACATCTAGTGGTCAGACTCAGCACTGTAATAAAACACAGGAAAATTGTGTGTGCATGTGTTTGTGTGTATGCCTCTGTTTGTGCTTTTTTGTGTGTGTTTCTGGGTCTTTGTGTGCCTCTCTGTGTGTCTGTTTGTGTATGTATGTGTGTTTGTCTGTTTGTGTGTATCTCTTTCTGTGTCTCTGTGTGTCTGTCTGTGTGTTTATGTGCGTATCTCTCTGTTTGTGTGTCCATCTGTGTGTGACTTTGTGTAGCTGTGTATATGTCTCACTCTGTTTGTCTCTCTGTATGTGATTCTGTGTGTCTGTGTGAGTGTTGCTGTTGGGTGTATCTATGTGTCTGTGTTTGAGTGTGTGTGTGTGTGTGTGTGTGAATATGGCTGTATGGGTGTCTCTGGGTGTCTCTGTGTATAGCACTTATTATAAAAATGTTAGAAATAATGAAGGACTCCTTTCAACAAAGAGGTGAATTCGGTTGAAAATGTAGATTAGTGGAAGAAGACTTGCATAATCTGCAAGAGAAAAGTCATCTATCATTGATTTATTTCACTGTATGTTTGCCAGTGACTGACCAAGCACAGATCCTATCAAATGTGTGACACGATGTCTATTACTGAGTGCAGTTGCTTGAATCATTTCCTATAGAGCAAAAATAGAGGTGAAGCAAAAACTTTACTCATCTTACTAATGACATGTGATAATTAAGCTGTTGTAACAGACATAGTAGAAAAATCAAAGAAAATTAATTTAATAAAAAAATATTTAAATGGATCATACTGGAGCTGGATATGTGGCTCAATGGTTAAGAGTATTGTGATCTACTCTTCTAGAGGACAGAAGTTTGGTTAGCATCAGGCATGTTATGTAGTGTTAAACCACCTGTAACATCCTTCCAGAAAGATCAGAAAACCCTGGCACCCACAGACACCTACACTCATGCACACTTACACACTCACAAATCACATGTCATAAAAAATAAAACATTAAAGCATAAAATTAAGCTTAGGATATGGTAATTTCAAAAAATTAACTTTCACTCAGTAAACCATGATCAATTTGAATGTCAATGGATAATCAATATTTTTATAGTTAGTAGTTCTATTCAGAAATCTAATTTTTCTTTAGAAAATATTTGTATTAGTGTCATAGATTACTGAAATATGAAAAATTTAGAGAAAATCGTTCATTTTTTTCTGTGCAATCTTTTAAAATTTTATTTAATCTTTTTTACATACACTCCAGAAACCTTCCTCCAGGTCCACCCTCTGACTGTTCCATATTCCGTACCTCTCACCCCCTCCCCAGTCCCATTTCCTTGAGTATGTCTCCAGCCTCTGCCATCCCAACCAGACCTCCCCACTCCCATGGACCTCCAGTCTCTTGAGGGTTAGGTGAATCTTCTCTGACTGAACCCAGATCTAGCAGTCGTCTGCTGTATATGTGTTGGGGGTCTCATATCAGCTGGTGTATACTGCCTGATTGGTGGTCCAGGGTCTGAGAGATCTCGAGGGTCCAAGTTAATTGAGACTGCTGGCCCTCCAATGGGGTCGCCCTCAGCTTCTTCCAGCTTTTCCCTAATTCAACCACAGGGGTCAGCAACTTCTGTCCATTGGTTGGGTGTAAATATCTGCATCTGACTCTTTGAGCTGCTTATTGGGTCTTTCAGAAGGCAGTCATGATAGGTCCCTTTTTGTGAGCACTCCATAGCCTCAGTAATAGTATCATGCCTTGGGGCCTCCCCTTGAGCTGGATCTCACTCTGGGCCTGTCACTGGACATCCTTTTCCTCAGGCTCTTCTCCATTTCCATCACTGCACTTCTTTCAGACAGAAATTTTTCATGTACTAAAAGAACTTGTATTTCAAAAATATGAAAGTATCCATAAATGAGAACTCCATGAAGAAATGAGAGTATAACAAAGCCTTCTAAAAATCTAACAGAGATTAATTAATCTTAAGCAGTCAATTTTGCATAATGACTTCTTCAAGCTACAGTAGCTTGCACATAAAATTTTGTCCAAATCATTTTTATGGTTCATTGTTTATTTCTCTTCCCTCATACAAAAATGAAAACTAGTCTACTTTCCTAATGTGAGGATCATTGCATTGAATAACCATAATGAAAATGCTGCCTATGATCTATGACTGTCTGTAGTGGAATGAATACTAAAATTAATAGTTGGTTAGAAATATTTTTCCAAGCTATCTCTTTCTCATTAATACCAAAATTTGTAATATGATTGCATTTTTCTTACTAAAAAGGAGTCTCTAGTCATAAACCATGTAGGACACCAATAAGACATTTTCCCTATTTTTATTTTTTTTGTTGCAGTTGACAAAGCCAGTTGACATTGATAGTAGCATTGTAAGGTTTCACTTATAAATTTTTGTGTTATTTTTTTCTGATAGTAAAGGTTCTAAATTATTAGAACATTTCATGAGCTTTAATAATCATCTCTCATGAAATACAAATTACCACAAAGCATAAGCTATGCAGGGCCTATTTACTTGTTTTTCCATACTTGGGGCATAATGACAGCTGCAAACAGTTTCTGTCTTGTTGTGTGTTTCCTATGAAATTCTGAGAATCTTGACTTTTTATATTAGTCACAAGACCTTATCCAAACTACAGTACTATCTCTTAAGAAAAGCCATCGTCTTCTGTCAGCAAACACTTCTTGGCATCCGCACTAGTGTCTGGGTTTGGTGACTGTATATGGGATGGATCCCCAGGTTGGGTAGTTTCTGGATGGCCTTCCTATAGCTATCTCTGAGAGGCTCTGCCAGAGTCTGACAAGTACAGAGGCAGATGCTTGCAGCCAACCATTGCACTGAGTACGGGGTCCCCAATGGAGGAGTTACAGAAAGAACTGAAGGAGCTGAAGGGGTTTGCAACCCCATAGGAAGAACAACAATATCAACCAACCAGACACCCAGAGCTTCCAGGGACTAAACCACCAACCAAAGAATACACGTGGAGGGACCCATGGCTCCAGCTGCATATGTAGCAGAGGATGGCCTTGTCAGGCATCAATGGTAGGAGAGGCCTTTGGTCCTGTGAAGGCTCGATTCCCCAGTGTAGGGGAATGCCAGAGCAGGGAGGTGGGAGTAGGTTGGTGAGTGGGGGAGCACCCTCATAGAAGCAGGAGGGGAGATGGGATGAGTATTTAGAGGGAAAATCTGGAAAGTAGATAACATTTGAAATGTAAATAAATAAAATATCCAATAAAAGAAAAAAATGTGAGCCATACATAAATAAATAAATAAATAAATAAATAAATGCAAAAGTCATAGTTTATCACCACTTTTATACTGATATATATTTTCTGTACTCCTAAGGCAAAAACTCTTTGAGGATACCCTGGAAGTGCTAGAAGAAATACCACAGATAATTTGTAATTGGAAAAAAATGTTTCAATTGTCCTTTGGCTCTCCATGCTTTCTGCCTTTCAAAGAGTATGTGATCTCTTTTAATCTCAACTCCTTTGGTGGGTAAAATGTGGGACAAATATGGCCTCTGACAGTTTGTTAATGAATGAAATAAGTTAACTTTTTAATGCTACACTGATTTTAAGTAATGGATGAAAAAAAATAAAAAACAGTTGGCATTTCCCCCTTGAGTTTACTATTGTATTTCACATATACTGGCTCAACTGATATTTAAATTTGTGTAAGGAGGGTATTAACTCATATAGATTCTGAGTTCTAACTGGTCCCTCTATCAAAATACAAATGAAGGGGAAAATATATGCCTATCAGCATGTGTGCTTTGTATATAAATACACATGAGAGAATCAAATTAATTTCTCAAGAAATGGCTTTAATCCAAATTAGTATAGTATCTCCAAAGTAAAAGTATAGATCATGTCAAGAAAGTGAGTGCTTTAGGTTGATGGACAGTAAGACAATGAAAGCAAATTAGCTAACGTAAACTTAGCAAAGGTTACTAATATAGATGCAGAAGCAAACCTGCAGTTTGCTTTAATGGACTCCCGTGGTTCCTCCAAGTGTTGCTGTGGGGTGGGGTTGGCCATAATACCTTTCTTCTTTGTAGATCTATGTCCTCCTTAAAGGCAAATGGAGACATCCCCGCCCCCCCATGTAGTCCCTTGTATTTGCTTCTTCATGTTCTCAATTCAGCACATATATATTTTGTAAAATACTTTGCAAACCAAATTCAAAGAATAAACTACAATAGTATTTGTCTTGAACTTATACTGAATGAGAAAAAGAGTTTGGAACAAGCAATAGTTGAGATTTGCTGAACTGGATCTGAAGTCACAGGACAATGTATCTGTAAAACAGAAGATCCAAAAGAAGAGCAGAACATGAGTGTCAGAGCAAATGTGAGGTGTAACACATAAGACACATGTATCCTGCTGGATGTCTAAATTCCAGATGTATTTGACCATTCTCTGGTTATTAATCATTGCTTGTTACTCAGGTGTATCATTCACCTTTATCGTCCTGTTGCTTGTGACTTTTATTAGACATGGAGACATCGGCATCTTGTAACATAGCTATACACCTAGAATGTGAGCAGTACATACACTATTGAAGAGGAACGATTCAGAGATTCCTTCTAAGTTTTCTCACAAGAACTCCTTTCAACATACCTCACACTTCAAAAGTCTATGAGAGAGAGACTGTTGAGTGTGGACATTTTCTAATCAGAACTAGATAGTGTCTATACTGCCTTAGGTTAGGGGTTCTTCAACATTTTTACTCATGGCTACTTTTACTTAAGTTTTTATGCCATCTTAAGCATATATAATTATAAAATGAGTATACTAATCAAGTATTCACTGATAATGAATACTAAAATTTACATTAACAACTATGCAGTGTATATAGGAAGGTACGTCACAGATAGAGGATACTTAATATTCTCCAAAAACCAAACATTTTCACAATAATTAGAGGAATTAACTAGTTTATATTTTATGCAAAAGAATCAAATGTTGGTTGAATATTTGATATTGTAGTAGAAAACGCATTTAAATATATTACAAGTTCATTGGTGTTTTGATTTTATAACGATCAAAATTTAAAATGTGGCTTTATCTAAACACATAGTATACAACAGAAGAAATATGTGTTGAGCCATTTTAGAAATGGATACATTTTCTGTCTCAATCATAAACTTAAATTCATGTAATTTGTTTTGTTTTGTTTTGTTTTGATATTCAAGTCCAGAAACTCAAAAAAAGATTTTTTAAGTAATGTCATATCATATATGGGTTAGTTTCTATGTGATTGTGTCTCATGCTTATAGGTGCCTGAAGTCTCCAGAAGAGCCTGTCAGATTCTCTGGGCCTAGAATAGTCTCTATGGTTTCTGAGTCCCAAATTCTTGTACTTGGGAAAAAGTGGCAAGGACTGTCAAATGCTAAGTAGCCAATAGTTTAATAAGATATTTCTTAGCAGATTGAGAATGCAAAGTGTGATTACAAAGAGAATCCCCTTGACATTGTAGGGAACAAAGGAGGCCAAAAGAAAGCAAGGAGTGAGAGAGAAGGAAGATCAGCAATACTGAATTTTATTTGAAAATGATTTAATAAAAGTAAACACTTGATACGCTATTGAAAAACTAAAAGAAAACTGAAGTAGCAATGTTTTCCTTTGTGGCAAACAAAATGGATGAAATGCAGTAGAGAGAAAAGGTCCATCTTATCAAACAATGTGAAATTTTACTTTCAAATATTAAGTAGTGCAAATGGCATTCTAGTTTATATATATATGAAAGGCCCTCTACACACATGCAATTATTCCTATTGCTATACTACATGAGTTATTTTTTAAAAGTCAGTGTAAAACAGCAAGTTTTCATTCTGGGTAAAACTTAGCAGTTACCAAAGCAAAATTAGCAAATTGATTCTCAGTCAAATTTATTCTTGGCTAGTGTGGATGCTCTTAAATTTTCCTTAAATATAAGGACAGATATTTTTATTTTGAATTCATTTCTTTACTAAGAAAATAAAGTGAATTAGTCATTAATTTCAAAAGGACAGTTTCAAAAGGCTGAGAAATGAAAAGCCTGGAGCCAGAACGAGGTCTTTTTTTTCCAAAGTAGATTCTTATCTTATAAAACACATCCCATCCTTCTTTCACTCCTCCCTGCACCCCACATTCAACCTCCCTTTTCCAAGACCAAATTTTCCTCTGTTTCCCTTCAGCAAAGAGCAGATCTCCAAAAGAAAATAGCCATTGATTTATTTTTCCAATTGTATTTGGTTCTACCCTAGGTTTCTAGGCTATCCAGTCTGTGATTTTTACCCATCTGGGCTGTATAGAGCATTGGCTCCTCTTTCATGGCATGGGCCTCAAGTTATACCAATTATTGCTTGGTCACACTCCCAAGTTCTGTGCCATGATTTCTCCAGCATATCTTGAAGGCAAGACATATTGTAGGTTAGCCAAGTTGATGTCCAGCTTTCTCTTTCTGTAGCCTGCACAGTACCTTCCCATACCAAAGAGACTACAACTTAGGGATAAAAGCATCAGACAGGCATCAGTAAAACCATTCAATTAGCTATGTGAATGTTGTCTTCAGCAATGTTGCCCTGTTGGAAGTTATCAGAGATTGACCCTCTAGTCATGAGCCATTAAATAACCATAATAACCCAATATATGACAGGCTTTTACCAATTCTCTTTTTTACCCTTCAAAACTTGACATAAGAATCTATTGCTAAAATACCACCACAGACTTGAGTCAGAAAATGGATAAATCAAGGTGATATTGATTTAGAGGCTACTGGCTAGCTTGCAGAATACATGATGCTCCTGTATATGCTATCAGACACGAAATATAATCACCAATTTGACCCATCTTTAAACCAAACAAGATGTACCCCATAGTACATTAGTGGAACAGATGTCATAGTAGAAACCAACCACATTCTGACTTGATTTAAAGCCTTTTCTACAAGATAAAACACATACCTGGTAGAGTTCTCAGGCTCAAAAACCTGTGACTAGAAAAATCAGATGTCCGACAGGAAAAGGCAGTATTATTACTCCAGTAAATGGCTGTCGTATTTAACAGACTTCTCATTGTAAACATACAATAGAGCATCTCTCATTCCTTATTTTATAACTTTCTTTTTTGCAGTAAATAGTGATTAACAGAGACTAACAACTAGTCAAGGTGATGGTAACAAGAGGCTGCCAAATACTCAATACTATGTGAACATCTATATGATATCCATTACTCACAAGTAACAGAAACCATTGCAGAAAAGAAGGTGGAAAGATTTTTAAGATTCAGAGACAGTACCTGACTACTACAAGCAAACAGGTTTGTCTGAACACAGCACTGTAGAGGAATTGTAATCTAGCAAAATGGTTGCTCTTGCAAGGGATGACATCCAAAGATGATCTAGGTCTGTTTGATTTGACTGGAATGACCCATGTTCAATCCCTCTGGCTGGAATATAGACAAATCCTAGTACACAACTTTAATCCCAAGCATGGTTTGGTAACGTTAGTTTGTAGAAGAAAGCAGTCATGTTTGAAAGTGAGATCTAATTGAGGGCCAGGCAAAGTGATAAATCAGAGAAAGATTTGACAGAATGAGAAAGAGATATGATACACCCAACTAACAGGAGAGTAGCACAGGAAAGAGAGGTGATTTAAGAGAGTAAGAGATAGAGAAGAGAGAGAGAGAGAGAGAGAGAGAGAGAGAGAGAGATACATTTCAGGTGAAGACAGAGTAAGCCAGAGAGAAAGAATAAGACAGAGCCAAAAGATTAAATCAGATTCCCTGAGTTAGAGAGCAGGCAGAGCAATTTGGTCAGAAGGGAAGAGAATTCAGATTGAATCTGTCATCTTGGAAGACTAAATTGTATGTAGGCTAGAATCTTCCAGGCCTAGGTCTAGGGATAGTTAGAGGAAAATATTCTGGGCTCAGTGTTCACATGTATTCACAAAGTTTGGGTATGACTCTCATCTTATCATGTTGCCTAAAGAAATAAAAGTTACATTTAACAACAGGGACTTTGCATATGTGAATTTTATGTGATTGTGATTCACTGCTTGGGTACAGCTCTTATCTTATCCCTTCATTTGAAGAAATAAAAGTTACTTTTAACAATGGAGACTTTGTGCATGTGAATTTGTATGTGACTATGATTTTCCTTCTCTTGTGATAACATGCATATAACCTGTAGCCCAAGACAAACAAAATCTCAGAACTGAAAGGGAGGGGAGCCCAATGTCTCACCCTACCTGATGAACTATTTGACCACTGATACCTATGTGAAAGGAAGAACATTTTTGTTTTTGTTTTGGGAGTGGACCAAGGTAGATCAAACACACATACTAGGTCACATATCCTAGAATATATGAGCATCAAATTTTGTATGTGATGGGTTTAAAAATAACAACAAAAATTTAGGTGGCTGGATCTCGGTCTTGTTGGAGGTGTGTTCAAAACACACTGTGCAAAATGCTCATAGGTAACTAATTAAAAATCAACAATTGTCTGATTCCTTTCAGATACACACAGGACTGTTGTTTGTTGGTTCATTTTGCCACTCTGCTGTGTTGAGATGTATCTGTCTGGTGGCTTCTGGAATTTTGGCACAGTTTAGTGTCCAGTTCAGTCTGTTCTTATTCCTTCCTGTTTATAAGGTTTTCCTCTGGGTCATTCTGCTTTGCTTTAGTGCAGTACACACAAACACACCTGCACACATACCTACATGTACACATACACCTGAATGTACACTCATACCTGCACAATACACACATCTGCACATACATCTGAGGATAAATTCTACTTTGATTTCCTAAAATGGTCTTTCTTTTACTTCTGTTTTTTTTAACAGAATGTTTTCTTGGGTATAGAATTCTAGGCTGGAGATTGTTTTCTTTCAACACTTAAAAGGTTTTTTCCAGGGGCTAAAGAGATGGCTCAGAAAGAGGAGAGAGAACCTGTAGAGACCATATCCAGAGGTTAGGCACAGCGTCCGGTTGAGGGATGGGGCCACACACCATCTCAAAAATCTTACCACAGAATTGTTCCTGTCTAAAGGAAATGCAGGAATAAAGAGTAGAACAGAGACTGAAGGAAATGTCATCCAGAGACTGCTGCACCTAGGGATCCATCCCTTCTGCAGACACCAAACCTAGACACTATTGCTGATGCTAAGAAGTGCTACTTGACAGAAGCCTTGTATGGCTGTCCCCTGAGAGGCTCTGCCAGAGCCTGACCAATACAGATCCGGATCCACATAGCCAACCATCAGACTGAGCCTGGGAACCCCAATGGAGGAACTAGGGGAAGGACTGAAGGAGCTGAAGGGGTTTGCATCCCCATAGGAAGAACAACATCAACCAAACCCCACCCCCACCCCCAGAGCTCCAAGAGACTAATCCACCAACCAAAGAGTACACATGGAGGGAGCCATGGCCCCAGCTGCTTATGTAGCAAAAGATTGACTTATCTGGCATCAATGGGAGGGGAGGCCCTTGGTCCAGGGGAAACTCAATGCCCCAACATAAGGGAATGCTAGGACAGTGAGGAAGGATCGGGTGGATGAGCACTCTCATAGAAACAGGATAGAAAGTGGTGAGATAGGGGATTTTTGGAGGCAAAACAGGGAAAGGGGATAACATTTGAAATGCAAATCAATAACCAAAAAAAAAAAAAGGGTTTCCATCATTTCTATCATCGTCAACAACAACAAAAATCAACAAACCAGAAAGCTAAAGTTGTTAAAGGATGAATTCATTTCCATTATCTTAGCTTGAGTATTGTCTACATTTTGTTTACTTTTAATCAAACAGTCCTTTGCTGCTCATGATTGGGGGTGTACTGAGATCCGATTAGCTGATACAAGATGGATGAGTCCCAAGTTTTCTTTATTATTAATTAGGGAGAACAAAAGAAGCTCAGACTTCTTAAAGTATTTGAAGAGTCCTTCAACTCTGCACAGAAAAGGGAAACAATTAAACATAGATTTTTATGATTCACTAAAGAATAAAATATAAATTATTTAGATTTTTAATTCTAGACAAGTTAGAGAGAATAATGAATTAGTTTTGCATTCCTAAGTTATTTCCTAAATGATATTTTCCTTTAAAGTAATAGATAATAACTTTTACAAAAACTTAATAATTACATCATTAATATTGGATACAAATGTAGGCACTGATGTTGTAATGGTATTTGAAATAATTTTATTCCACTTTGATTTTTATGAACTCTGAACTTTTCTCCAAGTTAATATATATCTTTTTATAAAAAGAGAAATTGATAGGAAATATGTGAACAAACAGGAAAATAAACCAATGACTTCACGCACTTTGAACTGAGGTATAATTATTGAAGATTTTAAAAGTGAAGGTGTGCATTGTTTGAAAGTGGAAATAATCATTCAAATTTAGATGGGTTATCATCCTTGCTATTTAATTTTTGGATATATATATATATATATATATATATATATATATATATATTCACAAATATTTTCTTGTTCTTATACACACAAATATAAAGTTGATTCACTTAATAATGAATATATGTTCAGGGAACTATGCTGTTAAAGGGTTATCTTCATTGGTTTACATAAGTAAATATAGCTATAATGTCACAGGACATGTAGTCTTTTGAGACTGTTGAGACACTTTTTGCTTTACTTTTTGTTTTTTTTTAATTGGTTATTTCATTTATTTACATTTCAAATGTTCTCCCCCTCCAGGTTTCCCCCTAACCCCCAACTCCATTCCCCTGCCTCCAAGAGGGTGCTCCCCCACCCACCCACCCACTCCCGCCCCACCAACCTATCATTCCTCTATGCTAGAGCATCAAGCATCCACAGGACCCAGGGCTTCTCCTCCCATTGATGCCAGATAAGGCCATCCTTTGCCACATATACAGCTGGAATAATGTTTTCAAAGTAATAAAGAGAGCTGAAATGTCCATGTTATCTGAAAGCTGAAAAGCCAGGCAGAAACTGAGTTCCTAACTTCAAGCTGGAACATTTTCACCAGCCATTTTATTTCCTTTCAAAGAAAGGAATGAGAAAGGTACACTAAAATCATTTGCTGTTTATTTAAAATAAACTTATTGCAGATTTTAACAAGATCTATCAATTAACTACACAGTGATATGATGATTAGTATTTGATGAAAAACAGTCTCCTAAGACTAAGGGCAGGTATAGAATTAACCATTACATCACAGCAACTAATTCCAACATGGCTGACCTTTAGAGACTACTGAAAAGTTCAGGTTATTGCTTCAGGCATAGATGATTTTCAATATGTGGAGTCACAGGATTATGGGTATCTACAAGCAAGAAATAGCAACACAGCTACTGCTGCTATCTCCCCTTGCTTTACTTTAAAGCCTGGTTATAGAGGAACAAGAAACTCATTCTTCTTTTGAAGGCTGATAAGACATTAAAGGTTGAGGATTGTGGGGAAAAAATAAAGTTCAAAGAAGAAAAATGAAGCAATAACTTGTGAATGACCATTAGTATGTTTTGTGATGTATATGAAAGATTTTCTCTTTTAATTTTAATTCAGATTTGTTACCACTGAAGTGTATGCATTTAAGTATATGTACACATGACATGTTTCTTTATCCATTAAATAAAATGAATAAAATATACCAGATAAGAACAAAAACAGAAACACAGGACACAGATTGTGGCTGAAGAAATTGGGCTTTGATAAATATAATTAGCAAAATTATATAAATTGAAGTTTAAAAGTATATGTTCTATATCATCATAAAATGTGTTTGTCTCCATTGCATGATGAATCTACATTAATTCATAAGTTTCACTGGGCATTTCTGAATGTCTGTAAATGCTAACCATATAAGACACTGACATAATAACTAGGAGTAGTAACTTCTATGACAGCAAATTAACAACAAATCAGTAGTGATAATTATGAAGATATATTAGTATTCAATCTATGAGAAATTAACAATGCTTTATGCCAGGTAAGCTATAAACCCATATAGGTGTGATTGTGCTTATTGCCTATGAAGTGTGCACTGTGTAGTAAAATGCCAGGTAACTATAAAATGAAGGAGAGTCAGTTTTATTTAATAATAATCTCAAAAAGATCAAAATCAAAGAATAGTTTTACTCTTATGCATTCCAGTATCCCAGGAAGTGAGGCTTCTGAATGTAGTCAAACTACAACAAACCGAGAAAGACACATTTGTGGTACTCCCAAGATTTCAACTGCCAAACATTTTATTTATTTATGTATTTGATTTAAATATTGCCTTTATATACAGATTGATCTTAACCTAAGCCAGTTTGTTGAAATTAGTAGAAACAGAATTATTGACTTTGTTTTCTCATCCAAACTCAAGATCCTTCTTCTACACCTACTAACCAGAGTCTGTTTCTGGTTCTTCAAAAGCTTGGCTGATTTATTGATATTTTCTGTATGCTACAAACAAAACTTCCAAAGTATTGCTGTGCATTATGACACTTTTGTAAAAGTGAATATTCATCCTACAATCTACTGAGCCTCAACACCTCATCTTGTCACATAAAACAGACTTTTTCTCTTGAATCTCTTCCCTGATAGATTCCTCTACTTTCTTATATTTTCTACATTAATTCAGATAAAACAGGTTTCTCTTTCTGAATCTATCTGATTTCACTGAGCATAATCATCTCCTGTAGCAAAAAGATAATATGTGTTTATTCATCTTAATGGCATAATACTCCATTATACAAACACATCCTCTTATTCTTTCACTCATTGACCATGAAATATAAATCTATATTTTGACTCTATTGACTGCAAAAACCTCAATGGACATAAATGTGTCTATTGTGTGATGATGTTGAGTTCCACAGTTAATACTTGAGAATGGCACAGCTTTATAAACTGAGAGTTTTACATTATTTTACATTTTCTGTTTTGAAGAACCTTTCTCTTGTACTCTGTGCTGGCTATACTAGCACATATAAACACCAACTGTGCATAAGAGGTCCTTTCTCCTCTGTCAAAAAAATCCAATTTGATTTCATGAGATAAAATCTCATGTCATGCATGACCTGTTTCAACTGAAGACACACAACAATTTTCTGGCTGCTGTAAGTTCTGCCAGATTCTACCTGCTTACTGGCTAATGATTGTCATGTCACGTTTCAGCTGTTGGATGGATGGGCATTTTCTATGATTCAGTGATAAAGTTCAACTGACAACTGCACTTTATTTGGTTGGTTTTTGAGATGCTCTTCTCATTATAATATCTTTAATGCTTTGTTTTCAGTTACTAGAGTGGCTGCTAATAGTTTGAATGGAACAATTTTGTTTTAAACATTCTACACAAGCCTCCTTTATAAATGTGATGAATTAAATTTAACTCTCAGCTTTGGTACATTAGTTGAACTACCAAGAATGTAAGAGTTTCATTTAAAGGATTTGCTAAAGTGACCTGGTTAAATCCAGAGCTAATGGTTAGGATTAGAAGTTATGTAAGGCTATTGGGGGGAGAGGAAGATTA
The DNA here is from genome assembly GCA_019843965.1 of Rhynchomys soricoides. Classification (NCBI taxonomy): domain Eukaryota; kingdom Metazoa; phylum Chordata; class Mammalia; order Rodentia; family Muridae; genus Rhynchomys; species Rhynchomys soricoides. Next base: position 15,574,729 of record JADRCH010000047.1, read on the forward strand.
CTTACCAATTTTCTACTCTGTTTCTTTTCTCTGACTCATTTTGTTTTCACTCAAAAAATCATATAATCTGTCCTTGTGTTCTTTATCATATTCATCCTATGTATTGTTTATTGGAATGAAGAGTGTGTCAAAATTGCATATCTCAAAATCACACTGTTCAAATCTTAATTTTCTCTTGAAGTATATAAATATAAAGTCTCTTTTTTCTTCTACTTTTCTCCCACTTTATGATGAGAACTGTCTAAAATATGCCCAAACTGATTTGGCTTTTAAGCCTTGGTGTTTCCTAGGCAATAGTTTTCAAGAATTTTGGTTGGGATATTTAAAATATCTCATGTCCTATAACATAACCATTGTGCTCCAGAAAATGGCAAGCTTCACCTTGGTAAAAGAAACAAACAGAACAAGAATTATTTTGAGCTTGAATTAATTTTAAAATAAATCACCAATGTAAATACACAGGAATATTAACATTTGATGATTTATATAGCATTTTATATTTTTATTCTAAGGAGTAATATTGATCCAATGAACAAACACAAAACACATTTCTCTTCAAGAAATACAGGTGCAATTGAAATTTTTCAGTGTAAGCATAATATGCTGTCAAGGTGAAAACTATGTACATTACTAGTTGATATTTCACAGTCATATTTTATTAATTTGTATAAGCAAACTCTCAGTCTCAGAGTCTGAACGACTCTAACAACGTTTAGTCATGATTTTTCTTCTATCACAGGCTTTGTAAGCCATAGATTCCTCACATAAAAAATGATTTTAAGAATATAGTAATGTCAATTGATGAAACAACATAGCTGATCATCATGCAAAAATTAACTACCAGTAATGATAACAGTTCTGATAAATACATTTTAAAAAGTAATGATTTTCAATTTTTTATAATCTTGGAATGGACTTATTTTTATTAACTATATGGAAGCATCCTAGGTCTTCCACATACTATAATATAGGCCTAAATGTGGTGAAACTCAGAATTTCTATAAGAACTAGTTAAGCTAAGATAAATACTCCCATAGTCATCAGTGAAAATGAAGAGAACATTATTATCTCTAAGTCTTTGTTTGGGAAACTAATGCATATTTTGGAAGTAATACAGCCCTCTAAATTTATGTACTATAGATTATTTTTTAAATAAACTATATACTATAATACAAAACATGATGATTATTACCAGACACTATGCTAGAACATTGATAAAAACTGCGATTGATGTCTTTAAACAGAAGTTTTCTTCCAGAAAAAAAAAAAAATGTTGCTGACTGACTTAGGCTCATGAGTCCCCAGCTCCTTTAGCTTCTTGACTGGAATTCCTCAGACTTCTGGAAGGGACAGTGCCTTAGAAAAGTACATAGGACGGGACTTGAAGTCACTTTTTCATATAAACAAGGTTTGTATTTGTTTTCAATACACCTTAAGGAGTGGTTCCTGTGGTTAGGCCTATTGGTATGGTGGAAACATCTTCCCCTTGCTCAGTGTCCTAGCATACTGTTTTTCTTCTTTTGATCAGAAGAGAAACAAAAGAAAGAAGGAAGGAAGGAAGGAACGAAGGAAGGAAGGAAGGAGGAGGGAAATAGACAATTATGCTTTTCTCTTGGAAAAAACTACTTCTTCACTTTGTGTCCTGTGTCTGCTGAGCACCACAGTAGCATCAACCCGAGATACACAGATTCTTCCCTGCACTGTTGTTCAATTGCACCATGTAGTTCATACCAAATTACTCTCAGCCAACCAGTTCCTTCTCTAGAGCATAAGCTGGCAATACATTGTAAGAATTTTTTTTCTTGTAATGTGGTTGAAAAGTTAGGGCAAGGACTGAAGGATCTGAAGGGGTTAGCAACCTCACAGGAAGAACAATACCAATCAATCTGACTCCCCAAATCTCCCAGGGACTAAACCACAAACTAAAGAGTACACATGGAGGGACCCATGGCTCCAGCTGCATATGTTGCAGAGGATGGCATTGTAGGACATCTATGGGAGGAGAGGCCTCTTGGTCCTGTGGAGGCTTGATGCCCCAGTGTAGGGGAATGCCAGGGCACTGAGGCAGAAGTTGGTGGGTGGGTGGGGGAGCACCCTCATAGAGGAAGGGGGTAGGGGATAGGGGGTTTGTGGGAGGAAAACTGGGAAAGAGGATAACATGTGAAATGTAAATACATTAAATAAGACATTTAAAAGAAAGAAAGAAAGCAAGCAAGCATGAAAACTAGAAGGTGCAAAAAGTTGTCTTGTTATTATAGTCTTAGTGAAGAGACTATAGTAATAAAAAAATGAAGCAATGGAATAAAAGCAGATGTCCAGTTAAAGTCATTTTAATCCCTGGATTCAAAGTGTTGGACTACACCATTCTTGGCCCAGCTATTGTGTGAGTCTAAGGGGTGTTTCTCTTTAAGATAGTGGAGACTGCACTTACAACAATTGTTAACTCGATTGCTCAGTAGTACAGCTAGAATGCTTCACTGCAAACTCATATACATTTTCCAGGTGGCAACCTATTTAGATAAGTAGCAACCTGGATATTAAGTATGAAATAACAGTTAACTATTTTCTTGTAAATAGTAAAATTGCTAGAAACAGATTTAAAAATGAACCAACTAGAACAATCTAGTTCTCTGTCAAATAACAGCTATTTTCTCTCTGTGTCCAGAAGAAATTCTCATCAGTTTTCACACTACTGATAGGTTAAGTATTAAGAGGGTTATTATAGTATTGTTCCTAGGGACTACTTTATGATGTCACTATGATGTATGAATGGCCAATTAAGACTATGTCAGAACATAGACTTGCTGTTTTTTACCATAAAGTGTTATTTGTTTTAAGAACTACTTATTTTTTAAACCAAGAAAACACTATACCATATTTAGGCATAAAAATATTTCATCATTTGTGTGTCTGTGTGTGTCCATGTGTCTGTGTGTGTCCATGTTTATGTGCATACATGTCTGTATATGTGTGTCTATGCTTGTTGGTGCTCATGGAAAATTGTGTGTGTGTGTGTGTGTGTGTGTGTGTGTGTTACTCAGAGGGCATCAGATCAATTCTATCTAGAGTTACAAGTGGTCCTGAACTGCCAGAGTTTTGTGCTGAGAAACAAACTCTCTTTCTCTGTGACTGCAGTAAATTCACTTAAATGCTGAGCCAAATTTATAGCCCCTGACAAAGTTCTCTGAAATTTGTATTGCTTTGATAAGTTTTTGTATATTTGAAAATAATATGGATTTTAATATCTCACATTAATATTTTTGGGCCTAAGCACTAATTGGGCCTTTTGTCATCGTTGTTATAACAACTCTGACACATGATAGGTATTGATAACAGAAGACATAGAAACCTGTTACTGCACTTAAATATACAGTGCCTGATTGGGTGTGAGGCAGGGATTTTTACAGAAACTGTAGCAAGAGAATGTATATATTGTAAAAGGAAGTTTATTGGTTTGGCTTCACAGTTTGGTCTTTGTAGTGCAATAATGGGTGTTTTCATACTGGAGAACCTAAAGTCAATGTAGCCTGTTAGCCAATGAATTACCATTGTGGCACAGAAAACTTAGATTGATGAATAGTCCCCAGTCTTCAGCACATTTTGGAAGGACAAAGAATCTAGTGCAGGATGAAATAAGCAACAGTAACAGCAATCGAAACAGCGTCAATAGATGCGACAGAGTAAGTGAACACATCAGGTAAGAAATGAGGGCAAATAGGCAATGAATCAGCGATTTCTTTTGGAGCTCCTGGGTCTCATACAGATGAAGCTATCTACATTTTGGGTGACATTTCTTGTTTGGTTTTTCTATTAAACAGAATTTTTCATTGGCATTTTCAGAGGCTAACATAATCTAAAGAATCTCTCATAGTTCTGCCTAGAAGATTGACTCATAGGTAGTACTAGATACTGTGAAATAAACAAATGGTATTACCCATCAAAAATGTCACCAAACTATGACTCATATTTCTAACTATGAAAAAGGCAAACCATTAAAACAAATTATAATAATCTTGTTTGTATGTTTTTGAGGTCAAAATTACCTTTTGCCACTCAGCAATAGATGGTGTGAGAATTTTCAATTAGCCAACAGCAGGGGATAGAAGCCGTGGGTCACTAACCATGTCTATTGAATGGTATCAGTACAGAAGTGTAGGTACAGATACCATGTTGTGAAGTTCAACAGTGGAGATGTCACAATGTCTTCTTTCATTTGTATATGAGGAAGGAAGACCTCTGAATAAAGGAAAAAGGTGTCTTCGGACAGGGGATTCACGTAGGTCTCATTAGAAGGAGAATTTTCTTTATCATTTGTATTTTATCTGCTACCAGAAGAGAATAGAAAGGTAACCCACATTTGCAAGGGAAAAATTCTTGTATATTAAACTTGAGAATGCAATTAAATCAGAGAAATCCCGAAGAACAGCCAAAGGAACTCTTTAACAATCTTCCTATCAACCCATTGCTGACTCCAAAAGCGTATCTTGGATAGTTAGATTAAACAATTCAATAACTATCCAACATCAAAATCTATTCCTAATGAAATGAAAAACAAACAGACTTTTCTTACAATATTTTTGGGGTAGAAGTGGAAGAGAGGGAATCACTTTATGGGATATTAACTTGCCTTGTGCATCCATAAAATTTTGTTATACGACACTTTGTCTTAGAAGCCACATAAGGTCATTCTTTGTTCTGTTACATAATGGTTGGCAATGTGACTTGCTATCCAATTAGACAAGACATACACAAAGGCTTGGAGTGAATACTGTACATGTCAACTTTTTTATACTCTCCTGAATGTTATTGTGAAATACTATGCAGTGAAGCACATATATACATAACCAGCTTTTACCTCAGAAAGAAAGAAATGGAGCTGTAACTAATGAGACCAGAACATGGTGAGTAAAGAAGGAATGATTAATTTGGGCATTCAAAGTGTTAGAAGTGAATAAGCTTCATTTCGTGGAGCAGACAAACAGTGGAATTTCCTACTGAAACTTGAAAATGAGATTCCAGGCATCTTTTAATAACATACCACCGTATAAGAACTCTGTGCCAGCATCCTGCCCCAACAGTCTTGCACGGTTCTAGAATTTTGGAAAGGAAGCAGACAAATGGATTGTCACCTGTGATTGGGCTGAAGCAGCAACTAAAATACAGGAGTAATCACATTTCACGTCCAACATAATACTGGTTATGGCAATCATATGCTTTCCTGAACTAATTTCCATCATGCTTACAGTGTATGATACAGATTTTCACAGTACCCACCTGCAGCTCCATCCTTTTGCCAATATAGGAGAAAGTTATATTTTAAATGCTTGCTTTGCAGTTTTGCACATAGTTACTACTTAAATCCTACCCAGTGCTTTTAAGATTAGTGAGGAAACCATTCCCCTGTTCTCTTTGCTTTCCTATTTGGGTCAATAGCTTTGTAGTGACACTGTCTACTCAAACACACACACGAGAGAAAGTTGACAGAACATTTACAAATTAATTCATGGGTATTTGGTCCTTTTTGAAAAACTCTTCTTCCCTCTTAACACCTTTAACCTTTCAGTGAGTCTACAACAGTTCTGCGAACTTTCTACTGCTTGTTAGAAATTGCTGGATTTCTGTGGTCATCTAGCCAGGCAATCACAGTCTATCTAAATGTAGCTTGTATTTCTGTGAAGACAAAGAAAGTACTATGCAGTGGATACTTCATAAACCCATTGCTGATTTTTACAGGAGCTTGGCTCTACAAGAGGAAACGCTTTCTTCATATTGGAGAATGATGAATGGGTGTAGTGGAATAAGGTAGGGGCTCAAAGGAACCTTGCTATAGCTCAAAGGGCTGTACTGGAAGCACAGAGCATAATTTGTTTTAAGTCTTATCTATCAGGCAACCATTTATTCGGATCAAATTGCCCAAACTTTTATATTTAAAATGCAAGCCCAAAATAAAAATCAACCTTTTGAGCAGAGCTGGGAGAGAATAAATACAATGACTATTTAAAAGTTTATATTCAGTAAATCATGTGAGACAGCAGTGTCAGAAAGTGACTCATCTGTGATTATTCAGCATCTCCTCACAACTTTTTCTTCCCTACAGAGTAATGTGGAAAAATAAATTGCAAAGTCAGCTAGGTCATGCCTTCTGGTTACTCTTTGCTCTACTGCAGTTAATAGAGTATTGTTATATTCCAAAGAAGTTGTCACAACTTCATTATGTGCTACAAAAAGCTTCACAAACTACTCTTCACTAAACACAGGAATACATTTCTACAGAATGAAGAGATATATCAACTATTGCCTCCCACCCCAAAGAATTGCCAGAGTTTTGAAAGATAATGCTTTATCTGCTTTGTTAATTAACTTCATAAATTTCTGGGAAATATTAAAAGTAAAAATTAACACAATTTTAAATAATCAACTGTATCTCTCTCTAAAATATCAGTGTTTTTAATGACAAATGAATTGTTTTGTAAGTGAACTCTAAGATAGCATTATATTTATGTATATATGAAAACATGCACATTTGCCTTAAGATTTTTGTTGCCATTTATAGTCTTTCTTCTGCATTTCTTTTTCTAGTCATAAGAGCTGAACATCTATTTACTAGACATGGTCCTAAATATTGTAAAATTGGGTTACAACCAACCAGCTGTCACCTCTGTTTCTTGACACTTGGTGTGATATGGCCAGGTGTCTTAAGCTCCTACATCTGTGACTTCTTTATATGATGGACTCCACCAACTCAAAGAAACTAAAAGAAACTTTTTAATTGGCATGTCATAGCTCCTCTCTGTATCTTCTATGTGCTTAGAGGCCCCTCTTCAGCACTGATTCACAACCTTTAAGGGAATGTTACAAATGATGTGTTTAACACTAGTCCTTCAACTGTTCATCATTCTCAATATTTTGTGAAGCTATGAGTTGGCATTGTGAAGCTATGAGTTACATTCGCATCTGTCCTCTACTTAAAGAAACTTCCATGATTGAGCCTGAGAACATCCTTTGTCTATGGACATAAACATAAATATTTAGAAAAATATTTGATGATATTCTAATTTAACTAAAATTTAGTAGTATGCATTCTCCTACTTCCATATCAATGGAAGTACACAGCATGGATTTCTTCTTGTATAGCAGCTTCAAAACCTATGATGCAACAATTGCTTACCATATATCAATCCTGTCAATATTGTACCTATGGGTATGTTTGTCCAGCAGGTCATATTTTCTTTGCTACTCTATCCAATTCAGAAAATCCTTACATGTGTTTACATATCAAAATTTATTTCCTAATTTTACCTTCTCAGTTGCAAAGAATAAGGTATTTTGTTGATGTTCTTCATTAATTTTAAGTTTAGTTTTGTATATGGTGGGAAATATATTTTGTATATAGTTTTATTTTTATCCATGTAAATTTCCAGGTTCTTAGCCACATTTGTTGAATATGTATTTTTTCTAGTGTGTAGTATTTGTTTCTGTGTCAAAATCTGGTATGGTAACTGTGTGCTTCTGGACTTGTTTTTGGAACTTCAAGTCTATGTTATTGCTTTATAAAAGTTAAGTCTATGTCTTTGTTTTATAAGAATTCCATTCCTGATTTCTTACTGAGGTTCTATAATACAGCTTGGAACCAGATATGGTGATACTGCTCATAGAATTAATTTTGTCCCAGAATTTTTTGGTCACTCTTGGTCACTTGTGCCTCTGTATGTACTTCAAGATTTTCTTTTCTTTATGTCTGTGAACAATGACCTGGAATCTTATTGGGATGGTACTGAATGTGAATATCCCTTCAGTTAGAATAACTGTGTTTCTAGTTATTGATCTTTCTGATCCATGAGCCTGTTGGGTCTTTTAATCATCTAGTGTTTTCTGGATTTCCTTCTTTATTGTCCTGGAGCAGTTACTGTAGGGAACCTTTATTGTCCTGGATCAGTTACTGTAGGGAACCTTTATTGTCCTGGAGCAGTTACTGTAGGGAACCTTTGTACCTTTTGTGCTTATTTTTTCCTTACCTTTGGTTTGTGTGAGTGTGCTATGTGGGTATACAGACACATACACAGGAACAAACAGAAGGAGACAAAAAAACATAGATACATGCACATACACACACACACACACACACACACACAGAGAGAGAGAGAGAGAGAGAGAGAGAGAGAGAGATGAATTATGAATGAGATTTTTCTACTTCTTTTTTGCTATATGTTTACCACTAATATTCTTTGGTATATATGAAAGTTATGTATTATTTGTTTATATTATTTGTGTTTGTTTCTTTCTTCGGTACTCATTCACTTTTTTGAAAATATTTGAGAGTGTGTGTGTCTGTGTGTCTATGTGTCTGTGTGTGTATGTACGTTAGAATCCAAATTTTGGATAGGCCGTAAGGGTCCTTAGAAACACACACACACATGTGCACATGTACACGCATGCACACACATACACACACACATCACTTTTATTTATGTGTATTTGTTTGTTTGTTATATTGGTACTTTGTCACTTTTTAAGAGTTCTTGAGTGCGCGCTCTCTCTCTCTCGCTCTGTGTGTGTGTGTGTGTGTGTGTGAGTGTGTGTGTGTGTGTAGAGAAAGAGAGAGTGAGATACCTCCTTGTTTGTAGAAACCTGAACTGGTTATACTGGAGAGGTTCCCAGACAATACAGGGTTGGGATGCCAGCCTGTATTGGCTGGCAGTTATGGCACGGAGTAGGAATGGCGGAATGGCAGGATGCTTGGACCCTCCTTGAGCTCAACTGAGTGCAGTGATTAGGCTGGAGGGAGTGTAGGAAATTAGATTCTGTTCTGAGCAGGGCAGAACAACTATGGCAGTATGGGAAGACAGATAATACCTGTTATTATTAAAGTCCCAGTGATTGTACAAGCAAGCACAATGATATATTTCTAAGGAAATCCAACAACGATTTATGTCTGAAAAGCATCACAATAAGTACAAACTACTAGGGAGCTTTGGTGCCCATGGCAAGTCAGAATTAGATGCTTGCAAAAGAAAATAAGGGAATAAGTGAATAATATGTTGCCCAGGGTCTCGGTGTTGCTGTTTTGACACACAAAGGGTTGGTTATAATAAACCTGGAGTTGACCGGGAGGATGTGGAGTGTGCTTTCTGGTAAAATTTGATGAGCATTACTTTGCAGGTATGAGACCAAAAACGATCAATTGGTAATTTTAGAATATAAAAGTACAGATTAAAGACACCAGAAATATCCTGCTAAATTCATTTTTAAAAACGTTGCACAGAATTCAGACTATTTCATTTAGTGCTTTTTAAGAAAATAAGACAGAGAAAGAAGAAAGATTAAGAGAAAAGAAAAGGATATTTAAAACTAATGAACTTGATACTATTCACATGTCATTAATATTTGAAGATTGATATCATGATTATGTGGCTCTATAGAAATTATCAATCAGTCACAGTTTTGGTAAAGAATAGAACAGTATATTCTCTGTTGCCCATGATCAGAAGTGAAATGTTAATGCTATGAATTTATATGATTCCTATGTACAGGATATCTTATTTATTATCTAGTATCTTTGTTTTAAATGTGGACAAATTCAAAACTTTTATTGCATATGTCACAATTTTTATTTTGTAATGAAAATATACAGCACACATTTAAATATGAACCTCAAAAATGTTTAGAGATATCCTTCAAATTCATGAGAAACCATTTTATCTGAATTAAATAAAAATAATTTCATTTCCTTTACTATGCAGTGTTTTCTGTGCAACTACTATGTGCCATAGAATCTCCACAGCAAAGAAATGTTGCAGAAGCTTGTATGGAAACTTTTATTTGCAAAGTGCCATGTGTTATATGGGCTGTGATGGTCCTTCATTGTCCATAGGATTTCTCACTTTGTTAGGCATAAAATTTAAAGAAGCTGTCATTGGATAAAAGTCCTTCTGTTCCCTGACAGAAGGATTCAGTGTTAAAATGCCAAAAATCTCAGTTGTTCAGTGAACTAATTTTTCAATGTCAAAATAGCCTTTAGAACTGTGTTAACTACAGACTATTTAGCATATCTTAGCCAGGTCTGCAATGGTAGAACTGTGTTAACTACAGGCTATTTAGCATATCTTAGCCAGGTCTGCAAAGGTAGTCCTGGATAATCTTAAAAATACTAAATACCACTGTGTGATAGGCCTTGAGGTTTCAAAAGGCCAAACCAAGCCCAGAGTTTCTGTGCCTACGGATCAAGCAGGATCTCAGCTACTGATCCAATACCAGCTTGCATGCCGCCATGTTTTCAGCCTTGATCATTCTGGACTAATCCTCTGAAATTTTAATCAAGTCCTCAATTAAAAGCTTTCTCTTAGCACAGTGCCTTGTTCATGGTGTTTCTTTACAGAAGATTTTACTTAGCAGTAAATAAGCCAATATGATTCTGCCGCCCTTATTAATACACATTATAATGTTATTATATCAGTGTTAACTGCTATTGCTAAGAGAGCCCTTTTACAAAAAAATTCAACTATTTTTCCATTTGTTATAATTAATCCTGTTTATACTACATAGAAAATTATATATATATATATATATATATATATTCTCAGATATTCTCAGAATGCTTTTCCTCAAATGCCTCTGAAAACTCTTAAAGATTTTCAATGAAACTGTTGAATCTTCAATAAACATAAATCATGTGCTTGCTCTCTCTCATAAAGATCCCATTTACACAATTTCTCAAATACAATAAACTTTTAAACTTGATAATGTGCAACCTTAGTCTAGCTAGTACACACCCTAGAATGAGGAAGTTGTTTTCTCTTATCTTTTATCAGCTTGCAATATGTTGTGCCAAGTACCTACTGTCTGAGACACTGTGTTGGGTCATCTATTATAAGGACTGTAAGGTAAATCACATTCTAAAAAAAGCTGTCAAGACATTCTGTAATCTGAACATGCATGAAATAAATGTTTATTTTTAAAGTAAGGAGAAAGTATTGTTGAATCCCAGGAGAGGGAAAAATTCTAATAAGAAAACCTGATGGATCAATTTATGGTGGCAATGGGACTGATACTTAGCTTTCAAGCATAGGTAGACATATACACAAAGCAAATAAGAGAAAGATACGAAAATGGAGCAGAGACTGAAGAAAAGGACCTCCAGTGACGGGCCCAACTTGGGATACATCCCATGCTGATGCACCGAACACTTACACTATTATTTATGCCATGTCGTGATTGCAGACAGGAGCCTAGCATGGCTGTCCTCTGAAAGACTCTGCCAGCAACTGACTGAGCCAAAGGCAGATACTTAAAGCCAAGTAGTGGACAGAGGTCTGGGAGCCCTATGGAAGAGTTAAGGGAAGGATTGAAGGAGCTGAAGGGGAAGGGCTGGCAACCACACAGGAAGAGCAACTGCATCAACTCACTGGGAATTCCCAGAGCTCCAAGACAGGAAGCCACCAACGAAAGAGCACAGATGAGTTGGACACGGGCACATATGTAGAAGAGGAATGCCTCATCTGCCCTCAGTGGGAGAGGGTTATAGACTTGATGCCTTAAGGAAATGGAGATGCTGGGGAAGGTGAGGTTCTGGTGGGTGGGTACACGGGCGGGGAGTAGAGGTGGAATTGAGATGAAAGAGTGAGTGGGGTTAAGAAGTTGGGGGTAGGAGACAAGGGTTGAGGGGTTGAGAGAGAATCCTCTCAGAAGCGAAAGGGAGAGGGGAAGGGGGAAGAATTCTGGGAGGAGAGACTAGGAAGGGGGGCAACATTTGGAATGTAAATAAATAAAATAATTTAAAAAGATCCTTGAGGTGGAATGTGTAAAGTACTCTACTGGGTTGAATGATCTAGGAAATTCTGATGAATAAAATGCACACAAATTTGCATCCGTGGGGGAATCTGTCTTTTCCATGGTAAATGCCGCCTTCTTTCTCAGATCCAGTTTTTCCTAAGTCTCCGTGATCAGTCTCAAGTCTCTATTTGTCCAGTGTTTTCCACTCCTCTTTATGCACAACTTTTGTTTGTGCTTCAAGTTTCTCTAAACAACACTAGTAATCATCATCTTTCTGGCATCAAACTTTTTTCTAAATTTCTCAAGTGACATTTAACAGGATGAATTCCTTCTATAATGTATTCACAAGTTAAGCCAACCTTTTGATTTATTCTGATGACTTAAGCAGTTACTGAATATTCAAAATAGAACTTTTACTACATAAGGTCATGCCTGTCATTAACAAGGAACATGTCGATTTTATGATGACTTTTAAAAAAATATCGCAACTGTTACAATATTTCATGGTCTGATAGAGACTCAGATCTTTACACCTTTAATATTTTTTTTTATTTGTTTAATACTGGTTTAAGAGTACTAACAAATTTAATCTTGTGAGAATTCTTGGTTTGCACCTAAAGTAATTACAAAACCATGCATTGTACCCTCAAAGAGTCAGAAGAAGGGATGAGGAGATAGGAGACTTGTGGAGGGGAAGCTGGGAAGGGAGATAACATTTGGAATGTAAATAAATAAAATAACCAATAAAATTGGAAAATAAGAAAGGTATGATTTATCTTTTTCTTTTATTTTCCTTTTAAATGACAAAATTAAATATTCAATATTAAATTAAAAAAAATTGCAGCATTGGTTGCTGTCCCATACATACAATAACAAATGTTATTTTAAGATGTAACATTGGAAATTTTAATATAAAAATTCCATGCTATTAGCCTGTAATCTCAGCTGCTCAGGAAGCAGAGGCAGGAATATAAAAGATTGAGAGGATTTAACCTAATATAGTAGAATATTCCTAAAATATATATATACTAGAAGGTGTTCTCAGTGGAAGCAAAAATTAATTGGTTGCTAGAGACCTAAATGTACATCTCTGTCACCAAACAATTCTTCCAGTTCTAGAAATGGATTACTTGTAATTGGCTTATTGACCCAAGGGTTCCACATTGGTTAGCCCGAACACTCTAGGCTTTTACTGAGGTAATTGGTTGCTCTCAACAAACTGATGGTACTACCATATTTTTGAAGACAATAGCAACACAATTGAAAGAAAATGCCAAAGTTGAGTTGGTGCCTAGCTAGAGCTTTTTATCTGCTACTGTCTAGTGTTCATGATACTAGAAGGTATTTTACTTCTTACCAATTAAGAAATGTAAACATTAACTCAGTTATCACCGCTGTGATCTCCAGTGACCAACATGGACAATGTGCTAGTGCAATAGTGAAATAAAAGTTGTCGGGGTAACCAACCAATATCTATTTGTATTTAACACTCATTCCTTAAGGAGGATCCCGTCCCAGATACTATTCAGGTGTCCATAAACTGAGAATAGATATGCCAGGGATGTAGGGGAATGCCAAGTAGAACTTACTCTTCCACTGTCAAAAGCCTCAAATATTTATTCATCTAAGTATAATTAAATCTTTCATTCTATGGAATTAATATCTCTGTGGGTATATATGACCCCTTCTCTTTATGTAACTTGAATTCTAAGTTTCTTTGTCTGCCTGAGGTAAGTTTTTTCTACTTACCCCCTGCTTTTTGATTTATGATTTAAGATCAAAAGCCTAGATTTCTTTATTCTGTGTATACTTAAAAACAGTTAAACAGTTGCCATTATAATCTGTTCTATCCTTAAAAACAATTAAATCAAATTTTAATTATCTCTATCCTTTATTTATTTGGTTGTGGGAAGCAGGCAGCTTCTATTGTTTGCTTGTCTCTGCCTTCCTCCAAGCTACCAGCCTTTCTCCTTGCACAGTAGGGGCTCCCAGCTTCTGTGAGCTAAATCTCTTTATAAGTGGGAAGAAATCACGTGTGCAAAATCTGTAGCCTGCTAAAAAACAATTCTCTCTTCCTCCTAATCTTATATTATGGTGTGTGTGTATTCCAGAGAATCTCTAAATAATTTTTAATAGTGAATTCTTGTCTGCCACCTTGCACAACATCTGTGTGGTGAATTAGTTAAACTGCTTTGGCTCCTGGCAGGTCCAATACACACACCTGCCCAAGAGCTCTCTGGATTTGTGAAAGTCACACATGCCAGCTAATTTTGATATGCCTTGACTAGCTCAGTGATGGGGTATTTATAATCTTCCCCATGGTTAGCATACTTTTCTCTCTGGTATTCCTGGCTTCCCATCTTCTAAATCTATATTTTATCTTTGCTACCATGTTTCCTTCTAGGCAGCCCCCCTGTAGGGCCATATTCCTTTCCCACCTATACTGTAGGATGCTTTCTCTATTGCATCTCTTAAATCTGATACTTCTACCTCATGAGTCATGGCAATTCTGCTTCTCCTCTTCCCTTTTTGCCTTTGCAATCTAAAAGTCCTGCCTCTTTCATATTTATATATTTATAATTACAGATATAATATGAACAAAACAAATTAAGGATTTTATTGTTTTCTTTTTGACTTCCCTAGCATTATAAAATTTATAAGGTTATAAAAATTTAAAACTATAAAATTTAAATTTTACAACAGAATTTTAAATGAATTTCATTAAAGAAGATTTTTAAAAATCCCATATGTGTAGTACATAGATTTAACATGTGATGCATCAGTCTTTGAAGTATCATGTGTTAAACAATGAAAAAATATTACCTACCTTGATTAGAGTTATTTTCTTACACATTTTTCTGATTTGTTAACCTTATCATATACAGATACATACACACACAGACACACACACGCACACAGATTCATGTTGAAATGTGACTTAGTATAGTATACAGGTTAGTGTTAAAATATACATTCTGTGTAGATAGCTGTCAGTTAAATACTCATCAGAAATATTAGCAAATAAGTTTGTCAGCAAACCACCATTTGTTCATGTATAAATTGCATGGCAATTTGTCTTAAATTGATTACTGGAATTTGCACTCTCAGTAGCAATTATTGTCATAAAATTTAACTGGAAAAAATAAGTCACTAATTCTCAGAAAGTGATCTGAATTATTTTGATAGGATACTCAGGTGTGACACAAGTATTCTGGAAGGAATGTGCTATGAAATTGTTGAGTAGCAGAAAATATTGTACGTATTTTATGAATGTGCAATGTATGAAAAAAATAATCTCCATTTAGAAAAGAGTTTATCTTCACGTATCCACAAGAGCCTAGGGTGATAGTTTAGTGTGCAGGAGGAATTGCTGCATAAGCGTGAGAACCAAAGTTAAATCCCAGCATCCACATGAATAACTGTGTGTGGCTCCACATAACTGCTAGGGTATGGATGCAAATGGAGACAAGAGGAACATCTGGATTTGCTGCTAGTTTCACTCTTAAGAAAAGAATGGATGTTCAGCACACAAGATCACTGCCTACAAACATGTCCCCCAAAATAATCTCATCTAGACAAACCTTTCATTTATATCCACTTCTTAGGTGGCGCTAGGCTATATCAAATAGAAGCTATGTATTTGTCATTCTAACCATTATGATAAAGATTTTACACATTTGCATCCTATGTTCTGCATAGAAAGCATACAAAAAAATACAGTTAGAAATACCATGTTTTCTTTTCTCAGAAATCCAAATCATTTTAAGAATTCCAAGTGGGGTGGAACACAGTGTTTAACCTGGTCCATGTTTGTCCTGTGGCTGAGATTAAAGAGCAGTCACACGACACCATAAACAAGTAAAATGTGTCTAGTCTAAAGCAGGAGTGGGCATTCATCCTTTCTTCTATGATGTGGGCACTGTTAAAATCTGCACTATCATACCATGTTATTTGTAAGAATTTTTTCCACTAGCTACTTTTATACTGGCAAATTAGTGCTTGTACTTAGCCATAGTGGCAGTGATACAGTAGGATGCTTCCTGAATGATAGGATTAAGCCCTGTGCTCTCATGAACTGGAAATGAGGTGCAGAGGGCCAGCTGAACTTTTACACATTATTTGTGGCAGGGAAGTGTCTAATGGCAGCAGCTCAGTTACACCTTGAGGAAGGCAGTGAGGCATGGCAGTTGCCCTATTGACTATGCATGAAGCTTGTGGGGAATTCCTGCTGCTCTTACAGAGTGCAGCATTGTGATCAGAGGGATTGTCAGTAGAAAACTTACTCTTTATTATGATCTTAAGAGGACTCTATATTAAGAGATGTGTGCATGCAGAGCTATGCTTTCTTTGTCCACTCACCAGCAGGGCTGGCTTCTTTGCTTTTATTGTTATCTTTCCATATGAACTGTAATACCTACCCTGACTTCATTTGTAGTTTTTATACAAACAAATATTCAAATAAAATATGTCAGAAAAATAAGGTAGAAGGCAGCAAATGGAAGGGCACATTCTGTCTCAGTCAGAACATGTTCGGGAGCTGAAAGTATTCAGGAAAACCACTGAGTTCCTTCAGGATACTGGGGGAGCAAGGAACATTCCCAATAAGTCCAACATAAATGTAAAATTAATAAGAAATGTAACATAAAATGAAATGTAAAAGGCAAAGGATAAAAGTAAAAGCAGAATTAAAAACTTTGGTGTTAGAGATAGCTCCAAAATCATTGAATGAAAGCAAATCCACCCAAGTACCATGATCTAATGTTTAAACATAGCTTCTACACGTTCTTCTTTCTCTAAACGTCCCTTGGTTCTCGTGTGCATTGTGTGTTGAGATGTACTTTACACTGATTAAGAAAAGGTTGCACACAAATAGTTCAAGGCATACTACTCTCAATTGTCTCCATACAAGGACATAAATTAGAGCTTTCACCACAAGCATTCATAGGTTCTTGGTGTGATAATTAAAAGGCACTTTGATTTATGCTTCTTTGCTGTGATATTTATTTTATTTCTTGATGAAGAATGTAAAGATGTCTCAATGAACACAGTACCTGCTGTGAAAACTTAAAGACCTGAGTCAGGTCACCAGTACTCACATAAAAGCAATGTGTGCTCTCAACATGTTTGTTGCACCAAGGCTGGACACAGGAAGATTCCTCAAATTCTGTGGCTCACCCGGCTAGTAGTAATAATCAACTTCATGATTAATAGGGGTTCTGCTCTCAAAAATGTAAGGTACAGAACAATAGAGGAAGATACCTAAGTTGAATTCTGATGTTCAGGTCTATGCATAGAAGAGCTTATATACACACAAACACAAATGTACATACTCACATATATGAGTACCCTCAAACACCAACACTCACACATATGCACATATAACTTTAATCCATGATTAAAGTTAGCAAATTCATAGAAAATCTCTTGTCTTAATTTTCCCAAGAAGGTATTTTATTAGCATATATCCCTCAGGAGTCCATTGTTTTAAACTCTAGTGGGCATCAATAATCAGTACCAAAGCAGGTGGCATAATGAATTCTCAATGTCACGTTTGCTTATTTGCATTCCTGTTACTGGCCATATCTGCAAAGCACAACATTGAAAACAATCATAGTAGCAGAGTGACTCTACATGTCTTTATAATCAATATGATAGTATTAAAATGCCCAACTTAAAGAATTTGAGTATCTCCAAAATTCTTAGTTATGCTAATTTGCTGAAAATTCAGTGGCTTTGAAAGGTATCACTGCTGACCAATGTTGTCCCAATTCTATTAGTAAAATCTCACATCTTCAACCATAGCAAAGATTTAATAATTACAGTAAGCAATCTTCAGAGAAATCCACTGATGCTTGAAATTTTACCATTAACCCAAAAGGCAATGATCAAAAATTTTCCAAGTCATACGGAGTTTAGTGAAAGTGAGATGACCACTAGTGGATGCTAATATTTAAAAACTAAAGATAAGAAAAGGCTGCAGAGAGTATTACCAAGGGTTACACTGGGATGGACCAACAGTAGAGGGAGAATGACTTCGTACTTTGACCTAGGCTGAGGGTACTGGTTGTACAGTTGTAATAGTTGTTCATGGTTTAAATGTTAAGTCTTGGGACATAAATCCTTCATTTTATTATAGTTTCAGAGGGTGTGTATAGTTAGTATGTACTTACTGGTCAAGAAGGTTTAATGGGGAAAAACGCCAAAGATGTGTAACAAACTTTTTCTCAATCCAAGTCAAAATCTATGGACTTTAAATATCAGAGCACAGATAGCTTTATCCAAAGGATTTGTAATTGTAAAAGAATTCACATGGACACAAATTTCCATAAGTATAAATACCACATGTTTGTGCAAAATTAAACATTTTACTACACATTATAAGCTGCATTCATATAAAGAATTTGTACTGTTTAAAAGCACAATGGCAAAAGGTAGACTCAGGCAAGTTTCTTTCTTCTTAATCTTATTCACCAGTGATCCAATTTAAAAGAAATTATGTAACTGAGAATCCTTACTAAATGTCAAAAATGAGAGTATTTGGTTTTGATTTTTGTTTTGTTTGTCACTTTTCTCACTGACACATAGCCATCACCATTCATAACACCATACCTACAGGATTCTCTAAAGTTTAGAAACTAAAGGGAAATGTCACATTCTAGAAAAGATTAAATAACACCCCCTCCAAACAAATAAACAGACAAAACACAAAATTTCTCATTAGCACAGTGATTAACAATGTCACTCAGCTCACAAATCATCTGTTACTAAACTCAAAAGCTGTGTGTCAATTCACGATCTTTGATTATTGAACAAATTTACGCATCATCACTTATATCATTTCTTTCTTTTTTTTTTTTTTTTTTTGGTTTTTTGAGACAGGGTTTCTCTGTGTCCCTGGCTGTCCTGGAACTCACTCCGTAGACCAGACTGGCCTCCAACTCAGAAATCCACCTGGCTCTGCCTACCAAGTGCTGGGATTAAAGGTATGTGCCACAAACTGCCCAGCCACTTATATAATTTCAACTTTTTCACATCATTGATTCCACAACATGAAGAATCTCATGATTATTCTTACTCTTTATTAGAACTGGTAAGAATTTCAGGGGGATTTTTATCTGAAGTCCAAGAATCTATCTATACTGAACTAAAAGTGCAATGTTGCACATCAGCCTAACCTAAGTTTCTCGGGAGACTTGGGACATTTCCAACAAAATTCAGACTTGCACCCAGCAGTTAAAATTAGATGTGACTCTACTAATTTTCAAAGTTGTTCTCATTTTTCTTATTCCCTTTCCTGTCTCCTTTCCTTCCTTCTTAAAGTTTGTATTTAATCCAGCCACATACTTGGACCTATGTTCCCAAATAATTAATAAGATGAATTTGTCAAGGAAGGTTAAGTAAAAATAGAAACCCTAACCATGAAGTATTGATTTGCTCAGAGAAAGCTTTTGCTGTTTCCCTTTGAGAGTAATTCAGCTACTTTTACCATTGCCACATTTGATGACTATATCAAAATATTGACCTATGCTGTTTAGTTTGCTGACAAGCATTTAAAAGTATTTATTGTGAAAAGAAACAATAAAATAGGAGACAATGCATTAATTTTGTTTACTTCATTTCTCACATCAGTAAACTGCAGCACTGTTTCTCCTTGTGTCCCTGTTGTAGGAGAGAGGCTTTGTTTTGGAATGGAAAGAGGGAAGAGTTTTGGTTTAAAATGCAAGAATTCTGTATCTTCTCATTGTTATAGTACAGATGAAGGGACATAGTCCATTTAAAAGTTTATGTTGATATATAAAATAAAAAGTAAAACAAAATGGTGATCAACAATTCTGACACCATAAAAATTAAAACATGAATATTTCTTTATGCAATTTTCTCAAAATATGTAAGATTTAAAATTTCCTTGTTTGTAAGTTAACTTAGGGATGGATGAAGTGTAATGTATCATATATATTTTTATTGGATATTTTCTTAATTTACATTTCAAATGTTATCTTTTTTCCTGTTGATTTCACCTCCCCCAGGAAACGACCTATCCTATTCCTTCTGCTTCTATGAGGGTGTTACCCCCCACTCCTGCCTGCCTGACCTCGAATTCCCCTATACTAGGGTATCCAGCATTCACAGGACCAATGGCCTCTCCTCCCATTGATGCCCTGGCATGGCCATCTTTTGCTACACACTAGAAATCCTAATTTTACTTTTTATGAAGTAGCTGCTCCATAATGTGTACTTATACCTGACTTTTTGGAAAATTGTTTACGGGTTTAAACAAAGTGTTCTTAAAAGAAAAGATAAATAATACCACGATACACCTAAAACGTTTTCATCACCTTTGGCAATTAGAGCAACACATATTAATTTTTTTATTTTGATATTTCATCTTACACCAGCTAGAATGGCAAAGATCAAGAAAACCACTCACATAAAATACTGACAATATACTAGACAAAGAGACACTCTTATTTCTTGTTAGTGGAAATAAAATTGGTACAGCCACACCAGAAATTAATATGGAGAACACTCAAAAAACACTAAAAGTAAATTTATCATATGAACCACATCTTGGCATATGCCTACAATGTTTGGGATCCCACTCAATAGATTCTTGCTCAGTAATGTTTATTGCTGCCTAATCACAATATTCTGGAAGTGGAAACAATCTAAATACCGTTCAACAAATTAATGGATGAGTAAAATGTATACCTAAATAATGGGATACTTACTATTCAGCTGTCAAGAATAATGAAAGTTACTAATAAATGGATGATCTAGAAGAGACTATATTGAGTGAAGTTACGTGGACCACAAAAGACAAACAAGTACTGCAAGTTCTCTCTCATTGATAATTTCACATTTTCATGCAGTTAAATAAAAATTGCTTTTATATTTATCCTCATTTACAAATACATGCAAAGTGACATTT
>JADRCH010000047.1:15597926-15651335 GCA_019843965.1 Rhynchomys soricoides
CCTTATTTGTTCCTCTATCTTTCCCTGGCCACCTTTTGTTTATCTCTCTTCTATATCTTCCTTTTTTGTCTTATACTGAAAACAGATTCCTTTCTTGTATTATATTTATATATTTTCCCTCCTTCTCTGCCTCCTAGTTTCTCTGTAGCTCCCTCAGCTTGAATGAATAACCTTCTTGTCTTTTCTTAGAAAATAAAGGTATCTAAGAAGCAATAATAAAATAAAATCATAAAACAAATCAAGCAAGAGACAATAAGACAAAAACTAACAGAAAAAAATCCAAAATCAAAACACAAACACAAGAAAAAACATAGAGAAAAAGACATAAAGTTTACACACAGAAGAATCTCTTGAAAATATCAGTACTGGAAACTTTAATATATACAAAGTGCAAATGATGGATCTGTAAGTGAAGGAGGAGGAGGGGAAGGAGGAGGAGGAGGAGGAAGAAGAAAGGGAAAGGGAAGCCATGGGCATCGAAGGGGGAGGAGGAGGAGGAGAAGGAGGAGGAGGAGGAAAGAAGAAGGTGTCCCTGAGCCAATATTATGAAATATAAAATTTACAAAGGTATCATTGAGTTCTTTTTCTGATGTTCGTCTATTGCTGGGCATGGGATATAGTCTTAAGAGAAGCTTGTTTCCTCACTTGCAGAAGGGAGTCTAATTTTTCACTTACAAATTTTTATCAATTGGAGATAGCTTCTGGGTTAGTGATTGGAGCATGTGTCCACTTCTGCTTTCAGCTCTAGGATCCACCCCATATGATAGATATGTGTAGGCTTTGAAAATTACCCCACAGTCTCTGTGAGTTTATGTGGGTTTTAGATCACTGTTTAGAGAGCCTCATTTCTTTGGTACCCTCCTTCCCCTGTGGCTCTCACACTCCTTTTACCTCCTCCTCACCAGAGTTCCCTGGGCCTGAAGGGAGAAATTTGATAAAGACATTCTGTTTAAGGTTAACTGTGTGGGGTGGTAGACTGTGACAGGCTGCCTGGCCCTTGGTCGAGCACAGGCTTAACTCTAGGTGACCCAGTGGGGGCTTACCCTACAAGGGACTGGAAAGCATTTTGCCAACGCTCCCAGAAGGCCCTTGGCTCCTGTCAAATAACCATAACTCCCACAGCCCCCTGTAGAGAGGTCTGTCATGTGCGGTTTGTCATGTGAGGTCTGTCATGTGAGGTCCCACATGAAGATAAGGTATCCTTAAACTCTCAGACCAAGCCCCACCAAAGGGAGAGGCGTGGCCATGCAGTCCTCTGCCATCCCCATGTTAACGAGAAACCTAGAGACTTAGCCACGTCCCTTCTCAGTTACTATTTCTACCTCGCAACTCCCAGAGGTTGTGGGTAGGATTTCACCCATGCCATTCTCCACATTGACAATAAATGCCTTCCTTAGAACTACGGACTGACTATATTGTGGGAAGCCAGGGATCCAGCCTTCAATTAAGGAGCTGCATCTGAACTCTCTCGAAGAGGGTGTCTCAATGCTACCAGAGCGCACCCATTCACTCAAGCCTCCCAACTGGTCCTCCAGCGGAATGCCAGCTGTGCTCTGCGCCCAGTTCATTTTCAGTCCTCCGCAGATTTCAGCAGCATCCATGATGGCCTAGAACCTAGGAACTCCAGAGCCAGAGGGCGTTCTTTAGGCATGGCCTCCTCCCCCACCCACAGGTGCTATCTTAGCGGTTTCACATTGCCCATGCCTGGCGGACTGAGTGGGATGAAGTGCAGTGCCTCACTCAGGAGACTGGAGCTCTAGGGTCAGACAGGTGGGACCTCACACCACATCACACTGCACCGGTTTGTTCCCACATGAGTGTTCCAGGGACTCTTAGTGTATTTGCTGGCTGTGGTCATTTTTTTTTTTTTTCCTGATATGATGTAGAAGGAAGCTTCTCTAATGATGGCTAAATAAAAAAGGCATTTGATGTATTATTGATAGCAGAATTTCATAAGGAGTTGAACATTAAATGGGTTTTTCAGGTATTTACACACACACACACACACACACACACACACACACGATAAAACAATAAAGGAGATCATTGATGAAAGGAGTGAGCTTGAGTGAATTTTAAGAATAGAAAGAGAATGGTGAGGAAAGAAATGCAACCATTCACCTACAAATTTTCAAAATTAAATTAAATGAAAAATAAAAGACAAAGGTAGCTTAAGTTTATGGATTAGTAGTAAAAAGGATTGAATAGGCACCATTTTGAAGATTATTACAGCTCTATAAACAAGCTGAAAAATGAACCTTTACTAAGTATTGAAGAATAGTGACTAGGGGCTTAGTAGTATGTTTCCAGTGAGAAAGCCTGAGTATTCGTATAATAATGGCTAAGAGCCCTTTAAAGTATAAAAATTTTATTAAGATATTTAACTCAAATTATCATCAATGAAGCAACATGAAATTAAGAATATTGATTCAGATCTGATTTTGGCACCTGGGCACTCCTATGATTAAGACATAACTTAGGCATATACTGAGAGAGAGAAAAAAATCTAGGACACATGAAACTTTTAAATTCATGGAGAAGGAAAGAACCCTCTAAGGAAGACTAATTGATGATCAGTGGAGAAAGAGGAAGCCAAGAGTAAATGATGTTGAGAAAGCCATTAAAGGGGACAGATTAAAGAAAGAGATTTGTATCAAGAAATTAAATGCCATCAAGAAAACAGGCAAACATAAGGAATGTCACTCTTTCTTGGGAGAAGAGTTTAGCTGAATCAGAATTAGAAAACTAAAGGAAAAGGTTTCTTGACCTAAAATTGTCCAAGGATAATACTGGGCTCCAAGAAGACTAATATTCCAATTAAGGTAAATTCTGATGGGAGCAAACTGTGATAATGTAGCTGAGTGTGGTGAAAATCCAATTCTTACAGGGGCAATGGAGATACAAGAAAGAGAAATGGAGCACTGCCTGAATCCAAAAAGCAAACCAAACCAAATAGAAGTGTAATCGTGCAGAATTCATTTTTCTCATTATCCTCAGTGAAACTCATTGTTTGTTTTGCAGTGAGGCACACAGATGATTACCACCCTGAAATTAAATGGCAAAGCACTGTAGGTTAAAAAAATAATGATAAAGTTTTCCTAGAAGATCTTTGAAAATCTTGGAATACATTTGAAATGAAAAAACAATGATGTTGGGGTGAAAATTATCTTGCTACTAACAGTATACGTAGCTGTTCATGTTACCTTAGAGGTTTTGAGTAGTGATATGTGAAAAAAAACACATGTCTGAAAGATGCATCTGCAGAATATTGAAGTTAACATGGAAAAATTGAGTTATTCTTTTCTATACATGCTGGAGACTTCATCCTTTCATTTTAAAGCTGAGAAATGTTAGAATAATTTTTGTGAAATTTTATTTTGCATGAGTTATTAGGCTCACTTATTTTCAAATGAATTAATTTATACTGGACTTCTTGGAGGTGTTGACTATTTATACCTCCATCATTGAACTGATGTAACAAAGGCTAAGGTTTCAATGACTTGCCAAAATGTTGTCAATTGTTAGAAACAGAAAATCTCAAGTCTTAAATAGCCCATGGCACTGGATTTGTGGCTGTGTACCATCACAGTGGCTAGAAGATGAGAAATGTTAAGATTTAATCAAGAATATTCATTTTCTTTGTGTTCTTGTGTGTATTTCTCTGGCCATTTGTCCCAAAATTGTTGGAAGAACTATATCAGCTTCTTCCATCTGCAAGCTAGTACTCATAACAAAGGAGCCTTTCCTAGCAGGTCCCAGCAAGCTTCCTGATGATATACTAACATGAAATATAAATACATAAGTCTTAAACAATCAATATTAGCAAGGAAAAGGACAAGAGGAGTTATGTTAATTTATACTTGAGCTAATTAACTTCACCAGATTCAATTTGGGGAAGATATAATGGAGATATTAATGTATGAATTCATACATGAATATTAAAATATTACAAGTTTACAATATTAGGAAAAGTTCACTTTGAGGATATAAATTTATCTGTGAAAATTTCATTATCACTTCAGTAAAGCTTGGGGGTAAAAATTTATCTATGAAAATTACATCATTATTTAGTAATGATTGAAAGATGACAAATTTATTTCATTAAAGGATTATAGGACTCAAAATTTTTGACTGTGGTTCATACATACACACACACACATTCTTGATTATGCTTTCATATTAAACATAATAATTTAGGTACTTATAACTGAACAGAGTGAAGAATAAATGATAGATGACTGACAGATGAATACCAAGAATACCACATTTGACATTTGTCATGACTTAAATAATCAACCAAAAAAATCATGTTACATATGTTTGTAGTTATTAAATGAACTCTAATTATTACATAGTTTAGTTCTTGACAATTTCTCTAAATGTGATTGAACTACAAGGAATTGCTACTCTCTATTAAGAATATGATGTCAGAAAGGAAATAAATACAAAATTCTTTGGATTCTGAGAGTTGTTGAGTAAATGTGTTTCAAATTCCCACATTTCATCATAATTTCTGCTGAGTTTCCTGAGAGTATCTGTGAAAATACTTTCAGGTGGTATTAGGTATAAAAGAGGCCACATTATACCATCACTATAAACTGGAAATTGGAGTTCAGTGTGTTCTTGCGGGAAGCATTTCCATTTGCATTGGTATTCATGGAATAGAGTTCTTGGCATAAAGATATGAGATGAAGTGCTCATAAAAATGGATTCACTTATCCATCAATGTAATCTTGGATCAAGAGGTGTAAATATGTATAGTCTAAAATATTTACTTCAAATGTAGCAAGAAATTTTACAGCTTTAAAGTGCTTCTGCGTCCTTGGAACAAATAAAGAATTATGAGTTGGTGTCACACCATAAATGGTGCTGAGGATACTCTGGAGCCAGGATGAGTTTTGTCAGGGTGAGAGGCGAAGAAAAGAAAAATTGATAGCTCTAATCCCACAATTGTAGTCCAAGGGGAAGTCACTAACACTCTAGGAGGATATAACAGCAGATATCTTTGCTAGTCTATATTAATAGCTCTGATTATCCCAGGCAGACTTAATCAAGGTACAAATTCTCTAGCGTCTTCAAGATCCTGGTTTCTTCCTGCACTCAGTGCTCAGAGAACATCTGTGGAATGCAAGACAGAAAAATTGCAAGATCCAGAGTACCAGGAAGTCATCTAGGAGGTTGTGCTATCTAGGGGTTACAGGAAACAACACCCATGAAATGTCAATATCGTGGTTGTCTAAACAAGACTTGAATACTTAAAAAAATACTTGATATTTCAATGTAAATGAGGATATTCTCATGGGACCACATGCCGAGATAAAGAGCTACAGACAAATAACATCAACCAAGAGTGGGATAATTAGTCTTCCACAGGCATAATTCCTCTTACTGGTTATCCAAGAAGGAGGGATGAGTCCTGGAAACAGATGGATTCATCAAATATGGTTATTCACCTATATGCATATATAACAACAAATAGTTATTGATTTGGGGAGAGAAAATATTTGACAGGGAGGGAGTAAAAGAAAGGGAGGGATAGCGAAGTCATAGAATTATATCTTATTTGAATGAAAAAAAAATGTGAAAAGGTGTTCACAGGGTACTCTTATATTTTCATATATGTAGAAAACATATCCTTAAATCACATTTTAATCATACATAAGAATATAACATTTAAACTAGTTTGATTTAAAAGATATTAACAGATGCATAATAAGAACATGATTCCTGGGAGTGTTACATTGTTTAGACTTGATAACCTATGAGTGATATGTTTGTTTATTTTTTTAACAAACACTTAAATAGTGCCTATTTTTATTACATAAAATATCTATTGAAATTTGTTGTCAGTTCATTTAGTATCACTAGAAAATAATTTAAATTTTCTACTCTTTAGCAAACTAAAGAAGAACAGAGATAAATGTATACAAAGTCACATTAATGAGGGTTAATGAAGTCAGCATTCACACCTGGGAATTTAGGATTGGCATGAGATAGTATAAAGACTCTACAAATTGTTTGATGATTTCAAGAAGATTAGATGAAACTGGCCTTATTAGCTCTGGTTGTATATTTAGTCTATTCTGAGATTTAACAACTGATAGCAGTACACTAAACTATCTGATGTGAATTTCTAGAAATACATTTTTTAGGCTCCATATTACTTTACTATAACAGCTTATCCTGGTGAATATGTCATACTTTTTGATTAAAATGTTCTTTTTCGTATGTACAGTTATACAATACTCCATGTTGTAGATATACTACTATCCTCTGCCAATATCCCATGCTAGATCTTTCTTATTTATTTATACTGCAAATGTTGCCCCTCCTCCCTTTTCCCCTTCCCAGAGTTTCTACCCCTTCATTCTCCTCTAAGATGGCAGCCCCACGGCCACCATGGATATCCCCACACCTGGTTCATCAAGTCTCAGCAGGATTAGGCATATCCTTTTCAAATAAGGCTAGACACAGTATGGAAGTCCTAGGCTACCTATTTGTCAGGGGCCTTGGACTACCCCATGTGTGCCTTTTGCTCAATGGTTTGATCTCTGGAACCTCCCAGGTGTCTAGGTTAGTTGACACTGTTGGTCCTTCTGCAGGGATGACATCTCTGTGAAAGCCTTCCATCCTTCCTCTTACTCTTCCACAGGTGTCCCCAACTTCTGCCCAATGTTTGTTTGTGGGTATCTGCATCTGTCTCAGTCAGTTGCTAGATAGAGCCTCTCAGAAGGCTGCTATGCTAGGCTCCTGTCTAAAAACACAAGAAAGCATCATTAATGGCCTGAGGGATCTCAAAATGGGCTGTCACTGGTCAGACATTCCTCAGACTGTGCTCCATCTTTGTCCTTGCATTTCTTTTAGACAGTACCAATTTTGGGTTAAAAGCTGTGTAGGTGACTTTATGTACCTATTCCTCCACTGGGAATCCTGATTGGCTACTGGATGTGGTCTCTTCAGGTTCCATATAGCAACCATTGGGTATTTTTGCTAAGGTCACCTGCATTGACTCCTGGAACCCTCCCTCATCTCTTCTCTGCAGGAATTCCTAGAGAATCTTCCCATCCCTGACTAGATTCCTGGCAGCTGTGTATTTCAATTTATTCTCCTGGCTCTCTGAGACTCTCACCTGTCTCTTCCCATGCCTAATCCTGACCCCCCTAATCCTCTAGCCCTTCCTCCATCCAGTAGGTTCCTCCCTCCTTCTGCCTTCCCTAGCTATTTTGTTTCCCCTTCTACGTGAGGTTGAAAATTCCTCACTTGGGCCTTCTTTCAGGTTTAACTTATTTGAGTCTGTGGAGGTATACCATGGGTACTGTGAACTTTTTGGCTAATATTCACTTATCAGTGAGTACATACCATGCATGTCCATTCAGGTCCTTTTGGAACTGTTCTACATTACTCAGGATAACATTTTGTAATTCTATCCATTTGTATGCAAAGTCCATTATGTCCTTGTTTTTATTAGCTGAATAGTATTCCACTGTGTAAATGTACCACATTTTCTGTATTCAGTGTATGATTGAGGGACATCTGAATGGCTTCAGGTTTCAGGATATTATAAATAAGGCTTCTATAAACATAATGGAGCCCATGTCCTTGAGATATGGTGGCACATTTCTGGGGATATGCCCAAGAGTGAAATAGCTGGGGCTTAAGGTAGAACTCCTTTTAATTTTTTGAGAAACTGCAGGTGAATTTCCTGAGTGATTTGTGGACAGTTTTATACATACCCTTCACCTGTTTGAGTCTATGTTCCTCAATCTCTTTATCTTTATTCACTTCTCGTTTAATGCCTCTTCCTTTGTCAAAGTATTTTCCTGTACTTCCTTAAAAAGTTTATTCATGTGCTCTTTAAAGGCCTCTATCGTCTTTAAAAAATAGGATATAAGATCTTCTTGTGCTTCTGTTTCATTATGAAATTCAGGTTTTGTTTTATCAGGACAGCTGGGTCTGCTAGTACCACAAACAAACGAATTTGAAGGAAAATCCAGAACTCAATTAAATGAGATGGAAAACATATGTTAATATGTACCAATATTATATAATATAAAACTACAAATACTTTGTTTGCAAAAATATAGATGTTTGCCTACAATATAAGAACAACAAATAAGAACAATGATAGTTGTTGGAAATCATATATTGTGTATAGTCAAGGACTTACTATCTTTATATAACCAACTTGAAAGACTATATCCACATGTTTGATTTAATTTTCTTTTTTAGCTATGTCAATGAAATTACTTTTCTCATCATGAAAACCTTTGAACTAGAGAAAATATGTATCCTGTGAACAGCATACACAAAAGGATATATTTAAAGTTAAATATAGACTTTACATGTTTTCATCATAATTTTTTGTTCAATCTATTACCTGGAAAAATAAGATTTAAGAACATGTGAGCATTTCTATCTTGTCCAGAAACACAAAAATTTAAATATAAGTTAAGTAGGTGTTTATACGTATGGTTTACTGAGACAATAATGAGTAATATCAGAAAAATAAACTCTGAAGTGGTCCTGATATTGGCCTCAAAAGCAAACATTACCTTGTTCTCAGCCAGCATCACTTCCATTAAATTGGTGTTTGCCAAGGACCAGCCTTGGCATGGAGAAGCGTTCTGAGAGAAGGGGTGTCTGGGAGCTCTGAAAAAGAATGACTCGAAGTCAAATTGTGGATCCAAACTGTCAACCTGTGTTCTGCTTGCTATTCTACCCTCTCTCCATGTCCTGCTTGTGTGTGTCTGTCTGTCTGTCTGTCTGTCTGTCTGACTGACTGTCAGTTCTCCAAGTAGTTCTCTCTTGTTATCCTAAAAAATTTCTCTGGATAGCTCATCTTCTGTAGAACATTTGTCCTGTCTTCTATTTTACATATCAATCCAGTCATTTACCCCAGATTTTCCTTTTAATTATCTTTATGAATCAGCGTCCTGTGACCCCAGCATTTTGATTCTAAAAAGAGAGACAGCATACATTATTTTACTTAACTTTGCAAAAGATCTGTCTGCCTTTGTTAAGGTCCCACTTTTTGACCAGTTGGGTGGGACCCTGCCTTGAAATTACCATTTCTACTCTACCTGGGTTTAATCTCATTCTGTCTTAAAATGATCTTGAACTCAGGAATCTGCCTGCCTTTGAATCTCCATGACAAACTGGCTCATAGTGTAGCTAGCTGCCTTTGTTCATTTAGATTCATGAAGGACTTCATAATTCATATTGCATCCTTATACTTTGCATAGTTGAGAAATTATATATACTATTAACTCATGTATTTAGAGCTCTTTCCCATATCCTTAAAGACTGTCCTGAAGGTCCAAGTGTTTACCTTTTGCTGAGATATAGCTACACCCCCAACTCCTGGACTCTTGCTGATTCTAGTTATCATAGAGTCATCAACTTTAACTAGGAGGACCTTCCTGGGCGGGATGTGAAAATATGTGCATTATTACACAAAGGAACCTTATGCGCACAGCAGTCATCAGCATTCTTGGAGGCTCACACTACAGCCCTGTCACAAGGACAGGAACCATGTCACTCTGTCCATACCAGGGCCTCTTGGGCCTCAGCAGGTGCTTGTTTCATAGCTCCACCAACTAGTTCAAGAAGACCTCTGCTTTGCTACTGTCCTATTCAGATTTACCTATGCGTGTCATAGTTTTTCTCAAAAATCCTCAGAGAAACAGTAAAGAAATACTAATTATCAAAGCGTGGAAGAGAAGCTTTGATCTGTTGGTCAAAAAATACAGTTTTCATTAGGTTGAAGAAACAAATTCAAGATATCTACTGTGTAACATGATGACTGTAATTAGCAAAGTGCAAATGCTTTCATTTAGTGATAGACCAGAGTAAAAATTCAAGGACTTTAAATGGGTAGCTTAACCTTGTTTATTTTAGACAAGTTCAGAATTCTTTCATTTGCTATGGCTATTAATGTTCTTAGTATATAATTCTATGTCTCTATGCACGTTAAATTTCCAAGGGCTCCTACATATGAGACATTTTATCTTAAATATACCCAAAAAGCAGAGCCACAAATGAATCCATAATTGGGCCATTAGAAAAAAAATTGTGTTGTGTTCCTGAGTTCAAGGTCAGCCTGTTTTACATAGTAAGTTCCAGGCCAGCCAGATTATCATGGTGAGGCATTGTCTGAACAAGCAAACAAAGAAACAAGAAAGGAAGGAAGGAAGAAAGAAAGAAAGAAAGAAAGAAAGAAAGGCACCTTGTCAGAATATACCAAGTGAGCATTGTGTGAATACTCATAGTGATAAAATATTGATATAATATCGGTATAATGATGGTTCCCATTAGACATTACATGCAATTTCTTGGCATTGTTTACCATTCAGCTATTAAAGGACACTATATCATAATATTTTCTTGTTCATACAGCTTGAAATCCCAAAAAACATCTCAAAAGAAAAGTAAAAGACATTAGATTTCTACAATATTATTTATTTTTTTAAAAAAAAGTATCATTTTTTTGTTTTTTTTTTTACAGTACAGATAAGATTTATTTCTTAGTCCTGACAGTCAACTGTCTGTTTGATGTGTGTACTACTTTAAGAGATAAGGTTTGGATCCATGTGGTTTATGCATATGAAGTGTTTAGTTATAAATGAATTTCTATATATGAATATACATTTGTGCATAAATATTGTTTTATATATGTATAGTTTTACATATTATTAGACATTTCTACAGAGCATAATATGACTGATCTCTTTTTTTTTTTTTGCTTCATGAAGACTGCCATCACTGCTTAATTTGTTATTATTTATGATAATTTGTTTACTTTTTATTTTAAACTAAGACTAATGGTATTGAGCATAGCATTTGGAAGAGTTAGTGGAAAAGTGCTTGTGAACTAATTCATATATATTTATGAGTTGATAACAGTTAAAATATCCTATTGTTTAGTACATAAATCTGTTCATAATTCTCAAAAAATGAGAAAAGGTAAAAATAATTTTGTTTGGCTATAATGATTTTCTTGCCAAAACTATGGAATTAATTGGGGCTGGAGACAAAGAGGCCCATTCCCGCTATGGAACAATGCAACTATTTGAGATCATTTTTGCTTCTCTGTGTCTTTAATATTATTTTCTAATTAAAGGCTTCCTAATGCTAATAGGACACTGTTGATTTGGAAATTGAAGTAGCAAATCATTTAACAGCCTCTAAACCTTTCAGCTTCTCTATCAATATTTTAATCATGAAATTCAAGTGCCCACAATGAGGAGATGAGCTAATGTAAATGGTACCCAATGTTTTCTTTGGTATGTAAATCAATACAGATATTGTGATGCCTTTCAGCTCAGTGATCTATGTACTGGAAAAGGGCATAGCTTTTAAAATGTATTAGAATTACATACTGATTACAACAACTATGGCTGCCTACATTTAAAAATTCATTCACATTTTACATTTTATGTGAATATATT
Source organism: Rhynchomys soricoides (assembly GCA_019843965.1). Taxonomy (NCBI): domain Eukaryota; kingdom Metazoa; phylum Chordata; class Mammalia; order Rodentia; family Muridae; genus Rhynchomys; species Rhynchomys soricoides. The sequence continues at coordinate 15,609,374 of JADRCH010000047.1, forward strand.
CCTTATACAAAAATATGAATTGATACACAAATTTGCATACATTAATGGAATTCAAAAAGAGTTCTCATATATTTCCATTTTATCATAAAACCAAATTAAATATAATTTTTTATTCATCTCAAATATCTGTCATTGTTATATTTTATAACTTTAATGAAGCTTTATTCTAGTTTTTTGAAGTATAAAGCACACTATTGTTTGTGGTTACTTGGCTCTGGAATAGTGCCCCAGAACTTCTTGTTTCTGTGTAATTGAAACTCAGTAAGCAGTGATCAAAGTTTTCCTTCCTGAACATCTTTAGACTTCTCATAACCATCCTTAAATCTTCAACTTTTGTGAAGTTGATAGTTTCGATGACATATGTATGTAAATTCATTCGGTATTTATCTTCCTTCTTGTGGCTTATTCCATTTAATACAATGAATTCAGAGACTTTGTTTTCCTGTAAACACATGACTCCAGGATTTTACCTAGATTCTTGGTATCACACTATGGTTTTATACTATATTCTCTTTTTCCATCTGTAAGTTAATGATTAGGTTCTTTCCAAATCTTGGTTCATGACTGTAGGACATTCTTGACTCCAAGCTGTATATTTCTCTTCAACATGCTAATTTCATTTCTTTGCCTTTGTACCAATTTACAGTAAACTTACAACATCACAGAGCTCTTTTATACTTTCATTTTTTAAAACGAAAATATGTACTGTTGGAGTGAAATAGTATTAACATCATTGTTAGTGGTTTGGACGTGTGCTCTTTTTTGCCTCCTTTGCTTAAATTTCTGTTGAACCATCATAAAAATAGTCATTCTTCCTCATGGAGAGCATGTCCCATGTGCTTCGGAGTTGAAACTATGCAATATGTTGATTATGATGTTTAGGAATCTTTGGGGGGCCGGCTCCATCCCTCAGCCAGGGGCCGTGCCTATTTACTGGAGGTGGTCTCCACAGGTTCTATTTCCCCCTTCTCTGCACATTATGGCTGAAGTAAATGCCATTGGGTCCTGGGAGCCTCATATTTTGGGGGATTGGTAGAGGGGGTAACTGGGAAGTGGGATGTCATCTGAGATGTAAACGAATGGAATGATTAATGATAATAAAAGAAAAATAATAAAGGAATCTTTGGGAGCATTTGTATTTAAAGCATTCATAGAACAGTCAAACAGCAAAAGAATACAAAATCCAAAAGATAACAAATATGACTTTTGTCTCTGTAAAGGCAAATGACATTGCATTATTTTGCAGGTGCCTATGTGCTGCAGGTCAAGGCCACAGATGCAGATGATCCTACCTATGGAAACAGTGCCAGAGTTGTGTACAGCATCCTTCAGGGGCAACCTTATTTCTCTATTGATCCCAAGACAGGTAAAGTTTTAATTTGGCCAACATTATCACCATTTCCTCAAATATTTAAACTTTAATCTGGGAATTGGGAGATGCTTATTCCAATCTAGCAATAAAGAGTCAGTGAGCCATCATCTGGCAACAGAGGTGACAATTGTATGACTGATGGATAAATGTTTTCTTTTACTGAAGTTTGCATAAATATAAATATTTGCACCAGTATTTAAATATTCTAAACTTTTTGATAGGAGTGCCTTATCTCATGTAAAAAATTCAATCCTTTTCTTTTGTTCACCATTCTAAAAAATGTATTTTCATTTTGGTTTCACCTCAGATTTCTACATTGGGTTCAATTTTATTATTGAAAGATGACTCAGAAGCATCTGCAATTTTTTGTTATTTGCATATGTATTGCATTTAAAAATTATAGTAGATACACTTGCAGTAAGGGAGACTGAGCATTTGCAAAGTTGATGTGCCAGGAACATTGATTTCTTTAAATTTGGTTTTCTTAGGCAGACCTTTTTCTTTTCTTTTTTCATTTTTTTTCTTTCTTTTTGTTTGTTTGCTTGGTAGGCTGGGTTTGTTTTGTTTTGTTTTGTATTTATAAATGAATTCCAGATTTCAAAACTAGCTATAAATAAGTAGCATATTAAGGACTTGAATATATACACATGACCAATTTAATGTTATCTTCATTTCTTTATTCAGTCATTTTCTTTTTCTTTCTTAGGTGAAAGAGATCAGACCTAGGGTCTCTATTTAGGAACTCAGCACTTACCATTGAGCTAGGTCTCCAAGCTTTGGTACAATTTTAATGAAATGAAGTCTCCCTTTCAGACTAGTTGGTCTCAAGTGCTAATTTTTTTTTTTTTAAACAGACTTAGACAAAGTAGTTATTACATGTCACAGTTAAAGAGGAACTTCAGGATGACTGATTAAATCAATTATCCACTGTATTTTAAAATATATTTCAAATAAATTAATGCTATTTTATATGGCAGCTTAGTATAATACAAAAATTCTAAACATGCTGTAGGGGATAAAATTTTAATTTAGTAATTCAAATTTAAATCAAACGGTTTTACGTTTTACTTCAGATTGTAGTATAAATGCCTTTCTCCTTTTATCTTTCATGTCCGTCCATGCACTTTTCTGTCCTCTTCTTCCATTTTATTACTTCCTTTTCTACTAATGTTTACAGGATATTTGAGCAAATATGTAAGTGCATATATTTTCCTAAATATAACTAACTCAGTCCGTGTAATTCTACTTGTATGCATGATTTTAAGGCTGATCCATTTGGCACTGGGCAACCAATTATTGTGCTCGTCTTAGGGCAAACCATCCATTCCTCTCCTACTTTTCCTCTGTTCCTAAAGTGAGTTTGAGGACCCTTGGCCTTGAGCATTCTCCTATCCATTTTACATGTGCATTGGTATAATTCTTGCTTAAATCAAAATTTTAAATTCATATGTTCAAGTATATTCATTATACTTTATTTCATTTATTTGAGAATTTCATGCATTCATATAATATACTTTAATCAGTTCAACCGGCAACCCTTCACTTCTTCCCCTACCCTTTACACTTTCCCTCTGCCACCTACTCTGTAGTGTGTGTGTGCCTGTGTGTATGTGCATGTCTGTGTGTGCATGTCTGTGTGTGCCTGTGTGTATGTTTCATTGTTTGTCTCCCTGCACATCTCTATCTTTCTCTGTTTCTCTCTCTCTCTTTCTCATTGTCTCCCTGTGTCTCTTTATCTTTCTCTCTCAGTCTCTCTGTCTCTCTCATTGTTTATCTCATTGTTTTTCTTTCTCTCTCTCTCATTATTTGTCTCCCTGTGTCTCTCTATCTTCCTCTCTGTCTCTCTCTCTGTCTGTCTCCCCCCCTCCTCTCTCCCCCCCCTCTCATCATTTGTCTCCCTGTGTATCTTTGCCTTTCTTCCCCTATCTCTGTGTCCTCACTGAGTTCACTTAGCTTCATACGTATACATGCTTTCAACTAATCATTTCAAAATCTAATTTCTAATATCGTAGTAAGATACAGATTAAGTAATGACTAATCAAATGTAAATGCTGGTGAGCACCCTAAAGCCAACTGATGTTGTTCAAATAAGGTAGAACTGTAGGACTTTCAAAACTTATGGCCAACTGAATATAAAACTATGTGCTCAGTTTTTGTACCCTAGTCAATCACTGTTTGATACTGTTAGGGACTAACAACCTCAGAGCAAGTCAAATGGCTTCTTCTGTAGGCCCAAACAAGCGTGAAGTATCACAAGAATATTTTTTCACATTAAAAGAGCTTTTTAAAGTGATAGTTGAGGATGGAAATGGAAGGTAAGCATTACTGTATTTCATTGTATGAATACAGAAAAATAGGAATAAACACATTTTTTGAAAAAAAATATTTTTAAGCTAATAATGGATTTAATTCAATTAAACTCAAATAAAAATTCAATTAATATAATTGAATTATATACAATTCAGTTGGTAGGATGTGTGTGTGTGGGTGTGTGTGTGTGCACAGGCATGCACACACACACACACACACCCACACACACACACACACACACACACACACACATGTATACAACACAGTGTATGTGTGAAAGTCAGTGAAAGAGTTTGGGAATAAGTTAGCTCTCTTCTTCCAAACTATAGTGCTTGGTGATTAAGCTAAAGCCTCGGGCTTGACAGCAGCAGTTTTATCCTATCAGTCTTCTCACTGCTCAGTTAAGGGAATGAGTTAAGAACCGAGTGTGAGCTGCATATCTAGAAAGAATTGATTGCTTTCAGCTGGACAGAGGGTGGGAAAGGAAAGGCAGATGCCCAGTGTTTAAGTGACTGTGTGATGGAGGAAAATGTCCACAAGTTATTTTTCAGGAAATATGAGAGAAAATATGAGCAAAGGCACTGTAATATAATTTTAAGAAAGTTTCTGAAACTTAAGAAAAGATTGCACATATTGGTAGATTTAAATGTATAGTTAAAGAGGAAAATAAATCAAGAAATCCTTTGCACTTTTTTCTACACTTCTCAGTGAGGAGATTCTCAGACATAAAACCATAGGTAAAAGGTACAGTCTGACAATGAAGCAAATTTATAGGAATAACTCATCTCTTATCCTGGAACCCCTTTGTGCTATATTTTCTTATAGATTTATAGGCCTGTTCCAACTCTACCTTAATGAAAACTGTGACCACAAATAAAAGCCTTGATGTTATCTGCTGCTTAACTCCTTGGAGCCGCTGAGGAACATCCCACAGAGACACAAGACAATCAAAAGGCACACTTGGTGTGTGTAATCGTAGGTAGAGTAAGAGAGTCCACATCTTGGAAGTGCGGGAGGAATCCCACAGAGTGGGTGACTTACAAAAACTCATGATACATTTTCAGGAAAGGCTGAAGTATTAGTAAGGAAAAGATCATTGCAGATGAGACAGCCAGAACAATATCTGTCTGAAAATACATAGATTTCAGGAAAATACTATTCTGACACATTAGATTATTTAAAATGATCTATCTTCAAAGTCAAGCTACACAAATAAAATTATGTTCATATAATAAAAAACCTCCTCCTCCTTACATAGTTATGAATGGTAGATAAATTCTAATACACATAAAAAGTGCTATTTTTCCAGTTGAAAATATATGTGTTTCATGGCTACATAATCTTGTATTTATGATTTCATATGAAGCTTTTTATTTAGAGGTAAAGGTGAATATCTTCTGGCATCAGCTGCATAATAGATTTCATAAGAATTGATTTTCACTGGAGACAGAAGTCTTGCTGTAACAATGCCTCAGACCACTAGACAGGATAGGAGTGGGTGATGAGGCACTTCATTAAGAGAATGAAAACTAGCTCTTCATGAACAAACACCATTAAGAAGACCTTTTGTCAAATTTATCACCTTGTGGTAGATAAGAAAAAAATAAAAAAATCAAGGATAATTGCAGTTTCTCAGAAATAGTCCCCATTTGTTCCAGCTACGTAGCTACCTTTTATGATTCAGTTTGCTGTTATTAAGTAAGATGCATGAAAACCAATGTTACCTGAAACTTTCCTACTTGAGTGCAGAAACCATTTAAAACAATTATTAAAGGAAGGGCCTCATCAAAACTTTTGGTACCTAAATTTTGAGAAAGAGGCAAATATGTTCATTATACATTCCGTTGAAAGGAGAAAGTGAACTCTGTATTAATATTGCTGTCTGATTTGCATTCCTAGTTCTGCTTTCTTAATGGACTATAACAAGCTTATATATAAGTACAAGTGGACCTTAAGGTAAATTGAGGCAGCCTATTGAATAAACCAATAAAAAAAAAGAAATTAGTACTCATAAAATTTTTATTTCGAATTTATTTTTTGTAAGCAATCAGTAATTTTCTTTGAATATATATTCGTTTCTTTTCCTTAAACTAATAGTAGTATTTTAAAATCAAAATCAATGTGAATTTTTAAAATATCTTATGATTAAATCTCTCATATTTTATGTGTATGTGACAGTAAAATGTTTTATTTACAAGTTATTCCAGTTTAAATTCTGTTTCTGTGACAAAAAACCTTGGCCAAAAATACAGCTTAAAGAAGATCAAATTTATTTTGTCTTACATTTTTAGACTATGGTACATTACTAGGAATAAGCCAGGGCAGGCACTTCAATCACTACTTCCACATTCAAAAACAAGCAAGAATAACTGCTTCGTCCTTGTTTGCTTTCTCTCTGCTTATGCTCAGCAAGCTTTCTTGTAAAAATTTCAAGTCCTGCCCTATGGGGTAGAGATACCCACAGTGAGCTGGGACAGTTACCAGTTTAGGCAAGCCACCACAGGCATGTCCACATACTACCTGATGAAAATAACTCCTGCACTATAATCTCTACAAAGGTGATTTTTAAATTGTGTCAAGATATCACTTAAAACAAGCCACCACAGGTGTATAATTTCAAAATATGTAGGAAATTACTATAGTCTAGAAAAATAAGCAGTGGCAATGTAACATAATTTAGTACATAAAATAAGGATTTAATGTCTTCATATCTTTGATAACAGCTATGTTCCATTCAGGAAAACAAATATCATTTTGAATAATTGATGCCTGCATTTTAATTGTATAAATTCTTTTAATACGTTTCGATTTTCAGTACAATTGCCTGGTATAAATTATTACAGATTGATGCATGTATACCATGTGCTGATTATTTATTTCACGTGAACCAGTTGTTCCTTGAAAAAGGCTTATGGTATTTTGTTTCAATCCAACTTACTTAATTTAAAAACTACCTGTACTGGCTGGTTTTGTGTCAAGTTGACACAAGCTGAAGTTATCATAGAGAAAGGAGTTTCTGTTGAGAAAATGCCTCCATGAGATCCAGCGGTAAGGCATTTTCTCAATTAGTGACCAAGAAGGGAGGGTCCCTTGTGGGTGGTATGATCCCTGGGCTGGTAGCCTTGGGTTCTATAAGGAAGCAAACTGAGCAAGCCAGAAGAACCAAGCAAGGCAGTAAGCAGCATTCATCCATGACCTCTGCATCAGCTCCTGCTCCTTGACCTGCTTGAGTTCCAGTCCTGACTTCCTTTTGTGATGAACAGCAGCATAGAAGTGTAAGCTCAATAAACCCTTTCCTCTCCAACTTGCATCTTGGTCATGATGTCTGTCCAGGGACAGAAACCCTGACTAAGACACTACCATTTTCTATTACGTTAAAATATCTGTCATATAAACTTGACTGTTTTAACTATGCCAAGTGCAGTTCATCAGCATAAAAGCCTTTACACCATTCCATAATCACTACTACCCACTGTCTCAAGAACTTGTACGTCAAATACTCAGAACTATGTACAATTAAAACAATCTGTCCCCTATATGTTTTCTCTTCTGCTGATCTATTTAAATCATCATAAAATCATAATAAATTTATTGTAGGATCTACTTAGTTTCTTCTGTTTTTTTTTTCTACTGCTAATTTATACCATGTTATTGTGCCTACTACAGAAGTCATATGGAGAAATCTGATAAAGATTGCCTAGATATGGAGACTTTCTCAAGAAATTTGGTTCCAAGTGTATCCGTATACATTTATCAGTAAAAGTCTCAAGCCTATATATGCAAAATAAAACACACCCTCATACCATATCTGAATTTTTTCTTTTTTATAGCTTTATTAAATCTGTTTTTTGGCAATTTCAAACACATTAAAACACACTCTGATGACTTCAGCCTCCACCCTCTGTTATATCCTTCTGATCCAGTCAACTCTCCTTCCTCCCTAAAAATATTTCATGTCATTGTCTCATTTTGTGGTTCACTCAACACAGACATATCTGTGGCCATGGATTATAAAAATATCTGTTGGAGTCTGGTGAGCAGGCTCAATAGCAGGCACAAAACTGAAGAAGATGACAGTGACTGCTGCTCCATCAGAATGACAAAATATTCTCTGCTGCATAGTGATTCACGGCCCTTCTCCAGATATTCTGTCTCTTTTATTACTTCTCCTTTGTTCTTTATGGTATTCCCTGAACTTCAGAGGTGATCACATAATCACGTAGTCTTTTTTTTTTTTAGTAGATAAGCATTATTATTCTCACAGTATGGAGCAGCCCAAATCTATGCATTCACTGTCATTCCTTGTATTGTAAGAGCTTCTCCAGGAGGAAAGTAGCACAACATACTTTGTCAAAAAGGTTGAGTGTTGCTGTTTAGAAGACAGCTTTCATGCTTTCAATTGTGTTAATTCCTTTAACATCCTAGGCTAACATTTCAGCAAAGGCCACACCCTATTTATTGAGGCAATGATTTATGTATTATATGAGTGCTTGCCATGCTTTATAGCCTGAAGATTGTCTTGATGTCATTCAATAATACAGCTTTACATAACTTAGATATTTAGATATTTAAATTAATGCTTGTAGGGTAAACAATAACTTCTTCTTTTCATGATTTTAATTAAAGATGACCTTATACAAAGTAGCCATTCTTGTTTATATTCACCTGAATGAGTGAAATGACATGAAACATTAGGAGAATATTGATTATGATCATGCAAATGCAAGGCAATCAATGAACATAACACTATATTAAGAAGCCAAAATTTGTCAAGGAAATACTCATCATTAAGTAAAAGCCACATATTGTGTTCTTTGTTTTGCAGCATGTGCAGTATATTATACAATCATGGATAAAGTGAAAAATGATATTTCCTTGAATTTGCCAACATCTGGTTTTAAAAGAACTCAGTGTGTGTGTATGTGTGTGTGTATGTATGAGTATATACACATATACATATACATATACACATACATACACATATACATATGAAGGTAGGGTTTCTATGGTGAATGAAAAGTTCACCTATTCAACAGACCACATAGCCAGTTGTCTCTTCAGAGCTCCTCTCTGTGTCTTAACTATGTACTGGGATTTCAAAAGCACTCCCACACTCACCCAACAGTTCTTTTAAATACCGAGGAGCCCAATCCCCTAAAAATAGAACAACAAGCATGCTTTCCATTGAGCCACCTACACAGCACCAAACGATTGTTTTATATACATTTTCTTGTAATGTACAGACTGATTGAGCCTACATCTGACAACTGCAATTTTCTTTTGTTAAATATATTATAAACACCAAATTTGACACCACAAATATGTGAATCTACATGGATCCAAATGATGGCATTGTTGGAAGATGGAAGTAAGCCACTGATCACGTGTCCTGGAAAGATACGCCCTTTTATCTTTTGTTTTTCTTCTTGCTCTCTCTTTCCCCACCCCTCCTTCTTTTCCCATTTTTTTCCTTTCTCTCTGTTACGTACAGTTTTCATTCGGGGAGATGAATAAGGTAGTGCTAAAATGATGTAGAGAAACAGTTATAAGCACATTGAAGATAAATGACTGTTCATATAGCAATTTGACTAAAGATAATTCTTGCTCAAGGATAATACCAAGCAAACACAAGTGTCGAAAATTGGCAATTATCTAGAAAATGTGAGCATTGCCCTTCAGATCGATGCAGCACAGTGTAAGGTATGGAAGGCAAAAACACTGAGGTGTCGAGCTTAAAAGTCTTAGTTTTAGAAAAACTGAAAATAAAGTATCAGAAGCCTGAGCTGAAGAGAAGACAGATTGGATCAAAATGGTGTCAGTACCAATTCATGAATAAAGCATTAGGAACAAAAATGACGGATGTCTTTTCTGTAACTATTTCCTGCCATGTGCCAGACAAAATCTCAGATTGCATTTCAATATGCATTAGCAAAAATATAGCAATGGGTAAGTACGTAGATGGTAGCAAGCACAGATATATGGTAGTATTCTGGGATACTGATTTAAAGACTATGTGCTGTATTGATGGCTGATATTTCATTATTCATACACTTTTTTATTTAAGATATATCTTACCACTATAAAAGTCATATATGATTAATAAAGGTTCTTCAATATCTACCTGTTACAACTCTTGACTACCTATTGGAATTTGGTTTAAAACTTTTAATTCACTTTCCAAGTGATTCTGAAGTACTTATATTTTTACCATGAATAAACAGAAATATAAAGTAGTTCCTATACCTGGATTCAAGAATATAAATGACTGCCATCTGTTACCATACATATTTCACGTAAGATTCAAAACATTAAGATCAATGAATTCATCCATCCATCCAGTCATTCATTTCTTCAATCACATCCTAAATGTGATTAAACATGCAGTGCTTATCTTATGATTCTAAATATAAGATATTTATATTTAAGCTTCAGATACTTGCCTTGACAGTAGATTATCTTCATGTAAGGAGTCTCAAAGACTCCTCAATAGTAATACCTAATGATAACTAAGGGGGGGGGGATGAAAGTCTTCAGGTAATGTAACTAGGGAAAATCCTGAACAAGAAAACAGGTGATGTAAAGGACATATTTTGTGTATTTTAAAATTAAGCAGATCGTTTCCTGTTAAAAGTATAGAATCGAGATGAGAAGAGAAACTTTGTAATTATACACTCAGCTCAGTTTAAGTGCCTACCTTATTCCACGGGTCCACTTTATTCCAGACGTTTTGACACTTTCCTCAACTCAGCATAACGAATATCTAAGTGAGGTCTAACTTATTTGATTTGGGGAGAGATGACCTGTCCTTTTCTTGTTTTAAAGTATGGCTGTGAAAATAAACGATTAAGTTATATCCTAACTTTAAGATACTTAGGTTATTTTAGATTTTGGAAGATGATTCTATTGAATGTTTCATTGTTAATAGATGTAGACATAACCACTTTTTTTTTTATTTCAGTCTAATTGGGTCAGGAGAAGCAGTGTGTTGGTGATGTTGACTCTGTGTTATCACTTTCTCTGCAAGGTGTCATTAGAACAGCATTGCCAAACATGGACAGAGAAGTCAAGGAACAGTACCAGGTCCTCATTCAAGCCAAGGACATGGGAGGACAACTCGGAGGACTAGCAGGAACTACAATTGTCAATATCACCCTCACTGATGTCAATGACAACCCGCCTCGATTCCCCAAAAGTATGTCACCTACTTGATAAACATGTTTGCAAATGCTTCTAGAAAGAGTATCATGCCATGTGATGTTTTATTTTTTCCTCATAAATATATCTTGATTTTGGTTTCCTTATCTCCCCCTCACAGTTCCTCCCCATGTTTAACGCCCCAACCATCCAGATCCACCCTCTTACTGTTTATCATTAGAAAGCACAGGCTTCAAAGAGATTACAATAAAATAAAAAAGTAAAATAAAATATACCATATATTTTAATGGTGTAAATTGTTAAAACATTTCCAAATATGATTAAACTTTAGGAGGCAGGTTATAATGGATGGAAAATGCACGCCTTGTAAATTTAAATTTTCAAGGAAATTATTCTTAGTGCTACACCAATAGGATAAAGTATAGCAGTGTAATCATACATATGCCATTAAAATGAATAGAAATTCCATTCTAACAGTGAATTAATTTAATGCCATAATGGTTTGTTAACTAAAAAATAACTTAAAATGCAAAATATAAAGTAAAATATAAACATATGCTACATGCTTTATCTATTATACAAATGTCATACATGGATTTTGTGATTTATTTTAGCAAGTATATCTGTTGAACCATTTTAGTATCTCTGAAGATGTTGTTATGAACATTACTTCCATTCAGATATTTATCTCAATTTAGACTTACAATAGGTGAGAATTGTTTTACTTTCTGTGATAATGGAAAGATTCTCACCTATTTCTTCTCTATTACTGTATTACTTGTTGAAAATGATGCTTTTCACTCACACACTATCCAGTTTTCTCTTGAGTGTTGCATTTAACACCAGTTAGTAGGTCCTCATTTTCTGATGTATTTGTGAGGATTATTTCTGTGTTCAACAGAACTAGAACATTAAGGCTAGGTAGTTTCATTCATGGTTTTACAGGAAGGAGTAGGAAATCGTTATTCATTATGTAGTTAGTTGCCTGATCATTTATGAATAAGGTACAACTCAGAATATTTTTCCTCTTTATACTTTTGTGTCTTTGAGTTTACCTAAGGAAATACGTAATGATGGTACTATTTCTCTAATTAGATGATCCATTGCTTTTAATTTTTTTCTGCATTTTAACTGCATTGTCAGAGCCTCTTTTAAAAACTCAGAGTACATTTTCTTTGTGCACAGCTTTTAATTCATAATCAATAGGAACCTAGTAGTCAAATATTATGAATAGCAATTAGAAACCCGAACACTTTAATGCACACTAATTAGTTCGATTTAGCCATCCATTACATGTACATATTTCAACCTGCTATGTGATCTATGATAATGATGTACAATTTTTCCAACTCATTTTTTAAATTAAATAATTCATTAAAATCTTCATTTAAACTTTGAAATCTATAGAACAAATCATTACACTATAGGATGCTGTGATTAAGTAGATGGAAATGCTTCAAACCATTTTTTCACCTTACTCTGTTACTACAAGGAACAAAAAGTAAAGAGAAGCATACAGTGCTTTTGGGTCTCTGATTTGTAGCTTTATTTACTAGTACTTTTTTGAACAATAAGAGCTTTTACTTATCCTGCCTTCCCTCCCCCCCTTTTTTCACAGCTCCTACCTTCTTCATCCCTCCCTTTCTTCACACTTTTTTCCTTACATCCATCCATCCATCCTTCCTTTTATCCCATTCTTCTTACATGTGCCATACTTTAATAACTTGAGCAAGTCGGTTTATAAAATTGCATTTACATAAAAATTACAATTAAGCACATAGCTACTGTTTGAATCTTGTGTACACAATTCGCTCTATGTTTCTATTCATATACATGAAAACAAGAATTTTCCAGGCAGACAAGAAAAGCTACTGTCTGTAGAAAAATGCAATCCTAGAGGGTGATTCTAAGTGTGGATAAGTCCTCAGCCAGCCAGCCTGGGGCAACATGATGTGGAGGTGTTGGAATGTTATCAGTGCTGCTCTGTGTGCTAAGTGAAGCAGGATGGCAGCCTGAGATCCGAACTGAGATAGAAATATCACTCTCAGCTCACACCTGTGCAAGCAGAATATGAGTAAGGCAATCAGCTTTACGGATATTTACTCACATTTATTTATTTATTTGTTATCAAACTGGTACCACATGAGATTATATATATATATATTAAATATATATATATATATATAATTTTATAAGCTATTTAAAGAACTTTATTATTCCTGCTCTCTACAATACATTAATACTTTCTACATTTTATGATAAAGAATAATGAAGCACATTAAAATTTAATCTTAATAATGGTTTAACTGAAAAGATATTACATCAATAACTGCTTATAGGTTTTTGTCTAGGATTGAGACCGTACACATTTCTTTCTCTCCCACAATATGTCAATTGATACTGATATTCCTCTGGTCTAGTTACTACAGCTATCTCTTTTATTTTTTAAAATCACTTTAAATGACAATCAGAGCCTCCTTCCCTCCTCTCCTCCTAGTCCCACACTCATACACCTTGCTCCTATTACACTCACCCTTCTTGTCAAATCAATAAATAAATGAAGAAAGAAAGAAAGAAAGAAAGAAAGAAACAAAGAAACAAAGAAACAAAGAAACAAAGAAACAAAGAAACAAAGAAAGCAATCCTTCCATGGGTACTAGCTGCCCTGGCACATCAAGTTCCAATAGTATTAAGTGCATGCTCTCCCACTGAGGCCAGACAAGGAAATGGAACTAAGGGAAGGGGATCCAAGTGCAGGCAACAGAGCTAGAGATAACCCCTGCTCCAGTTGAAAATGGACCCACATGAAGATCAAGCTACACGTATGCTACAAATATGTAGGGGCCCACCCATGCATGCTCTTTGGTTGGTGGTTTAGTCTCTATGAGCCCAGACGGGCCCAGGATTGTTGACTCTGGAGGTCTTCTTGTGGTGTTCTTGAAGCATCCAGTTCCCTCCATCTTTACTCATCTCTTCCAAAGTCTCCCTGAACTCTGTGTAATGTTTGGCTGTCGGTCTCTGCATCTGTTTCCATAAACTGCTGGATGAAGCCTCTCAAAAACCATTTATGGTAGGCTCCTGTATGTAAGCATAGCAGAGTGTCATTAATAGTGTCAGAAGTTGGCTATCTTGCATAGAGTGGGTTCCAAGTTGGGCTAGTCATTGATTGGCCATTCCCTATATCTCTGCTCCTCTTTATGACCTTTATGGTAAGACAAAATTTGGCAAGAAGATATTGTGGGTGATTTGCAGTCCCCATCCCTCCACTGAAAGTCTCACTTGGCTAAAGGATGTGGCCACATCATGCTTCATATCCTCAGGGGCTTGAAGTCTCATCTAAAATTACTCCCATAGACTCCCAGGAACATCCTCATTAACAGGCCTCTGGCTCATCCCAGAGATGCCAACCTCACACCAATCTTCATTCTATTTTCTCCCTGCCATCTTTGAATCGTAACTCATCACTCCTTCCACACCTGATCTCCAGCACTTCTCTTACCCAGATCCCTCCCTCCAATCTACCTCTTATGTCTATTTTATATTCCCTTCTGAGTGAAATTCAAACACCCTCCCTTGGGCTCTTCCTGTTACTTACCTTATTTGGGTCTGTGGATTTTAGAATGGTTCTACTGTACATTAAGGCTAATATGCTCATACCTTTGAATACATACCATTCCTGTCTTCTGTGTCTGGTTTACCTCATTCAGGATGATATTATCCATTTGTCTGCATATTTCATGATGTATTTGTTTTTAATAGGTGAGTCTTATTCCATTGTGGAAATGTACCACATTTTCTATATCCATTTTTGAGGAACATCTGGATTCTTTCCAGTTTCTCCCTCCCTCCCCCCCCAATTTCTTGCTATGATAAATAAGGCTGCTATGAACATAGTTGAGCAAGTATCCTTGTGGTATTTGTTGTGGTATGTTCATGGATCGGTAGAATAAACCTAGTAAAAATGGTATCTTAACAAACGCAATCTACAGATTCAATGCAATTCCCATCAAAATTACAACTCAATTTTTAGCAGATCTTGAAAGAACAATTTTCAACATTATATGGAAAAACAAAAATCCAGGATAGATAAAACAATTCTGCACAATAAAAGAACTTCAGAGAGTATCACCATCCCCGACCCAAAGCTGTACTACTGAGCAATAGTTAAACAAACAAACAAACACAAAACTGCATGGTATTACTACAGATATAGAGAGAGGTTGATCAATTGAATAGAATTAAAGACTCAGAAATAAACCTAAAGACCTATGAATACTTGATTTTTGATAAAGAAGCAAAATTATAAGATGGAAGAAAGAAAGCATTAATAAATTGTACTAGTCTAACTGAATGACTGCATGTAGAAGAATGCAAATAGACCCATATTTATCACCCTGCATGAAATTCAAGTTCAAGTCAATCAAGAATCTCAACTTGGAACCAGACACATTATCTAATAGAAGAGAAAGTGGGAAACTGTCATGAACACATTGGCACAGGAGACAACTTCCTGAACAGAACACCAGTAGCTCAGGCACTAAAATCAACAATTCACAAATGAGACCTCATGAAAAGCTTGTGTAAGGCAAAGGACATCATCAATAGATCAAAATGGAAACCTACAGAATAGGATAAGATCTTCACCAGCCCTACATCCAACAAAAGACTAATATCATTATATATATATATATATATATATATATATATATATATATATATTCCAAACAAACCAAATAACTCAATTAAAAAATGGGATACAATCTAAACAGAATCCTTAACAGAGGAATACTAAACACCCATGAAGCACTTACAGAAATATTCAATGTCCTTCATCATAAAGGAAAAGAAATGAAAATGACTCTGACATTCTATCTTATACCTATACAAATGGCTAAGATCAGAAACCCAAGTGATAGCACATGCTGGTAAAGTTGTAGAGCAAGGAAACCCCTATTCCATTGCTGGTGGGGAGTGCAAGCTTGTACAAACACTGTCAAACTCAATTTGGTAATTTGGCGTTTTCTCAGAAAATTGGGAATGGTTCTCCCTCAAAACCCAGCTATACCACTCCTGGGCATATATCCCCAAAGATGAGAATTTCAGAAATGATTCACAGGTATTCTTGTTCATTTTATCTTTCTGACCCCTCTTCCTTGATGTTCCCCAGGCCATGTATGTGGGAGCATAATGTAAATGCATCACTGAGGATGGGCTCCCAATGATCATTTAACCCTCCTATTGAATTCAGTTGTGATTTTCAGTGTGTGTGTAACAGTCTCCTATTAAAAAGCCTTTTTTGATGGGAGGTGGTAGCTACACTTATCTGTCATTATAAAGATAAAATTTTGAATGTAATAAAGGATTATGCTGGTCCAGCAAAGTTTTGATAGATTATATTCTAATGTCAATGACATCAGACGTCCCAGGGAGAAGGATAGATATCCAGTAATAGATATAATTTCTCTCCTGTTGATTGAGGCTTTAGTAAATTAGATAGTTGCCAATGGCATGTGAGTTTCACTAATTCAACTATTATATATATATATATAATATTATAATATATATATATTATATATTTCCATTCTGGCCATTGTCATAGCTAATAGGTGCTGCAACTGGGTAAAGCTGTTTAATTTATTTGCTCCTTTGACAGCTATTGTAGTATTTTATGCAACCATGGAAGCCCAGGAAAGTGGCTTTCATGCAGAACCAGCCTGATTCATCCAATTGTATGTGTGTTTGTATATGTGTATTCCTTATAGGTAATTATGGCACTTGTCTTGACAATGCTCCCCACAAAGACAGTAGACTAAAATAAACCATAGTGCTTGACACTATAAACCTCCTTTCGAATGGTTGGTCATGGAAGTCCAAGTTATTCCCAGGATATGTTTTTGGTTTTGTTTTGTTTTTCATCTTCTTTAATTTATTTTTATTTTTCTCTTCTCCTCCCCACACATCTCCTTGATCCACTTCTATTCTACTTCCCTTCAAAAAGTAGCACCACACTAACCAAACAAAATCACAGTAATCTTTATCACCAACCTTTATATTATGG
Source organism: Rhynchomys soricoides (assembly GCA_019843965.1). NCBI lineage: Eukaryota > Metazoa > Chordata > Mammalia > Rodentia > Muridae > Rhynchomys > Rhynchomys soricoides. The sequence goes on from JADRCH010000047.1 coordinate 15,626,269, forward strand.
CTGGATGGGGCAAACAAGTAGGAAGAATAGAGTCACAAGAGTAGACAAAAAAGGCTAAGACAGTGCACTCCCACTGTTAGGAGTCCGCCAAGAACCCCAAGCAACACTATGATAACATTAGCAGAGAACACAGCTCTTAACCATACAGCTCAGTGATTGCTGTTTTAGTCTTGGTGAGATCTCATGTGCCTTGCTGTGTTGATTCTATGTGCTGTGGTCTCATGGTGTCCTCTTCCCCTCTGGCTCCTACTATTCTTCTTCTCCCTCTCTTCTCCAGGGTTCTCCTTGCTCTGGCTAGTGTTTAGCTTTGGATCTCTGCATCTGCTCCCATCGTTTGCTGTATGCTGGCTCTCTGATGACAACTGATTTAGACAGTGATCTATGAGTACAGCAGAATGTCACTAGGAATCTTTTCACTGACTTTTTTTCATTTATTTTCAATGTTGTTTGGTTCTATCCTGGGTCTGTGGGTTTCCCAGTCTGTGGTTTCTGGTCATCCAGTCAGAGTCAGGCTTGGTCTACCTTTCTTGGATTGGGCCTCAAGTTTAACTGTCATTGGTTTGATACTCTCCCAAGCTTTGAGCCACCATTACCCCAACACACCTTACAGGTGAGACAGATTATAAGGTGAAGTTTTTATGATTAGGTTGATGTTCCAGTCCCAATGCAGGAAGTAGGACTCTTTTATAACAAGGAGATTAGTAATGTAGCCTTTGGTTGCCTCTCAGGATTTGTGGTTAGACTTTATTTCTGAAGACATCACACACTTAGGACATAGCACTCAGGTGAATTGACCTGAAATCTGACATGAAAACTTCCTTCCTGAAGTCTAGCATTTATGGTTGTAGGAAAATACTCACTCTTATGAGAAGCTAGCAACTTGCATAAGATCGTTGGACACTACTGGATTTTAAACTCCAAAGTATCCCTTTCTTCGAACTTAACATAATGTTGAAATGAAAACAGTATTTACATTTATCTTCCACTCTTGAATCCTATTTATTAAAACACCTGTAAGGACATCCCGATGCATGTGACTGCCCTTAGCTCCAAACTGGGAGGGCAGAATGCAACTGTCAAGTAGAGAACTGCAAGGGCTTCTGTGGGTTGGCCTTTGATGACTATTTCAAATACAGCCTAAAATGATAACACATAATATTTTAGAATCATTGAAACTGGTTTCATGGTGTGCATAAATAAAAGATATATCTCCTTTAATTCATTTCTTTGTATTGAAGACATTATACTGTAGCATCATTTGGAAGTTCAGCTTGCAGAAGAAAAAAAAAACATGATGTATTTGAAAACAAAGAACTATTTATTTTGAGACTAATGGTCTTTTAGCTGAGATATTTCCCACACAAACTAATTAAGCAGCAAATATGACAGAACCATAAACTGAAACAACATGAATTTGTATATTAATGTCAAGAAAGATCCAATTCAGATATGTGCATATCTTGAAGAGTTCCTCACAGCTAATGATAATTGTTTTTGACTGCTAGAAAATTATGTTAAACAAAATAACTTGCTTAGATGAAACTTAAACGACTTTTCTTTATTGCTTAAATGAGCAAAAGATAATGTTTTCTTATAAGTATGATGTCGTTGGTCATTGTATGCTTGAATGCGTACATGATGTTATGAAGAATCCATTTCTTTCTGGCTTATTGTACAAACATGAGATAAAAATATCTAATGTGTACACATACACCATGCATATGTCAACTGTTTGTTTATTAATTTTGTATTTTAAAATTTGATCAACTGTGCTCTAGGAGAATGAGCTACTTTGTTGAGAGGCTGAGAGCTTATGGTGTTGACTAGTGAGTTACTAAATGTCACGTACTATACAGCATGAAGTTCACGTTCCATTATTTTTGACTCATACAATGACACAGCATTTCTGAACTTTTAGGGAAAAATAGCAAAATACTGAATATTCTTTAAATGCTTTAAAGTATCAAAGAATGCTTAAAGAGCCTTTAACTTTCCATTAATATCCTTCTGGAATAGAAATTTGACTTTAATGTCTCAAAATAACCTCCAGGTAACTTAGTAAAGTATCCACGAGCACATTAACAGTGCTGACTCAGAAATATGCTTAATCTGTTATAAACGTATCACCAATCTGCTTGGTGGCAAAGGAAGGTAAAGCACATTCCTTTCAAAACTCTTCTCCATTACAGTTATGTTATTTGTATTTTCTTCAGCCAAAGATAGCTTTATGGAAGCTCTTTCAATAACATATAAAAGTAGATTGGGTCGACTTATTTAATACCAATGAAAATAACTAGATAACAAAAATTATATGTTTTATGAACCAAAACCAGATAGTATATGAATATATATTATTTTAATTTAAAACAAGAGAAATCATTGAGCATCTTGATATTTTATGAGGTACTAGATAGAATCAAACTCGTGTGTGTCTATATATGCTGTTTGTTCAAGTGTTTTTTGAGACAAAATTTTTATTATTTAGCCCAAGAAAGTTTAAAACTCACAGTATTCACTTGTCAGTCTTCCGAGATACCCACTTGACCAACTAATTATCACAGAAGGAAAGTCTTTTGCCCTAACTCCACTACTTTCTCAAATTTCTTTTAACTACTGTTAGGCTCTCATCCACTTCGATTTTACCAATTTGGTTTCAATTATACATATTACTGAAGTCATGTTTTTAAATTTAAATTATTGGATTAGGAACTTTTGGATGGAAAAAGAAAACACAAGGAGTTACTGTTCATTCACATAGAAGAAGCAATACAATTTGTTAAAGAAGAGAACTGGAGGTGAATGCTATATTTTAGTTATTTATAATAAAAAAAATGCCCTCATTGTTATTATTTATGGAGTTTCATTTAAACATGTTCACTTTTTGTCTCTCCAGTGTATGATAATCACATTAGTAGCTATATTATATACCTCAAAACTTCATATTTTATATATGTGTTTAGGTATATATGTGTACATATTTATATAAATATATACATGTGTACATCTTGCTCTTAATATTGAAAGATATGAATTAAAATATATATCACTGCACTTCTCACACAAAATTACATTATAAATCAAATAGATAAATGAATCTATGAAGTATACCTTAATTCTAAGTCATCATTGTTGCCAATAATAAATAGTAATTATATTTCAATGAGAGGATCAAAAAATATTTATATAAAAATCAGAAATTGAGAAGAAATTTTCTGATGTGTAACAGAAGAATTTAAAGTATTGAAGAAGAAAATATATTCCAAGGACATAGATGGGTATTTTAATAATCTTCAATACAGGCCAAACATAGCATATTTAGGGGTCAGCTTGCTGTATATTTGAACATATGGCCACAGGAAAAAAGTGTTTACAAAATGCCACATTGAAGAAATAGAGATATTCATCTATGTATTGATGGGTTTGCTTTCACTGGACGGTGAACACACATGTCAATATGTTAAAAGAATGACTTTTTAATATGATACATTTTGAAGCAGATGACAATGTCAGAGAGTCTCTGTGCAATTGTCTGCCTTATATGAGTAAAAACAGAGATGAGAGAAATGTTGGTTGCATAGTGAAAGGCATTAGAATCTTTTAGATCCCATGTGTATGTAATGAGAAAACTACAGAAGGATCTATTATAGTAAGAAAATGACTTTTTTTTTCTGCTAATGCAATGTGTTCAGGAAGACATGAACAAGAGATTGAAAACATCAAATTTTCAAAAGACATAACAGAGTCTAAGAAGCATTTCTAAGCAGCACATAGAAACAGTAAATAAGGTTCAAGGGATAGATAAAACTAATCAGATTAATTACAATGTACTTTACCTAATTTTTGTTCAAGGGTAACCAGAAAGCAATAGTGAAGGGATAAGAAGAGTAATAAATACAATTGTCTAAGAATTTTGATGTATAATTTTGTAACAATAGTGACAATCTTTATATACAAGAATAAAATCATCCTAACACCATTACTTATTTAATATGTTTCATAATTCTATATTTAATTTTGATTTATAATTAGCTAAAAAGATAAATTAGATGAGGAAATTTGATCATAAATTTTATTTAGTAAAATAAAAAAACAGATGTGATTTCTGTTTTGGCCAATATAAAGAGAATAAAATTTTAATCTGCCCTATCAAGCTATTTCTATATAATGAGAGTGATTGTTAAATTAATAGGAAACCATAAAAATTGCAATAAAACATTAGGTAGAAATATGTGCAAGATATAAATGTACAAGAGCATCTACTGGTACACAGAGCAAAGATTAGTGGGTTGTGAAGTCAAAGATTCAATATGAGTTGTGGATAATTATTCTAAGACCTAGTAATAAGGAACAAATATACTCCTAAGTACTGAGACAAGTTAAAAACATAAAGTGATATGTAAACAATTCCATGTAGAGAATGATGGGCAACCTAGCAGTGCAAAGACCAAAAGAAAAAAGTGAAAATATCTCTAAATAATCACCAAATTAAAGATGGGGAAAGCCCATACTATATCAATAATGAAGAAAACAATTTAATGCATGAACTAATAAACTAGGAAGACTAGTGGAATGTTCCAAAAAATGCAGGTAAGGGAAGAAATTTAAAAGTAAGCATTCACATCTGCAAATCAGTAACTAGGGGTTATTAAATAATTTGAGGTAAAATGTAACTTAAATATAATATGGAAAGAAACCATTAAATTTTCTGTCCTTTTTTATTATCCCCATAACGTTACAAAAAGGCAATTTGTGACAAATTAAATCTTGATAAAATAAATATACCCGATGAAATTTAAAGTCTTTGATTTCTTAGCAAATTGTTTAATTACGTGTTCAATTTGTTAATCCTTTATAAGAAACTGTGGTAATATTAATATGTGCTTGCTACAGTATTATTGCATATTCCTGAGAATCAGAAGTATGCCCTAGTTTTTCGATGGGAAAGAGATAACATAGATAAAGCAAATAAATGAAATGTTTACATATTTAATGGAGACATTAGGGGAATATTAAATAGATTCTGTATAATTGATGAACAATGGAAAGTTATTGATGCATTGGAAATGTGTGAGCTCTTGCCAAGGTCTCCATCATGTTTAGTACTTTGTAACAGGAATAGATGTTATAAATCACATATATTAAATATGCATAGTTTATAGAACCAGAATCCTGTTGGCAGTCATTAAGTGATATAAGTGAGCTATGTTCTATAGATCTTTGGAGTTAATATATTTGTTATTTCCAATGCTATTTTCTTATAAGTGTCATAGGAAAACTACTAATCTCAAAAAATATTGATATGTTTTAAATAGTTCTTCCATTTACCATAAAAATAAATTTAATACAATGTTACTTATTTGGATGTAATGCTGGGATATATCTAGAAAGAAAGAAAAAATAGAAAACAAAAAAACATAAACAAGTTTCCTCTTTTCTTGGTTATAGAAAATTAAATCAATGTCAGTGAGAGCTCTATTCTTTTAGAATCATATAGTGTTTTCTAAAATTTTACCAAAGATAGTTTACTTGAACTTGTTCAAGGCTGTAAAAAAGACAGCATACAACTAACTTGACAAGACCATTATTTTGGAATTTTCAAACTGCAGTGGTACTAAAGTCAAATTTTTTGAGTCATTCATATTTTATGGGTGTTTATACATCTGTCCAATTTTGATTAATTTACAAAAAGTGGGATCAAGTGCTATGGGTAAAATAATACTTAATCCAGAAGTAGATCAAACATTTCCCTTCACTGCTTCCTTCCTTCACTCCACTACACCTGGATTTCTTGATTTTATAGACTGGCACTTGGCCCAACACAATCATTAAAGCCAATTGTGCATATCTCTTAGATCTATGTTCAAATGCATCACAAAGTCAGCTTTTAAAAGTCCATGGTTGGAATCCTTTCATGACAGAAATGGATGTACAGTTAAAATTACTGCCTAGGCCTGTTCCTATTTCCTACTCCAGTATGGTTGTTAAATATTTACTAGGATCCGAATAACAGTGAATTATTATAGTAGTGTCTGTCTCACAGTCCTAATGTGTGGATAAAATTAACTAACAATAATAAAATGCTTAAAGATCACACAGAAAATGGAAAGAGCTACACAATTATTGCTATAAGCATGTAATCTACTTCAACAGTAGCTAGTATTTTAAAAATATCTCCCTTTTCTTCATGTTGACACACATAGTTCGTACAAGAGGTTCATACTTTTCTTTCCAAGTTATGTCTATAGTAGAATAAAAAATAAAAATTTTACCTGAGAGTGACGTAAGTGAGCTGTCCTCTACTTTCATTGAATTGCATCAAAGGCACATCCCCTGAAGACGAGAAAACAAATAAGGAAATCAAGTTAGCAGACTGCATCAGTCATGTAGACAAGAAGTAGGAACTTTTTAATCCCCAGGAGTGATGTCCATGGGACTCACTGGGAAGTAGTAGATTGATTTGAGTTGCACTAGAAGAAGGACTGCAGGTATTTTAACTGGAACAATATTACTAGTACTCACTGAGACTGCAACCTCTCAAGAAAGGGATTTGGGAAAGGAAGTGAGGCCAGAGGCTCTCGGGAGTTTCAGAGCTAAGTCTAAATATGTCTAGATTGAGGTAGTCTGGATGTTATTTTAAAGGATGATTTATAAGTACAAATCTCAAAGATTATATACAGACACATACACACACACATACACACACACACACACACACACACACACACACACATGATAGAGTTAAAGTACAAAAATTTTAAGGAAAAAAGTTCCTGCTGCTTAGGTACAGGCTTATAACAGTTAGACTAAAATAACATTTTACTTATTTCTCTGCTGTTTTCTAATCATCCCCCATGGAACAAATACACCATGGATCATTTAGTTAAACTTTTTTTAAAAAAAATTAATTATTTTATTTGTCTACATTTGAAATGTTGCCCCCTTTCCTGGTCTCCCCTTCATGAACCTCCCAGCCCATCCCCCTTTGCCTCTAAGAAGGTGCTGTCCCATCCACCTACCCACTCCTACCTCAACACTCTAGCATCCCTGTTCTCTGGGGCATCAAGCCTCCACAGGACCAAGTGCTTCCCTCCCACTGATGCTAGATAAAGCAGTCCTTTGGTCCATATGTAACAGGAACCATGGACCAACCCATGTATACTTTTTGGTTGGTTTTATAATCCCTAGGATCTCTGAGGTGTCCAGTTAGTTGATATGGTTATTCTTTCTGTGGGGTTGCAATCCCTTTCTGATCCTTCGGTCTTTCTCCTATCACTTCCATTGGGGTCCCCAGGCTAGTTCTAATGGTTGGCTATGAGGATATGCATCTGTCTTTGTCAGGTGCTGGCAGAGCCTCTCATAGGCTCTAATAGCCTGGTAACCATAACAGGCTCTTGACTGCAAACACATCTTTTTTTTTTTTTTTTTCTCCTTTATTTACATTTCAAATGTTTTCCCCTTTCCAAATCTCCCCTTTGGAACCTCCATATTCCCTCCCCTCTCCCCTTCCTCTAATGGGTAATCCCCGAACCACCCACCCACCCACTCTCATCTTCCCTCCTTGGCATTCTCCTATACTGGGGGATCTAATATCCTCAGGCCCAAGGGCCTCTCTTCCCCCCGATGTCTAACAAGACCCTCCTCTGCCGCATATGTGGCCAGCACCATGGGTCACTCCATGTGTATTCTTTGCAATTATAAACAATGACTTCATGAAATTTGCAGACAAATGAATGCAAACACATCTTGGCATCAGCAATAGTGTCTGGGTTTGGTGTCTGCAGATGGGATGGAACCCAAGGTGCAGCCGTCTCTGGATGGCCTTTCTTTCAGTCTCTGCTCCATTTTTGTCCTTGCATTTTCCTTAGACAAGAGCAATTCTGGGTTAAAAAGTTTGAGATGGATGGGTAGCCCTATCCCTCAACTACGGGACATATTTATCTACTGGAGGTGGTCTCTTCAGGTACTGTCTCCCTGCTTTTGGTCATTTGGCTAATGCCATTCCTAAAGGTCTTGGGAATCCTTGCATCCCTGACATCTGGGACTTTCTAGTGGCTACTCGACCCTGTACCTTGCCCCCACTGCTACATATTTCTATTCATTCTCTTGGCCCTCTGGACTTCTATCTTTTCCTATACCTGATTCTGCACTCCCCCCTTACCTCTCCCTCTCTTCTCTGTAACCAGGGTCATAAGAGATCTGCAATAACTAGTGACACAGAAGGCACACCCTAACAAGAGAGAGCACTGATTGCTTCCCAGAAAGCCTACTTTAACCCAGATCACAGAGTTCCACCTTCCTGTAAGGAGGGACAGGCTCCATTCAGAGAGAGCAAGGACAGTTAACACCAGAAATAATCAGATGTCAAGAGGCAAGCAGAACAGAGGCAACAGAAACCAATTTCACTTGGCACTAACACAATCCAGTTCTCCCACCACAGCAAGCCATGGAAACCCTAACATGCCTGAAAAACAAGATTCTGACCTACAATCCCATCTCACGATTATGATAGAGGATTTTAAGGAAGATATAAATTACTCCCTTAAAGAAACACAAAAGAACACAAGTAAATAGGTAGACGCCCTTTAAGAGAAAAACACATAAATCCCTTAAAAGAAATACAGGAAATCACAATCAAACCAGTGAAGGAACTGAACCAAACAGTTCAAGAAATAAAAATGAAAATAGAAACAATAAAGAAATAACAAATGGGAGCAACCCTGGAGATGGAAAACCTAGGAAAGAGATCAGGAGTTACAGATGCACGCATCAGCAACAGAATACAAGAGATAGAAGAGAGAATATCTGGCTTCAAAGGTACCACAAAAGATATTAACACAACAGTCAAAGAAAATACAAAATGCAAAAAACTCCTAACCTAAAACAAACAGTAAATTCACGACACAATGAAAAGTCCAAATCTATGGATAATAAGGCATAGAAGAGAGCAAAGATTCCCAACTCAAAGGTCCAGTAAACATCTTCAACAAAATTACAGAAAACTTCCCTAACCTAAAGAAAGATGGCCAATAACATACAAGAAACCTACAGAACACCAAATAAATTAGACCCGAAAAGAAAATCCTCCTGTCACATAATAATCAAAACACTAAATATGCAGAACAAAGAAAGAATATTAAAGGCAGTTAGGGAAAATGGCCAAATAACATATAAAGACAGACCTTTCAGAATTACACCAGACTTATCAACAGAGACTCTAAAAGCCAGAAGATCCTGGAAAGATGTCATCCAGACCCTAAGAGAATACAAATGCCAGCCCAGGCTACTATACCCAGCAAAACACTCAATCACTGTAAATGGAGAAACCAATATATTCTGTGACAAAAGCAATTTAAAGAATATTTTCCCACAAATCCAGCCCTACAGAGAATACTAGAAGGATAACTCCAACACAAGGAGTTAAGAAAAACAGAAAAAAATAATCTTCTCACAAAAAACACAAAAGAAGAGAATCACATAAACATAATATCACCTCTAACAACAAAAATAATAGGAACCAACAATCATTGGTCTTTAATATCCCTCAATAGCAATGGACTCAATTTGACACAAAAAAAAGAAATAGGCTAACAGACAGGACACATAAACAGAACCCAGCATTTTGCTGCAAACAGAAAACATCTCAGTGACAAAGACAAATACTACCTTAGAGTTAAAGGCTGGAAATTTTTTTTTTCCTTGCAAATGGTCCCAAGAAACAAGCTGGAGTAGCCATTCTCATATCCCATAAAATAGACTTTCAACCAAAAGTTATCAAATGAGATGAGGAAGGACACATCATATTCATCAAAGGAAAAATCCACCAAGATGAATTCTCAATCCTGCACATCTAGGGTCCAAATCTAAGGGTACTCACATTTGTAAAAGAAACGTTATTAAAGCTCAAAATGTACACTGAACCTCACACAATAATAGTGGGAGGACACGCCACTCTCACAGATGAACAGGTAACAGAAACACGAACTAAACAGAGACACAGTGACACTAATAGAGGTTATGAACTAAATGGATTTAACAGTTTTCTTTAGAACATTTCACCCTACACCATCATCTACAGCATATTATGGTACATTCTCCAATATTGACCATATAAGCAGATGCAAAACAAGCCTCAACAGATATAAGAAAATTGAAATAATCCCATGCAGTCTATCAGATCACCACAGACTAAGGCTGGTCTTCAACAATAACAAAAAGAACAGAAATCTCATAGACACTGAACAAATCCCCACTCAACATTTCTTTAATCTTAAAGAAGTTAACAAGGGAAGGATGTTCAAGTCTAGAGAAAGCATAGCTACAGATTATCAGAAGTTTTTCAGACATGTGCTTCCAATGTGGTACAAGGAAAAGTGCAAGTAACGATTCTGCCTACCAGATAACAGACAACTTGAATTCATTTAAAAATTACAGTGGTTTGTTTAAATAACAGTGTAAGTATGGATATGTAACAGTGAGAATATAAAAGGAATTTTATTGGAAAGGGAAAGAAAGATGTATAAGAACTGGAACCTGATTTACAAGATGGGAAAGAGTTTTTCATTCCGAACATGATCGCCTATGAGTATCTTTAATTTTTCTGTCACAAACTCAAATGGAGAAGAAGTTGAAGATAGGTCTGCTAACATGTATGAAAGTGTTTAGAAATTTCTGGTATTCAACGATTAGAAGCAGAAATGATGATCATCTCAACAGATATTGAAAAAAAAGAGCACAGACAATAAAAATATAATGAGAAATCAAATTGGATACCTCAATGATACTAGAGTAAGATGAGTGTGTTTCATGGCCAGATAAAATGTCAGAAATTATAATAAAACTGAGAGCTTGTTTATAAAACATGGAGCTACCAATCAAACCTGGTACTGCATGGTTATTAAAACACTATTTTATAGAGTGATGGGTGGAGAAAAGTATTGTCCAGAGTAAGTAATTCTTTGGAGGGAGTAAAGCAGCATTTTCAACATAGAAAAGAAGTGGGTAATTACCCAGAGCTAATAATAATATCCAATATATTTGTTTCTTGACAATGATGGGGGATTTTCTCAAACAATATCTGCCTGGTGGTTAGGAAAGTTAAAATGTCCTGGGAGAGGAAAGAGAGGGGAAGGGACATACTTTATTAGTAAAATTAATTAGCTGACAACAGGAAAGTACAGAATGTGTCTACCGAAGGTAAATAAAGCTGGAGTGATGTGAGATCTGCTAGAGAGATTTTCCTGAAATGAGACCTGGGTGTGAGTGCACCACTGAGGTGTCTAGATGCTGAGGGCGTGGTACTGTTAGCATGGAGAAAAAGCCATGATGTTAAGGCTGTGGGAGGGGACACTGTCGGGAGCCACCCATGCCAATGGGAGCTATCAGCTGTAGTGAAAGCAAGCTGTTCAATCAGTCCTGTGCTTTTGCTGTCACACAGGAGAGTAGAAACACTACCGGCAAAAGAATGGTAACAAAATGCTTGACAGAAGAAGCTTGCCATATTTTCCCAGTTTAATTTCTCACCTGCTGCTGGTGCTGGTTGGTTTGCAGATGGGAAGGAGAGGTTTAATTCTAATACAGGTTGTGTACTAATTAATAAGATATAAAGGACATTTGAAATTAATAAAAGTAAGTGGGTATTAGAGATGATTACAATTAAATTATAGTCAGTTATGTTAAGGATGATGTCTTATATCAGCATTGATTTTATCCAAGGAAAAACAAAGCTTAGAATGCCCAAGAAAACCCTGACAGAGTGAGAGGACACAAAAGGAAGATATGAATCATGATGTGCCTGTTGATATAAATATGATCACTAACAAGATATCATTTGAAGTATTTGGAATTTGAAATTAAGGTTTTATGTGTTTTCCTTTGAACTCTGTTCACGTTCACCAGCTGCTGAAGTCATCAAATTAATGAGGGAAAATATGCTGAAAGATCATCAGGTTAGAATAGAATAATCTATTCTAATAGTTTAGAATAGAAGTCAGTGAGAAATGACAACTAGTTATCTTGTAAATATATGTATTTTCAAGCCATAGTGATAGTACATTTAATATTATCAATCATATTACATGGCAAATATGAGGGTACCTCTCTGCAATTTTCTCTGTCAACCATTTCTTCCTTTCTAGAGAGTCATAATTATCTAAGGTTAGCTTTGGTCAAATTACCATGGTATGGAAAATTACCAGGACATGGACAAATATGTAGGTTTCTGGATCGTATGATATTGAAATGAAAGCCCTGTGGTTTAGTTGGAAATCAAAGGAACATGAAGAGGTCCATGGAGTCAGTAATATACACGGTACCTTCTAATATCAAACTTGACAGGTCACAAAGCATGTGAGACCGGAAATTGTGAACATATCACCTTGTCATCTGGCATATTTTGGAATGTGTTCCACTAGCTGATCACAAACGACCAATGCCATAATGACTCAGCTCACATTGTCGAATACAAAACATAAAAATTGAATTGCACTGTCAACCTTCCTTTGAGCATTTGTGCCATTTTAGTTCCATGGAATGAAACTGCTTAATTATGCATGCTGTGAGGCCATAAATGCCACCAATACGTATTTATGTATATCAATAAAGAAATCAGATAATTCTCTATAAATATATTTAATGTTAGGCAAACCTGACTTTTCATAACTCTCCCAATAATTTCTTAATTTTATATCCCCATAGGTACTTCCTAGAGCTTGTGGTCATTTTTGCCTAAATAATAACAAAGAAGGAGCAGAACCAAAGCTATTTTATTTTTATATACAACAAAATAGTAAGTCTCTGAGACAATGGAGGGTTATCAATAGAGCAATGTCTAAATTCAATCACGTAATAAAATCTTCATTAGCTATGTATCATCTAATATCCTACTCAAACATAATTACTATGTTTTTGATATCAGATAATTATTTGTTTTTATCACTCTTAAGTGAAATATCTTAAGCCTTCTAGTTTTGCCAATATTCTAATATTTACATTTTATTTTATTTCTACTTGCTTGAATTTAGTTTAATTTTAATCACTGTGGACCAAAAACAAAGCCTTTTTGTTTTGTTTTGTTTTTTTTTTGTGCTAGACAAGCACTTCCCTTAGTCCCAGACAAATAATTCTCCCTCTTAGCATCTTCCTGTGATTTTTATTGTCCTGGAGGGCTTCAAATCTTTGGTACAAGGAGGGCTAAATTCAAAATACAGTTGAACTTTGAAATACTTTTTTTTTTTGTAAGCATGATATGTTTTGGAAAGAATATGGTAATTATTAAATTATTTATTTACCAAAAGTTATTATGGTATTTTATAATTCTTCTGATCAGTTTCTTCTAAAAGGTTTTTTTAAATCAAGTACCTATGCAATAAATAATATTATAATTTGATGTAATTATGTAGACATATCCTTCAACATGTATATCATTCTTTTTCTCATTTACCTGACACATTATGTTGAAGAAGACAATGAAAGAAAGCTTTAGTCTTGGGTGGTTATAGAGTTTCACTTATTCCCTCCCATACTGAATCAATTGTAATAATACAAATATAATCAAACTATAATTTTTCAGATAGCATAGTCACTGTAAGAATGTGAGTTAACTTATAGCTAGCAGCTATGTTTACTGTAGTGGAAATAACAGAAAGCATTGTCTGTAAGAAATTACAGAATCAATCACTGAAAGTCCCCATAATCTTCCTCATACAATTTTCTCTGTTTCTCAGGGAAATAGTGATTTTGTTAAGCGTAATGTATATATCTGATAAAAATGTACATATATATTTGATTGACTTGGAGAACAATCTCCTGTCCCTGCTTTCATTTCTTAGCCTGTGTTGTACAGGTAGTACCATTTAGATGCTTCATACACATCAAAATAAGGTGACTTGACATGATGGCCATGTAATTATGTTGTATATCATGATGATCTAGCTTTGGCACAGTTGTACAGTGCTTCTGAGTTTTAAATTAATCGGAATGACCTCAGCTTTATTGCTGTTGAGATTCTAGCAATGATAAAATGCCAAGTCACTGGAAATAAACGGATGAAACCTAAACAACTTACATGACAAATGTACACTCTCACTGACTTCTCCCACGTTCAGGAGACTTTACTATCAGATGCAGTATTTTTTTGTAATATACTTGCCTTAATGAATGTAGATGCACCCTAACTCGATAAAAGTGTAAGCCTGATATGTAAAGATCAGAAAAACCACTATTGTCTGCTTTTGTGTTTTATGGGCACTAAGGTCTCAGTGCAGGGACACGGAACGCAGAAGCCACTGCTTTACTTCAATTATTTCTTAATTCTGAAGCGCACTACTGAGGGCATAGTATAAAGTCAATCATTGATGAAATGTGAAACTATTCCAGTTCATCACAAATTTTCCAGTGCCACAAGATAATTGAATCTTGGACATACCCATGTGAACAATTTTCAGAGATAGCTGCTCTGACAACATAGCTTACACTGATAGAGTGCTACAAAAAATTGCTGTCTTCACGTTTACTGCTATTGGCCTCATAAAATGGTCTTCTATGAAACAAGAAATTCATATCTCAGCATATTGCCTTATAGGAATTCATTTTATCAATAGTCGGAATTTCCTGATGGCCTTGAGATTGCCTTTTAAAATTTAAAATGTCCACATCCCCCCCACACACATTGAATTGTCTCAATTATGACAATTCACCTTCCTTAATCCCTTACATTTGACTTGAGACTGTCATTTCACTGAATAGGTACTTTTTTAAAAAATTGGTTTTAGCTTTTCTAATTTGAAGTTACTCTCCATAAGTGGGTGGGAAAGTGTAAGCAGAAACATTCCAAGGTCTTTGAATTATAGTCTCCTAGTTTCGAAGTCTCATCAGGACATTGCCCTGCCCTCCAGCAGACACACTCCCACTGTGCCCTCACTGTTACTTACTGTCTCTAATGAAATCCAGTACATGCCACAGCTCCATGTTGCTCTCAGATGGACTGTCAGCCATTCGCTTGGTGCATTTAGCAATAAATTTTCTATATCTGAACAGCAGAGGATTTATAGTGTGTTGTTCCGCACAGACCTCCATTTCTTTGTCTTATCGGGAAATCCTCAAGAATGTGGCCAATATTACTGATGGGCCATGTGTTTGTAGTACATCTGCTCATCCTTCAGTTCAGACGATGTGTTGTATCTTCAGATTATTTATCTCAATTGCAATTACTCAGACAGGCACATGATTTAAATCATGGGCTAATTAATGTTCTTATTTGATATTAAAAGTGAAAGGAAGATATATTAACCCATCTTCTGGGCTTTACATTTTGCCTTGTGTTTTGTCTCTGAGAAGTTAAGTATACCTTAAATATGTATGATTTTTATACTTTTTGACACATTGAAGAAAAATTCAAGTAACTTGTACTTGCTGATATCTCAGAGATTTCTCAGTAGAACTTTGATGTGATGTATGAATTAAGAAATATTTTTTCACCATAGGGTATCAAAGGAACCCAGGACAAATGACAGAGGTGCCTATTAACATATCAACCTGTTTCTGACAGCTTTTGCAGCATCAGTTAAAACCTGTGGATCGCTTAGCACTTCTCATCCCACCCCTTACACTATACCTCTCCAACATGGCTTCCTTTCCTGTCCCCAGGATCTGTTCCATTATAAACCCAGTCACTTTGGCTCAGTGCTTTCTTAGCCTCTTTGTCCCTGGTTCCTCTCTTGGTATGCTCACAACCGTATTACAACCCCAGACCCCTTTCTCTTTCATTCTAGCTACACATATCTCCTCTCATTGCTGGGCTCAGTCTACACCCTTCCAGATGTCTAAGATGAACCCTTGTCTTCAAGCATACCTACTTACAGTCATGTCCTCATTTTCTTTCAGAATGTAGTTGATAAAACCAGGTAGCCATACTTTACGTACTTTGGCTACAAAATGTTGACTGCACTTGAATATCTGCTTTTATCCTGCAGGGACACATGGAAAAGAGCACAACTTGTTAATTGTCCTTTTGTTTGATTGTTTCATTTTATCTACTTGCCTTAATTCATGACTCCCTTAAAAGTTCTGTGTGTGGGGCTAGAGAGATGGCTCAGTGGTTAAGAGCAATGACTGCTATTCCAGAGACGCTGAATTAAATTCCCACGTACAAGCTGGCTCGTAACCATCTGTAATGGGTGTGTCTGAAGACTGTGACAGTGTATTCAAATATATTAAAATAAATAAATCTTAAAAAAATAAAAAGTTCTGTGTAATTTGAGAGACAAATAATAAGGAATGCCATAGAGATATATTTTACAGTGGGAGAATGTTTAAGCATATGAAACCAAATATATATTGTATTGTAGAAATATCTACTGGGTACAAACATTTTAAAGGCAAACATTTAAGGGCAAAGTGTAGGTATCATGGGCCAGAAATTAGCAAGTTTTGAAGCTCAAAGTATTTGTATTTCCTACAAAAATAAGGAACTAAAACCAGAAAAGATCTGAAATTTCACAGTGTTCATTCACACTTCTTATTATGTGACTTACAAAATGAATGCTGTCATGCATTAAACATGCTGATTATGTTCCTAGCATAGTGGTCACTAATACAAATAAAAACTCCAAAAGTAATCTGTAACAGTAAGAGTTTCATTCATGGGAAAAATCTGTTCAAAGTCTATTAATGTAATTTGACATTAGAATGTCAGAAACAGAATTAAGACTGACTTTTATGTTTCATTTTATCTTTCCATTCTTGTTCTTTTATTACTGTGACTCAAACAGAACAAAGACAAAATACTAATATGGGCTTAGAGGCAATGCACAGAATTTCAGTAAAATACGTAGTGTGCCTTATTAGTGATATACTATTATCTAAAAATCAAAAATTTTTAATATGCCAAAATTATATCTGTAATGCAATTTTTCGTAGTCACCCCAAATTTTGTAGGTTTTACAATATTTTGTTTCATTATCAGTTTTGCAGTAATATTAGTGCTCCACCTGGTGGTAGAAACAATAATTTTCCTTTTTTATTTTTAATACTAAAAGTAGTAAGCTATTACATTTATATATTGATTTCAATAATATATAAAAGTATTTAAGTTAATACATATTAAGACACATTCAAATCACATGTAGTATTCCATATTTAACTTGAACATATAGATCATTAAAAACTATTTTTGCTTGAATTTATTATTCTTGAAAAGATATACATAGCCCATTAAAAGTATCCAACTATAAGTATTTTAACTAATACTCCAGTAACCTATTTATCTATGTAGTTAATTATGTTTTCCTTAAGTTTTCCATCCTATATTATTTTATTGGTATCAATTTCTGTTATGATATTGATTAGGAATGCTAGTAAGATGATATTTAATATTTAGTCCACTTAAACAGAATTGACATATGAATGTTTTCTTAAAGTAGTTGTGGTTTATCATGCTGTATTAGTCCTTTTTCTCAGTTACATTAGGGCATTTCTACATTTCTACATTAGGGCAATTCTACATTAGGGCATTCTCGAGTAAATAGCGAAGCAGTTCCATGTAATCACAACTTTTAAACTCTCAATAAATTGCCCTTCACTTTATATTACAAAGCTCTTAAGTTTGATTTCCTATTTAGTACTATATTTTAAAGCAAGGTAGTCTTATTAAATACTTCACTGATTCCTTTGACTTTGCAAATTATGTATCTCTTATCAGGCATCTTCCATCTGAAAGTTCCCGAGACTTCTCCTGTTGGCTCAGCTATTGGAAGAATAAGAGCAGTAGATCCCGATTTTGGAAAAAATGCAGAAATTGAGTACAACATTGTTCCAGGAGATGGGGGAAATTTGTTTGACATTGTCACAGATGAGGAAACACAAGAAGGAATCATCAAATTGAAAAAGGTACATAGACTAATTTTTGGACAGTTGGAAAATTATTATTTTTTTTTAAAAAAAGCAGTGCCAGTGATAGCTATTTTTCTTCAGATATCAATACTTTAATTATGAACTCACACAATGTATTTCTATCCATATAGCTGTATGCCTTTAACACAACATTAAGGCTTCTTGGTTTGCCAAATGACATTTTATATTTCTTCATAATGTTAACATTAAATTTTAAATGAGGTGTAGAGACAATTGATTGCGCTAACAAGGTTGAAATTATCAAATTTGTAATTACTCAGAAAATATAAATATGTAATTCACATTATAGGTAAGAGTCGATGTTATTTTAAAAGAAGACCAGCTTGGACAGATAAGAGGTAACATAGAAAAGTCATTGAATGCTAGAATCAGAGGTGAAATTGCTGTTCTAGTCAAAGCTTGATGGAGAAGAATACAGGAAAATTGTGAACAGTTAAGACCTGACTTACAAGGTTTCACTGGGGACAATAAACTGTGTCTGGAATTGGGCAAAGAGTGATGTGTGTCATATGTTGACCAGGAATATGGTTTCATTCTGTCCAGGTTCAAAGAATTTGATTGAGGATGAATGTAAAGATAAGATTTAGTAGAACTAGTCAAAAAGTAGTAAGGGAATCTACAAGTAGGAAAGTTTAAAAAGTAGATGTTTGAGAGAAAGATAAATAAGTAGAGAAGAAGAGATGAGGTAGTGGTAGTGCTCTTGATTGTGGATATTTTCTGAGCAGTTGCTTCAAGGATCCTACCTTAAGTTGCTTGCACAGATGGATGTAACCTGGAATTGTGAGCCAAGTAAATTCCTTTATAAAGATGCTTTCTGTCATGCCATTTCATCAAAACCATGGAAACCTATGAAAACATAACTATGTTATGGACACATCATTAAGAAAAGGAATTAGTACAAAGTAGGATTTTATTTATGATAACTGAAAATATAGAGTTTAATATATTAAAATTGTTTTGTGGGAATAATGTTGAAAACTTTGGCCACATGGCCTAGAGCAGCCATTGAATGGTATAGGCAAGGTTTAAATTGCTGTTCTAGGTAAACTTTGAAGAAGAATAGCTAGGGAATTCCTGACAGTTACAAGATGGTTTATGGTGGCGCATGCCTTTAATCCCAGCACTTGGGAGGTGGAGGCAGGTGGATTTCTGAGATCCAGGACAGCCAGGGCTATACAGAGAAATCCTGTCTAGAAAAACCAAACAAACAAACAAGAAAACAAAAACAGAAAAGGAAAATAAGCTGTGCCTGGAATAGGGTATGAGATGATTTGTGATAGTTTGACCAGGAGTTTGGCTTTGTTCTTCCTTGTTCTAAGAATTTGGATGAATATGAATGTAAAGATAAGGTCTTAGGGGCTTTGAGGGTGGAAGGGTGTGGAAACAAGCTTAAGTTTGGTGAAGGGGAGTAAGTCAACAAAGTATTTGTAGCAGTTAAGGAGATTAGCATCATTAAAGAGAAATCTCGTGGTATACACTGGACAAGAGTCATGTGATTCATTCATGTCAGTACTCAAAGCTAATGCAGCTATAGGGACTGTGATACGTCTTGAGCTGACAAAAGAACTTGATATCATAATTCACATTGTACTTGTTGAACACAAAGAAGCAAGTTTAGAGAGTTATAGAGAGTAGATGAGGCTAGGTACTGTGCTAAATTGGAATCTCTATAGAAAGGCACTGGTTTTTGTTTTTTGTTTTTTTTTTTCTATTGTGGTGATGAAATACTGTGTTCAAAAACAAATTAGGGAGGAAATGGTTTATTTTGCTTCCATTCAACATCACTGCTCATCATCAAGGAAGTCAAGACAAGAAGTCAAGCAAGAGAGGAACCTAAAGATAGAAGCTGATGCAGAAGCCAAGAGGGGTTGTTGCTTGCTGTCTTGCTAAAAATGCTTTAATTAGACTGTTTTGTTATATAATCTAAGACCTCCATGGCCCAGGGATGGCACCACCCTCAATGGCCTTAGCCCTCCCACATTAATTAAGAAGATGTCCTACATCTGGATCTTAGGACATTATTTTCACAGTTGAAGTTCCTTGTTTCTGACAACTCTAGTTTGTCTCAAGTTGACACAAATCTAGCTAGCAAGGCACTAAGAAGTCATTGAAATCAGCTGAAAAGATGAAGTCTAAACTGTAGAGGAAACAGCAGAATAGGAAATGCCAGTCCTCTAGGTGATCCACCAAGCAGAGTTGCAGGTACGGCATGGAACAAGTTGTTTGTGCTTCAGGTGTAAGAGTGGAGATACAGATGATACAGGTTAAGCCTGTAAAGCCAAGGAAATTACAGTATAGGCTCCAGTTGATGGACATGTAGATTTAAGCTTTGATGTTTTTCCCTCTGGGATTTTATTTTACTTTGGGATGATTGTTTATTACAATCACCCAGTTCTTCCAATTTGAAATACAATGATCGTTTCATGCTATCACAAGTTGCAAGTGTGTGACTTTTTTTTTTCTTTTTATAGCAGCTTATAATGAAGAGATGTTGAAACATTATACTCATTTTTTATTAAAAGTAAGCTTACTTGGATATAATATATTTTGGTCGTACCTTCTCTTCCTTTCTCCTCCCAGATTCTTCTTAACTGCCCATATATCCAAGAGCACACATTCTTTCTATCTTTAGAAAAGTGGCAAATAAAAAGAAGAAATAAAAAAGATCACAAAATGAACATATGAATGAATAATAACAAAAAAAAGGAACAAAGAAAGAGCAGGTACAAATACATGCATGTACACAGAAGAACACAAACATATACAGAAACATACACCAACACCTCTCTACACACAGACAGGAACACAAACTGCCATTCACATACACATACTCGCAACACAGACATTCCTACTCCCCACACATACACACAAAAACCCCTAAAACACAAGAGTAGAAACCATATTATATAAGTAAAAGACCAGTAAATTTAAATAAATATATATGACCCCCCCCCCGAAAAAAACAGTGTAAGACAATCCATAAATACACAGTTTGGATTTGTTGACCACCTACTGATATCTTGGGGTTTTCCCTTAGGTATGGTTTGTATAACCAGTGAGACTAAATTGGAATACTAATTTTTCCTTTGTAAATCATTGTCAATTGAAAATAGATTCCTCAGTGGGGTTGGGAAGTCACATCTTCTACCCCAGCTCAGCACTGGGGCCCTGTCTGGATTGGATCTTTATGGGCTATACACATGCTGTCACAGTGTCTGTGAGTTCCTAATTGTGTTAGACCTATTATTCAGTAACATAATGCTTCCTTGGTCACACCCATCCTCTTGAGCTCTTATAATCAATTTCCTTCGCTTCTATATCATTCCCTGATCCATGAACAGAGGGGTTTGATCAATATATCCTGTTTAGTAACATGTATTACAAGATTTCTCACTCTCTACATTCTCTGATTGTGGGTATGTGTATTAGTTCCTATCTACTTTAGAAGGAAGCTTCTCTGATGTGAGATACTGATCCAAGGGTGTAGTAGAACATTGCTTATTGTCATTTTATTGCTATTTTCCTTTAGAACCATAGGCTATCTAGTCTCGTGTTCTTGGAAAATGGATCAGTGTCGAGTGTAGGTTCCATCTCATGGAGTGTGACTTAATCCCAAACCGTTAGTTATTTTTGTGCCATTGTTACACTAGTATATCACATAGGCAGGTTGGCATTACAGATTTAAAGGTTTGTAGCAGGGCTGGCATTTACCTTTCTGGTTTAGTAGTATGTAGGTGCCTTTCAGGACTGTGAGTACTCGTCAGTAGGGGTAAAGGATCTGTAGGCAACAGCTACACTTCTTCATATATACAAGATCTGTATGGGCTGGCTTTAACCCTACCACCCTCTAATAGCTTTTGCAATAGTCTGAGTTGTTTGGTTGTTTCCAAAACGGCCCATTTCAGTAACAAATAATTTTATTGTAACCCAAGTTTCACGTGGCCAAAAGAGAGTCCTAGTTGGGGTTTTTCTTTCCTCAGTATTTGATGATTCCATTTAGATTTCTTTCATATATGTAAATATTTTAAGGAACTTCTACTCTATCAGGATTTTGAAGTGTGGTGCTTTTTATGACCATGGAACTTTTAAAGTTTTGCTGTGTTTTATTTATGATATAATAAGGGTAAGAGGATTATAGCTTAAAGCACATTCTTGATTAACTTGACAAAGCAAATTGTCACATTGTTTTTATTTATTAAATTGACACAGTCTATAATCACTTGGTATTCTCAATAAAGATTTGTCTAGATTAGATTAGTTTCTGGATAAGTTTATAGAGGATTTTCATAATTAATTTATTGATCAAGTTAGGGAAGCTGGCCAATTCTGTGAGGCACTATTTCCTAAACAGATATTATGGATGCATATCTATATACCATGGATGGAAAAATTAAAAAAAACCCTGAGCTGAGGATTAGCATACATGTATTTATTTATTGATCTGTACCCTTGAATAATGATGGATATGCCTATTTGTTAAAGTTCATTCTAGATGGACTTTACAATATAAATAAGCCTGAATGTATAATTCAAATGATTCCTTCTTGTTTTAGTATTTATTTCTTTCATGGTACTTTACTATAGCAATGGAAACAAACTATGATAGGAAGACAAATTGAAGGAAGTTGAAATATGAAGAAAATATATTTACTGAAACATACATGCTTTGATATCATCATTAAATGGAATGAGAAATGTTGTGTGAATGTGACAATACTTTATTGAATACATTTGAGGTATATTCATAGTTTGCATAATTAGGCCAATAATATGAACTCTAAATCCAAAACAGTAATAAAAATGAATTTGGGGCTCCTTGGTTAGAGTGTTTGCCATTCAATTATACACTCTTGAATTCAGATCCCCAGCCCCAGTGGAAAATCTAGGATGGCAGCATGACTTGTGCCTCCAGAACTGAGTGATAGAGACAGGTGGAACATTATGACTCCTAGCCAGGTATTTAACTAATGAAAATGATTTAGGTTCATGAGTGATTAATACACGAATATATGCCTGCTGTCATGGATTTAACACACACATACACACACACACACACACATATGTATATGAATGTGTATATATGTGCATATACATGATATATGCAGTTACCCAGAATGTATTTTATTATGTATTTTATTTTTTGAGATTGTACTATAATCACATAATTTCTCTTTTTTTGTTTTGTCTTCAAACCTTCCTATATTGCCCTCCTTGCTCTTTTTTAAATTCATAGACTCTTTTTGATTTATTAGTTATTGATACATAAACACAGACTCAAGTATACAGACCCACACATGCATATACTTGTTTGTATATGTCTATATGTATGTTCCTAACTACATAAATACAACAGGATCATTCTTTATAATTTTATTAGTCAATGTTCTATTGTTATGAAAAATCACTCTGACCATAGGAACTCTTATAAAAGAATGCATTTATTTGGAGGTTACTTATAGTTTCAGAGGTTCATCCTATTGTCATCATGACAGGAAACCAGGCAGCATGGAGACAGGAAGACAGCAGGAAGACAGGCCACTGGGTCTGCCTTGGGCTTTTAAAACCTCAAAGCCCATCCCCAGTGACACACGTACTCCAACAAGGCAACATCTACTCCAGCAAGCCAATAACTCCTAATACTGTCAAATGGTACCACTCCCTTGGACTAAGCATTCAAAGACATGAGCCTAAGACAACCATTCTTATTCACTTAGATTCATATAACCGTTGTATTGGGTTGAAGCCTCCTAGGCTTTTCCCAGCCTCCTTCTCAAATAAACCTTAGCATATCTATAGTCAGTCATGTTTTGAGACTTTATCTCTGTACCTGTGACATTTCTAGAGTACACAATATCACAGGAAAAAGATCGTTTTTTTCCCCATTCTACTCCCTCTTTTTTCCAAAAGTTTTACCTGAGCCTCAGATATGCACATGGAATTGTAGATGGATCCATTAAAACTGAGCTCTACAACACTACACTTTGATTATTTATGGTTCTCTGTAAGGTGTCTATCTGCTACAGGAAGGATTTTGATGAGAGATGAGAACTACACATATCTACGAGTATAAAGGAAAAAATGTGAATGTAGTTAGGGTTTAGCAAAGTGTCACTTGTAAAACCTTTTCCAAGAACTGTGATTTATCTAGTAGTTGGCTAGCTTCCCAGTGCCAGGCATGATCTCCTGTTGCTTAGTGGTTCTTAGCAGTTAGAGAGCAGTTGGTTACCTGAACGTTGTATATGCCATGATTGAACCTTTTAGATTACCATGGCATGCAGGTCATTGTTGTAATCCATCTGTAAATGACTGTTGGTACCGTCCCTTCTAGATATTTTTATTTTGTTTGTTTTATGACTTTGTTTCTTCCTATAATAGAACATTATTCATTATATAGGCATTAAAATCACAATCTATATATAGTTCATTGCCGTAAATTTTACCATGTCATTCAGTAGGCATTTTCTGAACAGATACTGCTTATGTGGCTTATGACTTAGAAGATCAAGTAGAAATCGTCAGACATTTTTCCTTGTACTTAAGCAGACTCTAGTTATTATAGGAAGTAGGAAGAGTTGGGAATGATAAGGTAAAACTGGCAGGATATGCACCACTGTAAAGTGTCAATAAGTTCATGGAGGGCAGAGTTATCAAAATTATACAGGTGGAAAACTCTCATGAAACTTTCAACATTAATGTTCACAACATTAGTAGTGGGTGCTGCAGCTGCTGGGTTGGGTCTGGCAGATGATGAGGGAGGCTTCGATCTTGCTTTAATAGTGTGAGTGCCCATGTCCACTGGAATACCAGGTGACAGAAGATATAGGATTCCAGAAAACTAGTCAGGCTCAAAAAAGGGCTCGAACAGAGAGGTGTCTGGCTCTCGCATCTGCACAGAAGTACTCTTAGGTGCTTTTATTCTGACAGTTCCCCATGGTGACAGTGGGATGGTTGGCTACTTCAGAGTTCCTGTCAATTTCCCGTTGGACCAAAGACTGTATTAAAAAATGCTTATTGCTTTCTCAATCCTTGTCTCCAGAGTCTGCTTCCCTGGTTGCTAACTTTGGCTTGCTCATCTCCTCCTGGATTCTGGATCTATATCTATATCTATATCTATCTATATCTATATCTATATCTATATCTATATCTATATCTATATCTAT
>JADRCH010000047.1:15651345-15778639 GCA_019843965.1 Rhynchomys soricoides
TCTATATCTATATCTATATCTATATCTATATCTATATCTATATCTATCTATAGCTTTGAAGTCATGGTTAGGAGTAGTTGGATGAAAGTACAGTGCAAAACAAGTGAAAACAAGTGTCTATACAAACAACAGCAGTTTTTGGATTGTGTCATGTGCTAAGATTGTCTAGGACATTTCTCCTTTGCAATCTCTGAATGGAAATGCAATGTAAGGATTTCAGTGAAAAAATGAACATTCATAGGAAAGCCACTGTTTACACACATTTAATCTATGTAGAAGGTCAACACTCTGTTTGAGAAATGAATATGTAGTGCTTTTTAAAGTATTACTTTAAAATTTGGTCGGAAAGATTTTGAGATGCAGGTTAAAGAATGAGGCATACAGGTTTTCAATATTTATTTTTTTCTTTTCTGAAAATCACCTTTTAAGCTGTAGAATGTTCCCTGCTGTGAAGTGCACAGTTCCATTATTGTTTTATCTTTTATCTTGTCCCTGCTTCCTACTTACTACTTTCATTTCCTTCTTTTCCTCTGAGGAGCAGGGATGTAAGTGGGTGAACATGATGCTCAGATTTATATGAAGTGAGAAGAATGAAAACAGGCATTTTTATTTATTTTATTGTTAAATTCGACTTTGCCCATGTTATGAAGCCTCAGACAAATGTCATTTCTCTGTCACTTTAAATTCAGAATAACATCATGAAAGTTTATTAATCTCTCCAAGGCACAAGATATTTTGCAAAAATAAAGCAAAATAAGAAAGACACTGACTTGACTCATATCATATTGTACTGGGCTAAGACTCTCAAAACCTTCTTATCCATTTTTGAGCAATATAGCAATAGAAAAAAATGAAATAAGAATAAAAACATAAAAATTTATTGTCATGGAAAACTTGAGCATATATATATATATATATATATATATATATATAGTTTATATATTTAAAGCTGCATAAATTATATTTTAATAATTAACTGATGGATGAAGGAAAATAAAGTATATATTTATTTAATAACAGTACAAATAGAAATAACTGAGTTAAATCTTTTCAGGGATGAATACAAATTTATTCATAGAAATATTTTTTGTTGGTTTCTTTTGTCTGTAGAATTATAACAATAGAATGAATATATAGACTGTGACAGTCTAATTTAATATCATATATAATTTCACCAATATTTCTGAACTATTTTAAAATTATACCTTTTACTGACTAACAAGTGATAATTCGTCAGTGTTAGAGAATTTAAAAATTAATTGTTAGAGTAAAATAAGTGACTCTATATAGAAAAAATCCTATACTCATCATGTTAAACAGCTTATTATTTCATTTAATTTTACGTAACTATAGTATTAAATGCAAAGCAGAATAATTTTCAGTATAGGAGATCAAATTCATTATTTATTGCTTATAGGAACAGTAAGCGGGTGTTAATGGGTTCTTTGGGGGCTTTTATATTATACATTTGCTCACTAATCAGTAACTTGCCGAATTTATTTTCTGTTAAGCAGTATTGAATGCCTTAGATTTCATGTCATGTAAGTTGGTAATATAGCACCACCATGTGCTGATTTCGGGAAAAAATCAAGAATGTGAAAAGTTTTGCACAAACACCTGCCATTTCGCTAATAATCTTTTTTAATCTACTCAGGGTTGTAGACTTTTAAAAAAAAGTTAATAATTTTTGTGTCTATGAATATTATGTTTCTGTTTAAAATCTTTTTCGCTTTTGCCTTTGTTTAAAAACAAACACTTTAATTGGAAGTGGAGAAATGATTCAGTGGTTAAGAGTGTTTTCTGCAATTCCAAAGGACCCATCACCTACATAACAGGTCACAACTGTCAGTGACTCCAATAACACAGGATCCAACGCATTATTCAAGCCTCCATAGGCACTACATGCATGTGGTAATTAGACACTTATTCCTGTAAAGCACATAGATATATATATATCTTCTAAACATTCTCAACTCCATATTATCAACAAGTTAAAATCCTCAGCTCAATGTTTGTATATCTGTTATCTTAGGGTTAAACTTTTAATTTAAAATACAAAAATTGTAGCAAAATATTTCATCTCTGTTTTCTATAGAAATGTTTACGGTTGGACTTGGAGATATGAGTAATTACATAGAGAACATGGCACTTAATAATGAGGACCCTTGGCACCTAATAATGAGGACCTGGGTCCAAATCTGTGCTGGGCATGTAAATGAGTTTATAATATCAGTGCTGTGGAGGTTTCAGGATGATTCCTTTTGCTCAATTACCAGCAAGGTCTGGCTAAATTGGTGAAGTTCGGGTTGAGTAGAGAGCTTGCCTTAAAAAAATGTGGTAAGCAATAATGAAACCCATCTCCAATGGGCCTCTGTCTTCCATAGTCATGTACCTACACCTTCACACAGATGTGCACACATATGGTAAGGTGCATGTATAATAATACACTTGTAAACACATACGGAAAAGATATATTCCTATTCATACTTTCCTTTTGATTCTTTTTAAACTACAAATCTAGCAAATCTGTTAGGCTGCTTTCAATCTTCTGGACATGCCTTTGCCACCAGGTCATTGAGCTTGTCCAGTGTTTCTTCTGGGTCAGGGTTACACGCACTATCCAACCAATGACTTGACATAAGCACACTTTGTTCTTCATTTCCACTTTTGCATTGATTCTTCTCCCAGTCTTCCCACCTACTTTCATTCTCTATCCTTTACTCCAAAAGTGTTTGTGTGTGTGTGTTTGTGTGTGTTTGTGTGTGTGTGTGCGTGCACGCACAATGCTCCATCCGTTCATCCTATATGAATACTTTTATGACTTTCAACACCAGCAAAGTACAGAGGAGGAAGTACCTTCTCTGCTGCCATCTTTGGCATATTCAGTAGGCAGAGAAGTAACATATCAGTACACCAGACTGATTGCAATTTTATAGTTGATTCATTCTACAAGGATAGCACTGCAGGAAAAATGTCTTCATTAATCTTTTTCCTTAACTCTTAATTTGATCCCCAGATGCAAACATTTCATACTAACCTCCTAGTATGTATGTATGTTGTACATATGTTCAAAATATTTGATCTCATTATAGATCATGTCCCTAGAAGTTCACCACATCTCTAGTTTTTTCAATAAACAAACAAAAAAATCACTGAAGTTCATGTTTTAAATTTCCATTGGCTAAAGAAGTATTTTCTGTTTGTTAATTGTTATTTATTTTGGTACATTTATTTTTATTTTTAATCACACACAGTATAAAGTTAATTATATTTTTCAAATAATAAAAAATAAAGTTGTATTGATTTCACAAATGGAAAACATGCGGATTGGAGAAGAAAGCTATAGCTTCCTGTAAATTTTAAGTTTAAAAAATACAGAGGTTCTACCATGTGATGAACTGTGTTAGGAAGTGATTTTTACTCTATGTGGAATATATATGTGTTTGTGTGTGTGTGTGTGTGTGTGTGTGTGTATTTATATTACTCAATACCTAATATTTAACCAAACCTTTTGTTCCTTTAGAATTTTTTAAATTGAAATTTGTATGTAGAAGTAATGGGGGCTTTCATAGTTCTGCACTTGATGTCACCTGCATTGTGTCAGCTACAAAGTATATAAAATTATTGTCACTAATTGGAGTCATTTGAATATAACCCTTTAAAACATTTTTAAGTTAATTTGTTAAAACTAGCAATATATGTCAGAATTATAATAAATATGGAATTCAGTATTAATATTTTCATAGAAAAAATAATAAATTTCTAATAAATTAGTTTTGCCTTACCAATATTTGGAACAAACTAAGTGGGATGTGTATATCTTAAATTACATAATTTACTTAGAAAACAGTGTGCATGAAAATTCTGTTTTAATTTTACATATATAAAAATACACACACATATAATGATGAAATACATCAACATTTCATTAAAAGAAAGAATTTTTTTCAAATGTTCAAGTTTCAGTCTACTTTTCCCTTGCAAGGACATTCTCACCTCATAATGTGATACCTTTGGTATATGCTTGATCATATTTTATTGAAATATTTATTGATTCTTTTCATAGTGATTATAAAATATGCATAGATTCTTATGATTCCTTCCAAACTAGAATTGAGATTATTGATCAAAAAACTCAATCATGAATAAAGGTGATTTCTTCTTAAAACAAACCTCACCTTGAATGCTTTATCTTTACTGTCCAGGCTAGAGTAGTGAGCTTACATTACACAACTGTGTTCTCTATGTCTTTTCATTCTGTTTTAGTATGGTATAAATCTGTTTCAAACTCTTTCTCCACAAGCATTCTGTTCCTTTTCAGATAATGACATCTTCTAATCATCTGTTCCTTGAAAGTGTGCCTTTCTAATGACTATTAAGGCTTCATAGATTTTGTATGGCAGAATCTTGTTAATTCAGGGTATCATTTGTGAGAGTAATCACCTTATTGTGTTGATGAAAAGATACATGCTCCTCATAAAATCTGAAGGAGGAGAATACTAGGATATAAAGATCTGCAAAAGGCAAATTCTATTGGTCAGAATATGTGTGACTGTGCCCTTATTGAGCACTACTCAAGAAGAATTACGATGTGAATTAGTGCTGAGATCAGATCTGAAACTAAGGGACCATTTCTATGCTCAACTACTAGGACCAAAATGTATTTGCCAATGATTTAGTTGTTGAGGTTTATTCTTTGGTCAGCTTTTGTCTGTGATCATTCTTAATTCCTAGTGTTTCTGTCATTTACTCTGTATGAGTACCCATGTCCTCCTAAGTACCCTCTTAGAACACAGCCACAAAGCTGCCTTCATCATTTTTTAAAAAATATAAATGTCAAATTGTTAAGGACAAATCTTATATTTGTATAATTTGTTTTCCCTTAAAACTCAGTGCCTTGTTTGTTGATATGCCATCAAATCAACATACCATGCCTACACTCAATGCTGTACTCCTAAACAATGAAAAGCCTTTGGGGAACACTTAGTAATGATAATAAAAATAAAATAATTAAATAATAATAAGTGGAGGCACTTCTGCATTCTGTCCTCCATGGATATTGATATTGAAATTCATCAAAATATCAATAAATGGAGTCCATCGATTTCTACATAACAATATTCCAGAAGCATGAACTCTGGAAGACCCTGGGGTGTGAGTCAGCTAAATGTTTACATGTATTACATTCTCTAAATTGAGAGAAAATATCTGCACATTCTGCTCATTGTTATGGCTGTTCTGCCGCTAGGTAAAAGAGAATGAAAACAGTGTCATTATAGTAGTGTAATTTTCCTAATTTTTCTTCTTTTTAAATTTTGGTTGATATTAAATGTGTATTTTTTATTTTGTTAAAATTTTGAACACTTATTGGATAGCTCCCTAAAATGGTGTCTTCCCTACTATATAACTGGCTTAAGTGACATACTTCAAGCCAAGGAGAAAGGAATTCTTCACTGAAACTGTTTTAACAATCATTTTTTATGTGGAGGTCCTTGATCCTCTTGGACTTGAGCTTTGTACAGGGAGATAGGAATGGATCAATTCACAATCTTCTACATGTAGCCTTCCAGTTGAACCAGTACCATTTGTTGAAGATGCTGTCTTTTTTCCACTGTATGGTTTTAGCTCCTTTGTCAAAGATCAAGTGACCATAAGTGTGTGGGTTCAATTCTGAGTCTTCGATTCTATTCTATTGATCTACCTGCCTGTCACTATACCAATACCATGCAGTTTTTATCACTACTGCTCTGTAGTACAGCTTGAAGTCAGGAAGGCTGATTCCTCCAGAAGTCCTTTTATTGTTGAGAATAGTTTTTGCTATCCTGGGTTTTTTGTTATTCCATATGAATTTGAGAATTGCTCTTTCTAAGTCTATGAAGAATTGAGTTGGGATTTTGATGGGGATTGCATTGAATCTGTAGATTGATTTTGGCAGGATGGCCATTTTAACTCTATTAATCCTGCCAATCCATGAGCATGGGAGATCTTTCCAACTTATGAATCTAAAGGAAGAGAAAGTGGGGAAAAGTCTAGAACACATGGGCAGAGGGGAAAAGTTCTTGGACAGAACACCAATGGCTTATGCTCTAAGATCAAGAATTGACAGATGGGACCTCATAAAATTACAAAGCTTCTGTAAGGCAAAGGACACTGTAAATAGGACAAAACGGCAACCTACAGATTGAGAAAAGATCTTTACCAATCCTACGTCCGATAGAGGGCTAATATCCAATGTATACAAAGAACTCAATGAAGCTAGACTCCAGAGATTCAAATAACCCTATCAAAAAATGGGGAAGAGAGCTAAACAGAGAATTCTCAACTGAGGAAACTTGAATGGCCGAGAAGCACCTAAGAAAATGTTCAACATCCTTAGTCATTAGAGAAATGCAAATCAAAACAATCCTGAGATTTCACCTCACACCAGTCAGAATGGCTAAGATCAAAAACTCAGGTGACAGCAGATGTTGGCAAAGATGTGGCGAAAGAGGAACACTTCTCCATTGCTGGTGGGAATGCAAGTTGATACAACCTATCTGGAAATCAGTTTGGCAGACCCTCAGAAAAATGAACATAATACTACCTGAGGACCCAGCTATTCCACTCCTGGGCATATACCCAGAAGATGCTCCAACATGTAATAAAGACACATGTTCCACTATGTTCGTAGCAGCCATATTTATAATAGCCAGAAGCTGGAAACAACCCAGATGTCCCTCCACAGAGGAATGGATACAGAAAATGTGTTACATTTACACAATGGAATACTACTCAGCAATTAAAACCAATGACTTCATGAAATTTGCAGACAAATGGATGGATCTTGAAAATATCATCCTGAGCAAGTTAACGCAGTCACAAAAGAATGAACATGGTATGTACTCACTGTTAAGTGGTTATTAGCCCAAAAGTTTGAAATACCCAAGAGTCACTTCACAGCAACAGTAGGGAGGAGTGGGAGGTCCCAGATAGAGGACTTGGAAAAGGGACTGAAGGAGCTGCAGGAGTTTGCATCCCCAGAAAGTAAGCAACAGTGGCAACTGGCCTGACCCCCTGATACTCCTGTAGACTGATCCACCAACCAAAGAATACACATGGAGTGGCCACATATGCCGCAGAGGAGTGTCTTGATAGACATCAGGGGGAGGAGAGGCACTTGGGCCTTGAGGGTATTAGATCCCCCAGTATAGGAGAATGCCAAGGAGGGAAGAAGAGAGTGGGTGGGTGGGTGGGTGGGGGAATACCCCAATAGAGGCAGGGGAGGGGAGAGGGAATAGGGAGGTTCCAAAGGGGAGATCTGGAAAGGGGAAAACATTTGAAATGTAAATAAAGTAGAAAAAAAAAACAATCATTTTTTTTTACCCTTCTGCAATCTTTATGTTCGAATGGGTTGTGATTGGTGTGAGGAGGTTTTGTATTTATTGTGTGAGAATTCAATTCACTGAACTTCTCAGAAATATTCAGATTTCAAAGATTCTAACCAAATTATTTTTATTTGTACTTCTTTTAAATGCTAGACTTTTATTGTGATCATTATCTCCAAATTAAGATGGCAGTAAGACTTGTGAGTGGTTAAATCCAAGGAAAGAGCCAACAACTGATTCTATCAACTTTTACTGAGATGCATCATTTTCTAAAGAGATATTGCTTAAAGGTCAGGGTCAGCAAGAAGGAGCTCCAGCTTGGATATTACTGTGCTGTTTCTCTTTAAAAAATTCTACAGGGCTCTGATCACTGCAGGATGTTGAGAAACAAATCTATAGGTATATAGGTTCTTCACAACCCACCCCCACCTCTTAAACTTCACAACTTATTTTTTGCCATCTGTGTTAGGTGAAGAGTTCATAAAAGCCATGGACTAACCTGACTTCAAAAATGATGTATAATAAAAAGGGAAAGGAATTTAGAATTCACTTCTCTGGCCATTACCTTAAAACTGACATACCAGCAGGGAGCCAAATACATTCAGATAACTGCAAAGTAAAAGAAATAATTTTAAGGCTTATCTGGAAGGAATTTTATAATCGCACAAATGTAGACATTTCAATATATAAGAGAAAGCAGGGTGAGAGATGAGGGGGAGGTGGTATCCATGACTGTATCCTAAGATACAACAGTGATTCTGAGAGCAATAATGGAGCAAGCCCAAGTGATGGATATCCAGCTTGCTTTCTAGAAACATGTACAATTAACCTAATGAAAATCAGTGTTTGTGAAATAGAAATTAGCAATTAGTAATGTCAACATTATATTGTCTAATACATTCAGAAATTTAAGCATTTATAAAAACTGAAACTTTTATGTTCTTTAGTTTAAATTAACATGTACTCTTTTCCATCTTAGCGTATGTATGTGTATATACATATACGGATACATTATACACATATACATACACATATTCATATAATTTCTCTTTCACACTCATGGCATATGGAGACAAACTTATTACTTCTTAGAATGTATAAATTATACAATGCAGCCTTTTCTAGAATATGTTGAAAGTTAAGAGACATGTAACCTATATTGTAAATTTCCTCCTTATAAATTCCAATTAAATTCTTGAGAATTTAATTGTTACTCCAACACCCTTGTTCCTTATGGAGACCCTTCAGATATTTGAAAATGTGTTTCTGTCTCTCCTTTTGCTTACTTCTCCAAGCTAAATGTTGTCATAATAGCAGCGTTTTTTCCTTCCTTCAATATGAGCAACACTTGTCAATATCTCTAGGCAAATTGTTGCAATTTTTGGCTAACTTGGATGTAGCCCATGCTGTTCTTAAAGCCTAGATCATCAAGCTTCAGCCTTCCAAGCTCTGGGATGGTTACTATGTAGCATGCCTGACTTAAACAAAGCAGCTGTCCACTCAAAGCTGGGTGTAATCGATTCCACCCGCCAATAGGTGAGATAGGTGAATTGTCAGTTCATGGCCAAGCATAAGCCATACACTGTGATCTTATGTCAACTCCACTCCATCCCTCACAAGAAAGTCTTTTATTGCTACAGTGATCCTAGAGTATAAATTGTTCAATTATGGTGATGAAAGAACTGATATTTAGAAGTAGGAAAAAAAATCTAAACTAAGTATCAGTGTGTATGTACAAAATAACTTCCATTGTTAATTCCACCTTCTTCTGTAATTGAACAAAGTTTGAGGTCAAATTCTTTGTGCTGTCTTCTGACAGTGCACTGCAAGGCACACTCCTTTTAGATATTATTCTTGGAATGCAAACAACCATAATTACCAATCTACTGACTTTTACTTGCTTTTTCCTAATAAAATACCTGGGCATTCAAGACCTTTAACAGAAAATGATAATAGGGTAAAAAATAAGAAAAGCAAATGTCTAACATTGTAAGTGGAGCTAGACTCTAAATAATCAAACAATTAATTTCATTGTTGCTCTATTCTTTCAATCTTTAATTTTGTCCAGTAGATGTCAGTATTGGATAAAATCAAAATCATGTCTCCCTCACTGTTTGCACATTACCTAGTAGAACATGAGTAGTCCTGTCTACTTTGATGTGTCGATGTAGATTTTTATCAGTTCCGTGTATTAAGATAATTAACATTATAGGGTTCTTCTCCATGCCATTTATCTTTAATGTTCTTAAATATGTACTTTTACTTTCTCTACTCTGTATTCATAGAACTGGAGAAACTGAAACACGTGTAATTAATTGGAAGCAGCAGACAGATTGCTTAGAAGTAATGTTCACCATTTTCTGCCCAGCTCTATATAAAGGTACTTTCTTGTTTTGTCCTTATCACAGCCTTTAGATTTTGAAACAAAGAAGGCATATACTTTTAAAGTAGAGGCCTCCAACCTTCACCTTGACCATCGCTTTCACTCTGCGGGGCCATTTAAAGATACTGCTACAGTAAAAATCAGCGTGCTGGATGTAGACGAGCCACCAGTTTTCAGCAAGCCTCTTTACACCATGGAGGTTTATGAAGACACTCCTGTGGGGACCATCATTGGAGCAGTCACAGCACAAGACCTGGATGTGGGCAGTAGTGCTGTTAGGTATGAATAACATTTTTTTTCCTTTTTAAAAAATTTTTGAATATTTACTTCATTTGCATTTCAAATGTTTTCCCCTTTGGAAATCCCCTATTCTATTCCCCCTCCCCCTGCCTCTATGAGGGTGCTCCCCCACCCACCCACCCACCCACCCACTCCCATCTTCCCTCCCTAGCATTTCCCTACACTGGGACATTTTTTTCAATGCTCATTAGAAAAACTAAATGAGATCAAGAGAAAATAACAAACTCAACTATTAAACGTGCTGCCAAGGAATAGTAGTAGATCATGAGGTACAAATTTTAATGACTTCTTATTAGCAGTATTATTAAAGGGTAGAAGTATTGTCACAGAAATTCAATACAAACAACCAACATAAATCCTTACAATACTGTTTCTAGTGTTGCAATGCTGGACATGTAGCTCAAACTAATGAGTCATGTTTGTTTTTTTGTTTTTGTTTTTTTCATTTATAAAAGGGACTGTGCAAAATAACTTCAAAGGATAATACCAAAGAGTAGTGATACCAAGGTTCTTCCACAATGCAGAGAATAATTTGAAAGAGTTTGCACTGTCTTTAAAGCCTTTGTCCTGCTCTCCCATTTTGATTTTGAAAATGAGGTAGTTGTAATATTCACATATTGGAACTTATTGATACATGGTAATAACATAATTTTCTGTGTTTGATATGATGTGAATGGTTGCATAATAGTAAGCTTGAGTAACGAATTTAAGAATGCAATGAATTTATTTTTTTCTCAATGTTGAGAATTGAAACTAGTCCCTTGTACGTAATAAACAAGCAATTTACTGTGGAATTAAACCTCTGCACCTGAAGGAGGATTCCTAAAGCAAAGTTACTGTGCTAACATAGAGGAACATAGACAAGACTGCTAAAATAATATTTCATATGAAAACCATTTTAATGGTAGTCTTTGCCCAATAATTGCATATGATTTCAGAAATGGGCTCAAAAGGATGAATGTCTTTCTTCTTGTAGTTTTCTGAATCTATCCCCTAAAGTCCTATGTTTAGTTTTAGCTTGTTCAGAAAACATCCCCATGGTAACTTAGACACCTTTATCTCTCACAGTACTGGGTTCTGCAACGTTCAAGATCCGTGTGCTCATATAGCATGTTTCTGAGAAAAGTACTTTATGCTTATGAAAATTGTTATTTTTCTACTGGAACCCATACAAGAGAGGAAATTAGAATTCTTATTGGTTAATTTTGTATAGGTATAAATAATACGATGAGGGACACTTCACCATCAAATACTAGCTCTCAGAAGGTGCAAATTTTCACATGGATTGGGGAATTTCAATTCACGATTCTGTTCGTAGACACAAATATCCCACATTTACCATCATATTCTGGATCACTGACATTCTTCGCCTTTTCACATATCAAGTATAGTTATCCTAATCAAACATCTTCCAAAGTCTTAAATAATTCCACTGCCAATGGAAAAGCTTAGCATTTGACATCTGCCCTAAATGGCCTCTACCAAAGACACAGGAGGGTTTCTTTGCCAAATCCACCGTAGCCAAGTTCTTCTGTAGTAGTGAGTCTTTGAAAGTAAAGTAGTTATGTGATTTTAAAATGTGTGACATGTCAGTAATAGAACAGATATTAACCTTCCATATAGGAAAGAGAGAAAGAAAGAACAGTGGTATCATATAATTCTAAATGACAGCAGGAGGAATTCCACTCAAGGTGAAGCTTTATAAAAAATGACCTTTCTTTAGAACAGGGCTTCATCTTACAGATCCACTGAACATGGAGTAATCTAGATCCATTAGAATGATACATAATTCTTATAATTGTAAAACCAATGTCCACTCTGTATATTTCTCTGTCAGCCTCACTTATGCATATAGGTTACAACTTCAGAATATTGACCACTTTAGCCCCATGTTTTAGCTTGGTTTTTGGCATACACTGCTACTATTTCACAAGCATATGCTTCTCATCCCTCATTATGATGACTTATTACTGAGTTCCTTCTTTAAGAAAGGCACAGTGATCTGGCCCTTTTAAAGATGTCTAAAATTGTTCCTGCAGTTTTCTTATTTCTCTGTTTTCTTTAATCCCATCAGAAAGTGGTTCTTCTGTAACATTTCTCTTGTTGTCTCCAATTGCCATGAAGGATGAAATCTTTAGTTCATTCCCAACAAAATTCTTTAATATGTATTCAAAAGAAAAACCCTAATATATTTTCTGCATTCATTTTGTAATATGTCTTCCTTTTGAAATATACAAAAACTAAAGTACTTCAAATGTGAGTATTCTGATATTTTTTTGCTTAGCAAGCCTTTCTTCAATTAATTTATGTCCTTAAACTTATTTCTATAAGTATAGAATACCAAACTAATTCATAAATGTTGTTCTTATAGAATCTCAGATAAATATAGGTTTGTCTCTCCAAAGTTACATCTTTTTGTAGAAGAACATATAACCTGAAAACTACACTCTTCCACCTCATGCCCCTCCCCTCCCCCTCCTCTTCCTCCTCTTCCTCCTCATGCTCTCCTTCCTTCTCTTCCTTCTCCTCCCTCTTCTCCTGCTCCTTCTCCTCCTCCTCTTCTTCTTTCTTCTTCATCTTCTATTACTCATGGGTTAGTATTTGAAAACATTTTCTCTAATAGAAATGTACTCTCTGTATTATTTTATTGATATTATACTTTAGGTAAGTTTGCCATTCCCCTCTGTTTCTGCAAACCTTTGCATATACTTCTCTCTCTCCTCCTTCACATCCATGGCCTCTTTAATAAGATGATTCTCATTTCTCTTTAACGTCTCATCAGATTGCCTTTAGTATTTGTGTTCTTCCAAGATTCTAAGCAAGGTCATTGGAACTCTCAAAAGAAGAATTTTTTTCTAAAGATACCCAGTTTCTGTTTTACACTTGATAACTTACCAGAATTTCCTTAAATGCCTTTATATTACAAAAATTCAAAATCCTTCCAGCTGATGGACATCTTTTAGTATGGTATTTTTTACAAAGGTACCTACTACTTGGTACCAGTTACCATCCTGGCCATTTCAGTTTGCTATGACAGAGCTCCAAAGCATTAGGAGCCAAAAGTATTTCCATACCTCATCCAGGAAACCTTTAGTCTATGACTAAATTGATGATAGATGCGTTATCTTAGTAACATTCTCATCTTTCAAGTTTCAGTGACATCCCATCTTCCTCGACTAGATGGCCTTTTTATGTTCATACAAGTAAGAGTGGACAACTCTCCCAAGCTCCTTTTGAAAGACCAATATCAGGCTAGAGAGATGACAAGGCAGTCCAGAGTAGAGACTTCTTTATCAAAGAACTGGGTGTGTGTTCCCATCACAAAACTGGTAGCTCACTACTACCTGTAGCTCTAGCTCTGGAGGTTTCAGGACCTTCTGTAGGCTTCACAGACACTGTAATCATGGTGTGCGAAATGTGAGCTTGAGTATACACACATAAACATTAAATAAGTATTTCAGGACAATGAGCTCGTTCCTAAGGATGCAACCCAGATTCTTTAATTTACCCCTGCCCCTCAACCTCATCTCCTAATTTCACATTTATGTTAATATTTTGACATTGTGTGTGTGTGTATGTGTATGTGAGAGAGAGTTTGTGCAGATGTGAGATGAATGTATGTTGTGTGTGTGTGTGTGTGTGTGTGTGCATTCATGTATGTTCACAAACTTCTGTAAACATGGAGATTCAAAAGAAGATCGACCAAGGATCTATCTATTACTATCTAGATTTAGCTTATCCATGAAACTCAATGTTGTCTGGAGGGCAACATGCTTAAGTGTTCGTTCTTTCTCTTAACTCTACTACAGTGTACTGGTATAATGGTCATGCATGTACCATACTTGTTTTCATTTCTTTTTGTATTTTTGATATAAATGCTGGGGTCTCAATTCAGACTCTCTGGCTTGTGAAGCAAGCATACTTATGAACTGAGCCACCTATCCAGCTCTTTATATGAATTTTAAAATGTTACACACACTCAATTGCAATCCTTCCCTCTTTAAATCCTGTTTCAAGTTCAAGAGTGGACTCTAAAGATGCACATCTGACTTCTCTAATGGAATAGAAGTAACCACTAGGTACTCAGCATTTGATTACAACTGCTCTCCAGGTTCTTCATTGGGAGCAAATATTTTGATACATGTTATCTTAAAAAAATTAGATAATCTTTAGAAAAATCTCTATAGACACACATTAATTGGTGAGAGGCTCAAAATACTGTTATGTATTGATGGCTGTTGTAGATGGTTGTCTTGTCATTTGTCAGTCATGTCCCTGAAACCTTTATTATTCCTGCTCATGCTATTGGCTGTAAATCACATCTGATCAAAAGATTTATATTAACTTTTGTAGAACTAAATCATTGTTGCATAAATGTTGAAACTTTGTAACAAACATGAGAACCTAAGCACATATGGGTAGAAACAGTAGACAGTTTAGTAAATGAACATTTCTGTCCATCACGCATATCTAGAGTACACACAAAAAATGGCTAATGCATTGGTTGGATACTGTGTTTACAGTGTCAAGACACGAAAAAAATGTACTCATCAACAACAATAGAATGTCAATCAATACTTCAGAACGATGAAATCTTGAAAGTCTGAAAGTGTATTTTATAGTGAGGTAATGGGACAAACATTTAAGTAAAAAATATAAATGAATAAAACACCAAATCATGACTACATTAGAGAACAATACAAAACTGTATTTTAGAGAACCATTTTGGCCTCTCTTGTGTCTTTAGATTTGTCAAAGACACTATCATCTGATGGTCCTACATTAATTAAATTAATGTCCTCTGGTTTATTTCTCATGAGAATCATTTATTTCCACCAAACAACAGACACAGATGGAGTTTAATTGATCCCTGTGAGGAGTTGTCAAAAGACAGACTTGTTCTTGAATGACAGGTAACCTGTCTTACTTCCATTTCCTTGGGATAAATAAGGAACTTGAATTATGTCAGTTAAGAAACATGAGCCCTGATTCATCTTTCTTTGCTGTAAAAATATGCTTGCTCATTTCTGAATAATAGTGAAAAAATATGTTCTTGAAACTTTAAAATGGAAAATTATATCATGTTGATAAATGCTCTTTTTATGTGTTTTAGTTTCTTGGCTTTTCATGGCATTTAGCATAAATTCAAGGCTATTCTTATGTTTGTCTCAGGGTATTATTGCCAATTTTACCACCATCGCTGTCATTATCATTACCGGTCAGATCAATAACCCAAAATGGAACCATGCGTTGTTTCTTTTTTTAATCAGTGCATAAGCTCCGCAAGGGGGGATATGTCTACACATTGCTTCAGGTGGCATACACACCCCTCAAACATGACTTAATAC
The DNA here is from genome assembly GCA_019843965.1 of Rhynchomys soricoides. Classification (NCBI taxonomy): domain Eukaryota; kingdom Metazoa; phylum Chordata; class Mammalia; order Rodentia; family Muridae; genus Rhynchomys; species Rhynchomys soricoides. The sequence goes on from JADRCH010000047.1 coordinate 15,666,741, forward strand.
TTCATGAGAAGTCAACAGACTTCATCAAATGAGTGTGGCAATTTGTGTTAATAATTTCACCTAACTAGTAAAATAGCATAGTATATACTTTGTCTACAAGAAGAAAATTGAAAGTTTTTTGTTTGTTTGTTTTTGTTTTCTTTTGTTTTGTTTTTTGTTTTTTTTTTCAGTTTTGCTTTTTACTTATTTTGATTCACATATTTTTTTATGTGTTTGAGTATTTTGCCAGCAAGTATGCATGTTCACAATGTGTGTAGCTGGTGCTTGTGAAGGCCAGAAGCAGGCATCTGGTCCTGGAAACTGAAGTTATGAATGCCTGTGAGCACTATGTAGCTGTTGAGACTGACCCAGTGTCCTCTGTGTTGACAACAAATGCACTTAACCACTGAGTCTTCTATTCAGCTAATAGTGGTTTCACAGAGAGAGAAATATGTTTAGGAAACTACCAAGATTTCAGTATTTCAACTCCTTGTTTTATATAAATAAGATTATTCCTAGAAATTACTCCAAAGAAAGCCATCATTGTAATTTAAATGAATAGTTTGTGCATAATCAAAATATATAAATATATACCTGTATAAATACACAAACTTATTTCATCTTTTATTTTATTTATTTTTTTACTTTCTTTAAACAGGCTAATCCTACATAGTATTGGACATTCTGGAATTCATCAAGTAGACTAGGGTGATACTAAATTTAAAGAGATTCTCCTTCCTATGCCTTCCATATGCTGGTGCTGGAATTAAAGACAGCACCACTGTGCCTGGCTCTCACATACATCTAATTTTGTATTTATTTTGGAGATCATAATATAATTACAACATTTAGACATTCCCTTTCCTGTCTTGAACCCTTCTGATATACTTCATTCTGCTTTCTCTTAAATTCATGGCCTTGTTTTTCAGTCACTGTTTATACACACACACACACACACACACACACACACACACTCCTAAATATATGAATACAATCAGCTCAGTCTTTATAATTGTATTCATATTTATGTAACCATTTAGAATTAAATAACTAATTGATTTGTTCTTCCCTAGAGAACTTTTCCTGCTCTCAGCATTTCTTGGTTGCTTATTGTCCTTTTTGTAGAATGAGGCTTTGTAGATGGTTTGTTGGCTTTAAGATTTATTTGTCACATAATTTTCATATTATAAACACTATAAGAAATAAATAATGTAAATAGCATTCAAAAAGTAGACCAAAATATTTCAACTTATCTTAGGATTTTTTTCTATTATATACTTGAATCATCAGTATTTTAATGCAGCAAGCAAAAGATTATTTTCTGTCTCTTAAATAATAAAACATAGTATATGAAAAACTTCATAGAACAGAAAACAGAAAACTGGACTCTGTAAGGATGGATTTTTAATGTTTACACTAGGAGAAGTATATCTTGGTTTCTGTTACAGAAACCATTATTCCTGGATTATTTCATTAATTATGAATAAAGATGACCAATTGCATTTAACAGTAGCTTAAAATGAATCCTCTAAAACATATATTATGTATTCTTAAGTCATATGAAAGTGTGCAGAAAATAAATTCAAAGACATTATCCAAACACGTTAAAGGGAAAACAGAGATAGTTTGGATACATTGGTGATCATGGCGAGAAGAGGGAAGTAGCATTGAGTGTGATGTACTTCAAAGGCACTGAAGAAAAAGTAAACCATTAGGACGTGTAATATAGAAACAGCAGCACTAGCTGAATCTGCTAATCCCTGGGGTGGTTTGCTCACTTTGACTTGTCACTGAATACTATTCTTAGTGTTTAAGACCCCCAAGGGAATTATTGTTCTGAGTGCGTTTTTGCATGAAGTCTACTTGCAAATGTGCTGATGGCATTTATTTCCCATTAGCTCCATTTATGGCAACTATGAAGCAGAGATTCCTGTACTAAAGTAAAAGAGTACCTGAAGAAAATATAAAAATAATTTTAAAGAAAATAAACATCCACCCAATGACACTGCTGAGATAATGTAGCATAACCCTCACAAATATCACAACATTGATGTGGTTAACGTGAAAGAGATTCTAGGTTGTCTAGCTCAAATGGAAGTGTTATTTTGTTCTTACTCAAGTGTCATTAATTTCACGGATCAGGCCTGAGGAGTTGGTAGGTCTTTTGATACTCATATACACAGTGCTATTGCTGAAACTCGAGGAACAGGAGTGATTTCAAGTCAGAGAAAAAAATGAAAGCCTGTGAGTGAGACTGGTAATAATATTTACTTGGGATGGTAGACAAACTGTGTTATCAGATCTTTTGCCTGGGGTATGAGTGTGTGTGGAGAGCAGTGTCTTTTGCGTTCTGCTAACTAGGCTGACATATAGAGTTTGTGATAGACTGGACCTGAATGTTGAAGATGAAGGTGGGCAAGTATTGTTCCTATAACTCACCGGGCTAGGTTTGAACACAAATCTACATCCTAGCCTAGACCTTATATCAAGTAAATAACTAAGAATTTAATTATACTGGAGATTATTGACTATCAATATAAAATGACTTCAAAATAGCTAATTTGTACTGGTTATGATAGAGCCAATTGCTCAGATTTCTTCAAAGATCCCATCTATCCTTAGTTTAAAGGGTGATTAGCTATGTTTTAAGATATCGAACTATGGGTTACTCAAGGCTATGTATAGTTTTGAGCAAAAGTTCCCAGATTCCAAAGTTGTACTCATAATTCTCTACTATTTAAATTTGTTTGGAGTTTGAATTGCTTTTCTGTTGGTGTGATAAAACAATGATCAAAGTCAATTTGGAGGAAAGCAAAGAGTTTATTTCAGCTTTTGGTTCCAGATAAGTATTCCGTCATGACAGGCAGGCATGTCAAGAGAAACGGAAGCTGAGAAGTCATATCCTCAGCAGCAAATTAGAATCAGAAAGAGAACAAGTAGACCTAGATTGTATGCCTTTAACACCCCCCTCCAGTGTCACCACTTCTCCAGCAAGGCCACATGTTCCAAACCTCACCAAATAGTGCCTCCAACCGTGGATGAATTATCAAATGTCTTAGTCTATGGAAGACATTTTGATTCAAACACCCACAGAGTACTTGTCTGAAAACATAGTTGCATTAAATATATTTTAACTACAAGATTTTTAGCAGTTTATTAAATAAATGACTACCATATCATCAGAAATAATAAAGTTATGCAATGGAGCTATTTTAAAATGGGTTATCGTTAAACTTTATTATATATCTGAAAGTATTTGAATTCCCTATACATATTTATATGATGTAATATTTGCAGAAACCTAACTAAACCTGAAAAAATATTAACTGAGAATAATAAACTGGTCAAGCTGAGCAACAGTAAAATTATGCTCTAATTTTTAAATGTTTATTTTCACTTTTTAAAAGACTCAGACAAGCTAAGTGTTTCAGCAAGATTCAGTGGCCTCATGAAGCATACCTATGCATGTAAATTTTTGAAGATTAAAATTAGAGAGGGGCCCCACCCATTAAGAAGAGAAGGGGATAAGGGATGGGGATAACTGGGAGGGGGATGGTGAGTGAGATGTAAATAAATAAATATAATAATAATGACAATAATAAAATAAATAAAAACCTCATTGCCTCTGAGAGGGTGCTAGAACCACCCCAACCAACCTCCATTTTTATGGAGCCTCAAGTCCCTCGAGGATTAAGTGCATCTTCTTCCACTGAGGCCAGACCAGGTCTACATCTGCTACAAATGTACAGTGGCCTTGGACCAGCCCCTGTATGCTCATGGGTGGTGATTCACTCTCTGGGAGCTCAGTGGAGTCTGGGTTAGTTGAGACTGCTCCTCCTTCTATGGGATTGTTCTGCCTTTCACCTTCCTCAATTTTTCCTCTAATTCAAACATAAGGGTCCTTGACTTAAGTCCAATGGTTGGATGTATGTATCTGGTTCTGTCTCAGTTAGCTGCTGATAGGGCCTCTCTGAGGACAGCCATGCTAGGCTCCCATCTGTAAGCATGCCATAGCATAGTAGTATCAGGCCTTTGTACCCTACCACCCATGAGAAGGATCACAAGTTGGGCCAGGCAATTGGACCTCCTTTCCTTCTGTCTCTTCTCCATTTTTGTCCCTGCCGTTTTTTTAGACAGGAACAATTCTGGATCTGGAATTTTGACTGTGGGTTAGTAACTCTGTCCCTCCTCTTGAGGCCCTGTCTATCTACTGAAGGTGGACTCTTCGAGTTCTCTCTCTCCAATGTTGGGCATTTTGGCTGAGGTCATTCCCAATGAGTCCTGAGACTGTCTCATCTCCCAGGTCTCTGATACTTTCTAGAGGGTCCCATTATCTCCCAATACCTTCCACTCCCTGAGGCTGCTTATTTCCATGCATTCTCTTGGCCCTCTGGGCTTCTTACCTGTCCCTTCCTACACATATCTGATTCTGTTCCCATTTTCTTCTCTACCTTCCATCTCCCACTCAGGTACCTTCCTTCCTCTACCTCCCTTGATTTATTCCTCTCCCTCTTCTAAGTGGGATTACAAAGCCCCATCACTTGGGCACTTCTGCTTGTTACACTTCTTAATGTTTGTAGGTTGTATCCTAGGTATTCTGTACTTTTTGTCTAATATGACATTATAACAATTCATAAGTGTGATGTATATAGAATAAATATATATACAAGATTTATGATATAGCACCACATTAAAATAATCCATTATCAGTAAAAAACTAAAGCAATAAATTCATTACACAAGCTACTCCATACCATGAAAATGAGTTAAAAAAATGCAGGTAATTTTAAGTCAGTAAATTTGCTAATGAGTAAAACAATGTCATGTCAATAGTACAAACTTATTTAGAAAGTGAGAGAAGGTGACAGAGAATAAATGATAATTTAATATTTATTTCAAATAAGATATATTTGTGTATGTTACAGTTTTCCATATATATTAAGAGATCTAGAAAAATGGCATCATTTGATCAGCATATTAGAGGAGAGTGAATAAGTGAAATTAACTGTGACCTGGAGAGTGGGCATTGGGTAGGCTTAAAGAGACTATCCTGGTGAAACAATTTGTAGAGTCAAGGTCATCCATAGTGTAGAGTGTAGTAATCATGCTTTGTTGGCATCACTCAGAGAATAAGTGGCAGATCTTACCAAGTAATACAGGTGAAAACTGAGATCCAGTAAACTGTGAGGAGGCAAACAAACTCTTTAACAGAGCTTGAATTATTCTGTTCATACTTCATATATCAAAGCTTTGTGAAGGGTAGTTGAAGTCCAGCTTCTTTAAAGTGAAGGTTAAACTTATCCTCAGCTTAATGACTGAATTTTGCAAAAATTTGTGAAACAATTGAATAATATATATATATTATTTATATATATTATATTTATATATATATTTATGTGTAATGTATATTTATATGGAATATATAAAGAATTCAAAATTTATAAAGAAAAATAGAAAAATACATAAATATATAAATTAATAAGATTTATTCAATGCTTAAGTAACCTATTTACAGAATTTTATTATTATAGAATTCTGTATTGCATTGCATAACTCTTTTTTTTTTTTTTTACATCCTGTTTACTGCCCCCTCCTGGTCAACCTTTCCCACAGTCCTTCCCCATCCCAGCTATCCCTCCCCACTAACCTAACTAACATTTCAAGTCTCTAATAGGCTAGGTGCTCCCTCTCCCACTGAGGCCAGACAAGGCAGCCCAGATAGTAGACCATTTCTCACATACCAGCAACAGCTTTTGGGATAGCCCCTACACCAGTAGTTCAGGACCAACATGAAGGTCAAGCGACACATCTTCTATCGATGGTGGGGAGGCCTAGGTCTAGCCATGTATGGTCTAGGTTGGTGGTTCAGACTCTGAGAGCCCCAAGGATCCAGGTTAGTTGACTCTGTTGGTCTTCCTGTGGAGCTCCTGTTCCCTTCGTGACACACAATCCTTCCTCCTATTCTGTAAGAATCCCCAAGCTCCATCCACTGTTTGACAGCAGCAATGTTTGCACCTGTCTGAGTCAGCTGCTGTGTGGAGCCTCTCAGATGACAGACTACATGCTCCGACCTGCAAGCATAAGAGAGCATCATTAATAGTGTCAGGTATTGGTGCTTACCCATGGGATGGGTTTCAATTTAGAACAGTTATTAGTTTGCCATTTCTTCTATTTCTGATCCATTCCCTGTGCTTGGATTTTCTGTAGACAGGATAAATTTTGGATTGACAGTCTTGTGGGTATTTTGGTGTCTCTATTGTTTTTTCGGGTTTCCTGTCTGGATATAGGAGGTGGCCTCTCCAGGCTCTATATCTCCAATGTCACAGCTAAGGTCACTTCCATTGATTCTTGGGTGCCTACCTTATCCTACTCCATGTTTCTTCCTGAAGATGCCCCCCTAACCCCTTCAGTTGCAGATTTCCATTCATTTTCATGTTCATATAGCCATCTCTCATGTTCTCCACACCTGACCCTGAATCTCCCATTCCTCTCCCCATCCCCAGTTCTGCATCATATGACTATTTTGTTCCCACTTATAAATGAGATTCAAGCTTCCTCTTTTGGGCCTTTCTTCTTGTTTACCTGGTCTGGGTCTGTGGTGTGTAGCGTGGATATGCTGTATTTTATTGATAATATCTATTTGTAAGTGAGTACATACCATGCATATTCTTTTGAGACTGGGTTACCTCATTCAGGATGATAATCTCAAGTTCCATCCTCCGTTTGCCTGCAAAATTCATGATGTTTTCGTTTTTAATAGCTAAGTAGTATTCCATTGTGTAGATGCACCATGATTTCTTTATTCATTCTTCAGTTGAGGGACAATTAGGTTGTTTCCAGTTTCTGGCTATTACAAATAAAGATGTTATGAACATACTTGAGCAAGTGTCTTTGTGAGATGTTGGAGAATCCTTTGGATATATGCCCAGGACTGGAATAGCTGGATCCTGAAGTAGATTTACTATATAATGTAGGAGACAGGGAAATACACAGTAGAAAGAGTGATACTCTAGCTAATCAAGTAAGGTGTGAACAAAATTAATGTTCTTTGCATTGAAATCAAAAGTATACCACACTGCATATGACTGTTAGAATAAATTAATAGATGAAGGTTATATACTATGATGAGTAGTTATTTCATTCTGCTCTCTGTATTCATACCTATACCTACTTAATCATAAAAAGCAATAAAGTATGTAACTTTTATATGTCAGCCATATATATACATATATATATACATATATGTATATAGTACATAGTTACAAAAAATGATATTTCTATAGTTTTTCCAAATTAAAATTGTATCAATTTAAAATATCTCAAGGTAGGCTAATTATCTATCTGAAGATGTCCATGAATCTGTCTGTCTCCACTTCCCAACTTGCCAGTGTTGAAAGTACACTTTACCATGAATTTTGCAGAGAAAACTTGGCTACTCAAGCTTATGATACACTTGACAAATTAAACACATCTTCCAGACTCTGAATAAGATATATTTATAAATATGTGTGCTTACAAGAGAAACAATTATATTTACATAGATAAGAAATACAGTATTTGTGTATCAATACAGTATAGTATTTAAGTACCAGTTGTTACATGTAGAAAAAACCTTGCTGACTCAGTATAAACAAAGCAAGGTTTTGCTTTTATGTAATTAAATAGCATGTAAGTAGGACCATACACATCACATACATAGATTGCTATAAACCATAATACTTTGGGCAAGTTCTACATATTAACTGAATTCTTGACATCAAAGAAAGATCAACACTCAAGCATTTATAAAGAAATCAATGAAAATATTTGGAGAATAATAAATGGTAAACTGTTATAGCAGACCACACACAGAAAAAGTGGGATAAATAATATTTAGTAAAAAAGATAGAAATGTCACTTAACAATGGCAAAGTGAAGCCCTATAGGTAGCCACCCAGGATAAACAAGTACAAATAGTAATAAAATTTTTAATAAAGCAATTGTTTACAGTTTCTGGAAATTTTCCTGAGAGCATACAATTTATAAAGAACTGTTTACTTCAGAAAAGCAATTAAAATATTTTTGTTTGCTTTTTTCTTTTACTTTTGAGATGATAATATAATTACATCACTTCTTCCTTTAATTTCCTTCCTCCAAATTCTCTCATGTACCTTTTCTTGCTTGCTTTTAGATTTATGTCCTCTTGGTCATGACTCAAAATGTGACATGCATCAAAACAAGTATATATATATATATATATATATTCCAAAACATAACCTTCTCATCAATCTGTACAATGTTGTTTGTATGTGTTTTCATGATAAATAAATAAATAAATGGTATTAGATAACCAACTGGTATGCTCTTCCTTGTGTAAAACTATTTTTCCAACTCTGAGTATTCCTTAAGGGTCTGTCATTCTTTATGTGAAGGTTGAGACCTCCTGAATGTTCTCTCATCTGCTTTGCAATATATAGTGTTGTATTATTCCTTGTTGAGCGCAGGTTCAGGAAGCCACATTAGTAAGCCTTTAGTGGTGTAGCTTATGAAAATCTTACAGCAAACCACCTTATTGTCTGGCTCGTGTAGTCTTTCTAGCTCTTTTTCACACAATATTCTCTGAGTTTTAGTTTCCAAAGTTGCTTTGTGTATATATCCTTTATGACTGGGCTCTACAACTCCATCTTTTGTTTGCTTGTTTTTATATAATGGTCTCTGTCTGTTTTACAGAGAAGTTTCAATGATGCAGTATGAGGCCTATACTTACCCTTGTGTATGATGTTTAGAGTATAGCTGGGGATCATGAGAAGCTAGTATCATGGTACTGGAGAGTTGTTTCACAACAATCATAACTTTACTAGCTAGGGGTAATTGTTTTGTTTTGTGATGCCAGGTATGAATTTCCTCATGTTGAGTGGGTTAAGTCTAATTAGAGAGCTGTTGGTTGCTGCAAAAGTATGTTTCTCTACATCATCATCATCATCATCATCATCATCATCATCATCATCATCATCTGTGGGACAGTGGTCTGGCAGGCAGTCTGGCACACCGGGTGAGCACATGCAAACTCTGGGAGACCCTGTGAAGTAATTCGCAAGGGACCAGAAATGTTATACCAAGGCTCCCAGGAGGCTTTTTGGCTCCAGCCAAAAAAGCTAGAGGCATGGCCACACTGCCCCAAGCCATCCCCATGTTAGTGAGACACCTAGAGGCTTAGCCACGCCCCCTTCCCAGTTACTACATCTGCCTCGCCTCTCTGGGAGAGGCAGAGGTATAATTCCATCTATGCCACTCTCCATATAATGAAAATAAACGTCTTAGAATTATGGACTATCTCTTCATCTGGACCTGCCATGGGAAGCGAGGGATCAGGCAGGCCCTCGATTAATGAGCCTCAGCTAATATCTCGCTGAGGGAATCCCAGCGCTCCTAGACAGTACCCATTCACCCAAGCCTAAGCAGTAAGCAGGGTGCCCAAAGCAGCCGAGACACAGTCCCAGAGGGAACCCCAGCTGCAAACTAGCTAGCCTGTCTGCAGCACCCTGCAGCAACTGCGGTGCCCCAGGCTAGAGAATCCATGGAGACAGCTGCTGCGTGTTCCCCGGGAATGGCCCCCTCCCCCACCCACGGGCAGGGCCCGCATAGCTTCCCACAGCCCCCACCTGCCCCTCGGACTGTGTGGGAAGACGTGCAGCCACTTTCCAAGTGTCTGCTGTCCCGCCCAGAGCCTCAGCGTTCTGGGACAGACATGTGAGGCTCCCTTCCACAGCTGCAGTATTGTTCCTAACATCATCATCATCATCACCATCATCATCATCATGTCACAAGTAAAATATTTAAGCCTAATAACAGATTATAGGCTCGACCTCAGATCTATACCCCTTTCCATTCACCAGTATCTAGTCTCTACTGTGACACAAAACTAACAGTTATTAAATATGGAAAAAGGTACAATGTATTTTATAAACTTCAGGTAAGCCATCACTCTATTCTTTTTACACTATCAGAATTCTATAATATATAACTTAAATATCTTAACTGACAATAAAGCTCACATATATTTTAAAAAATCTTACTAGTAATAAATATCTCCTTAAACAATGCAGTTTGAGCAACTTAAATTATCAGTATAGCTGCTTTTCCAGTGCTGGGTAAAAACAACATGATCAATGTAACTTAGAGATACAAAGCTGTGTTTGAGCTTAGGATTCTTAAAATAAGAGACAATCACCATCATTGAGGTGAATCATGGCACTGGGTAGTCTGGAATAGTAAGCTGATAGTTCATATTTTAAAACCATATAGAAGCAGAGAGGGGGGACAGAGAGAGGGAGGGGAAAGGGAGGGAAGGAGGGAGAGAGAGAGAGAGAGAGAGAGAGAGAGAGAGAGAGAGAGATTGGTAAAGCATGTGGCTTTTTTATTGGATATTTTATTGATTTACATTTCAAATGTATTCCCCTTTCCCAAATTCCCCTCCAGAAACCCTCATCTCATCCTCCCTCCCCCTGCTTCTATGAGGGTAATCCCCCACCCAACTACACACTCCTACCTCCCCACCCTGGCATTCCCCTACACTGGACCACATGTGGCATTAGAGAGCTTAAAGTCCACCCAGAGTGCCAACATTCTCCAGCAAGAGTTCCTCTCCTAAAAGAAACCCAAACAGAGTACCAACCTGTGACCAAACATTCAAAAGTCACTTTGGTGGAACATGTCATTAAATCACATAGTTAATCTATGATAGCAATAATTTGCATTTGCTATGAAAAACTATAACAATAAATGTGGAATAATAAACTACATATTTGGCACCCACATGTGCAAAGAAAATATTGTAGGAGCTGACAGATTATTCCTGCTACTACTCAGTTCCTAGTGAAACTCTTTTTCATCTTATGCACCTATGAAATAGAAGGCTTTGTTCTTTTTACCTGAAACACGCATGAAAACAGATTTAATTCTTCATTCTTCTCACCTGTGCACTTCAATAGAGCAAGTCATTAAATCACTTTCTGTGTCTTCCCCAAATCCTAATCACCTAGTGATTTCTTTTGTCTTCCTCCACCCCCCTTTGGACAGCATGCCTCTTTCTTGTGTTAAGTATTCCTCAAAACTCTTTGAATCAAATCCAACCTTGCAACCTTACAGTCCAGGCTACTCACTCTTATGGAAGATTCTAGAAGGCAGGACATTCTCACTTAGCAGTGTTTTCTTGTTTGGATGCAACTAACCCATGTCCTTCAAAGTGGCTGATGTTAATTGGTGCTGTAGCAATCCTCCCAATAATGGGTCACTTACTCAACTCCTTACAATAATATCCAAAGATACTCAAGACCTAAGTCAATTATCTTCTTTCTGTGATAATAACTCAGTCTTCCTTCTGTGACAACTAACGGTATAACTTTTCTATAGCTCTTCCCTAGGGTTTCTGCTGCTAAAGCAGCTTCCTGAAATAGGTTCTATCTCTCTTGTCTGTGATTGCCAGTCTTTCCTTGGATCATTTCTATACAGCCTTTTACGGCCATCCAATCATCAGGTGCAGGGAATTTTTCTTCTTTTGCCACTAGATTTTATACAAGCTATTTTTTATCGGCACTACTGCAAGACCTTTTCTGATCATCTATCAGATGTTGAGATCATCTAGAGATAAAATTCTCTTCAAATCATCAGTGGTGAACATTATATTCCATTTTATACACTTACTTCTAGCAAGGTGTTTAGCGTACAGTAGGCAATCATCTAGTATGCAGTGAACAGAGTCCGCATCTATAGTGCCTCTTAGACATTAGCTAATGAAGCTAATAAAGTTCAATTTTCCTTTTGGATTGGGTATGTTTATTTGAATAGAGGTGTTAATAAAAGAAATATTGTGATAAAAAATAAACATTTCTCTGTTTAGAAAAGGGCATGCCATAGGAAGAATAAAAATAAAGACATTTTAATGCTCTTTAATTTTTCAATGTACCATAACCTCATTTGTATTTTCTAAATTGAAAGCTATTACATTGAAATTCTGAGACTTCAATGCTTTCTTACATGATTGGTCAGAAGCTAAGATATCAAAAACAGATGAACATCACAGGTCATAACTTGCTCAAATCATGACAACTTGTGATTGGAAGATCAGTTATTAACTGATCAGATATTGATATATTACATTCACAAATCTCATTCATAAAGGCAAACTGGATTTGATCTCTTAGTCCAATGACAAGAAAGACTAGAGTTTCATAGAAAGTTTTCCAAAATAATAAGTTATATAGATACATATATTCATAAGTTTTCATTATTAAAATATTACCAGTTTGTGGTAAGGTATTGTCGAAAGGCCCACTGCAAGGATATCATTCACTTCGACCCCTCTTTTTAATAACTTTTACAAGTTTCATAGGGTACAAAAAACTATTTGTAAGTGTACTGCTCCTTGTGCCTCCCTAGGAGCACAGCTACTTTCCCATACAACATTCTACTTCAAGTTGTATGTACAAAATAATGATGGTTATGTGACAAATCTTGTTAAACTGGTTGATAAACCCAGACATATTCCTTACTCTGAACTTTGATTTCTTCATATGCAGTATACAAAGATTAATAATGCTCAATTTGGAAAGTTATGAAGATAAAGGAGTTAATTTTATAATCATAAACAGTATTATCTCTTAACCTTTTCTAATTATTACTCTTTCCTCTCTCTCCTCTCTCTCTCTCTCTCTCTGTCTCTCTCTCTTTTTTTCTCTCTCTCTCTGTAGCTCATAGTAAGATGATTTTTATAGCATGTTCAGGACTATAGAATATGAACCAACACTGAAAAATATCAATTTGATAATGTGACCAAAAATATCTCTATCATCCCTATAATATCTCTATAATATATATAAACTTGGATATATTTAAGGAAATTTAATTTCTGTTCTATTATTCATATTCTGGGATGTTTTTTTCTAAGTAATGCAAAGGAGGTGATATTGTCTGGCCAAAAGTGTCAGATAATGTAAAAAATACAAAGACATGATGAGTCAAGGGGAACTAATTTTGTAGAATGCTCAAATTTGAGTTTGTTTTTATTTGTTTTCAATACTGTTATCATTCTTCCTTTCAAGGAAACACAAAGACTGCATGTCCATTCTGCCTTGGTCATTTGCAGATATCTCTCCACATCCCTCGTCTTTCCCATGGCTATCATTGAGGAATTCTTTTATTACTTGAGAAAGTTTTAATATTCAGCAGGTAAAGGAAACCCATGGTCAGCTTTAGAATTGTAGTCGCTGCTGAGCTTTCAAGGTGTCAAGACCCTAAAATAATATGAACAGCCAGAGTACTAAATCTTTCATTATTTCCAGTTTCCCCTTGAGCATACTGACTTTGCAATAAAGAAGCTGTCATTTACACTCTTCTTTATTGCAAGGTAGGTGATAGCTACAGGGTGAAAAATAAGGAACTGTGTTAAGTTACCCTCAATGCCATTATGATTCATGTGTAATCATTGCACATTTGCATCTCCTCTTTTTACATACAGGTACTTCATAGATTGGAAGAGTGATGGGGAGAGCTACTTTACCATAGATGGAACGGAAGGAACCATCGCCACTAATGAATTACTAGACAGAGAGAACATGGCACAGTATAATTTCTCCATAATTGCAAGTAAAGTTAGTAAGTATGGCACGGGCAGAATCAATGTTATACTGAAATTCTGCAGATTTAACACTCTTAAATGAGTCCCTACTGGGATGTTTTTTATTTTTGGAATGACAGCTGAGTAGTCTCCAGGGGAAACGCAGAAACCTGTTCTTTTTCCTAATAGCATAAGTCCAGAGAGATTGTGACAGCTGCCAGAGACCCATTTGCAAGACTGTATGTAAACCTGGAAATGAGTTTCAGTGTGTGACCTCATCCTACTCTACTCAATACTCAAATTACAGAAGTGTCAATTTCTCTTCCACAAATATGGCCTGTATCTATATCATTGAGAGTAATGTGACTTAGGAAGGAAGAGAAATAAATAGATGAAATCATTTATTATAAAATATTTTCTGAATTTTGTGGAAGCATTTTTTATTGGATATTTATTTATTTACATTTCAAATGTTGTTCCATTTCCCATTTTCCCTTCTGGAAAACCCCTATGCCATCCTCTCTCTCCCTGCTTCTATGAGGGTGTTCCCCCACCCTCTCACCCACTATGTCCTCCCTGCCTGGACATTCCCCTACACTGGGGCATCTAACCAGCCTTCCCAGGACAAGGGCCTCTCCTTCCAATGATGCCCAACAAGCCCATCCTCTGCTACATATATGGCTGGAGCCATGGGCGGTGGTTTAGTGCCTGGTCTGGTTTGTTGATATTGTTGTTCTTCCTGTGGGATACAGACCCCTTCAATGCCTTTGGTTCTTTGTGGAAGCATTATAAAAACTGTCGTTTTCCCTATCCCTCTTATTTCATGAGAACATGTGAAAATGAAGAAGAGTAATTGAAAAGGAAAGTTTTAAAGTTTTTTTTTTTTTTTTTTTGGAGGTGGTGCATCACTTTGAATATATAAATTGTTTGGAATTCCTTGTGCTTACTTGTGGTGAAGATAATTATCTAGACTTAGTGTGAAAATCAAACTTATTTGTTTGATAAGGCACTGAGATGTTACACATATATTGCAATTTCAAGGCAAGAATATTTAATATTTAGCTATTGGCATGAGTGTATTCATGAGAGGCACATGGGCCCTATCCTTCTGCTCTGGTCCTTTGAGAGTTTAGAGAAGTCCATTTGGAACATCTTTTATTTTTGTCTTCCTTTTACTACTTCAAGCACCTGTAACAAATTTATAACACTTTGCATACCTTTTAAATAAACAAAGAACTACAAGCATTTATTCTCTTCAGGGGTGCTACTCAGTGTCAACTCAGTAAACATGAAAGACGTGCATTGATGATTTTAAATGAGTGAGCATATGTGTAGAAGTATGCATATGTTTATGTGGGCTAGTGTATGGCAGAATATGTTGACATTTTCAAATTCATCAGGAAACCAGAGGTCAGTCTCAGATGTCACAACTTGGGAAACATCCACAGGGCTGTTTAACCGAACATAGCTCATAGAAAGATTAGTCATACTAATAAGACTTTATTAACTTGAGATCAATCCCCAGAAATACCTGATAACATATCCTCCTTAGTATACGTATGCTTAAGATCAAGTGTAAGTCCTCATTTTGTCCAAAGAGAATGCAATTAACTTAAATTCTTCCATAGCCCTTATTTTGTTTACCTTTAAAAATTTCTTAGAAAAATGTGACTCAAAATAATTTACCATGTCTCAAATTTTTCACCAACGAATTTTATGATTATGACTCTCCTCTAATTCTTGTATGTAAATTGTGATATTTAATATTGACTGACAGTTATTCATTATAACCTAACAGGTAAATCTTAAGTCATGCCTTTAAAGGATTATGTAAAGTATGCTAGGTTCTTGAAATATTTGAATCTGTGATAGATTATCTAAATTATCTAGTCTGTTGATTCTAGAAGATATGCTTTGAAAGAATAGCAGCATCCCATGGAGAAAAATGCTATATTAAAAGGAGAAATCCAGCTGAGCATGAACATGCTTTGATCCCAGCTACCTGACTGTCAATACAATATGATCAGTTGCCTCAAGTTCCTGCCACCATGACTTCTACGCCATGATCGTCTGTATTCTAGAATTATGAGCCAAAACAAGCCTTCTCTTCTCACATTGCTTTTGTTAGGGTATTTTATTAAGGCTATAGAAAAATAAATGAACTGGGAAATTGATATCTAGAAGTGGAACTATTGCTGACATAAACCTGAATATATGGTTGTTAGGTCTTTAGTCCTCATTCACAGGAAGACTGATGTAGGGTTTGAACTAAGGACAAAAAGGCTTTAAGGCTACAAGCTGAGTTTAATGGCAAGTATGGGGGGATCTGAAGACAGTAGCAAAAGAAACACAAATGGTGACTCAGCTCACAAGGTTTCAGAGTGGAACAAAGTATATATCGGGGTGTAGGCTAGTGTATATTCATATGAAATTCTGGCATAGAATACAGTTATACTTTGCTAGGCTCTGAGAACTTGTGAAGTCAAGACTGACTATTGAAGGCCTCATGTAGTTAATGCAAATTTAAGTGAAAGGAGAAAGAGTGTGCCACAGAGCACATTCTATGCTCAAACAACAACTGCTTGGGTAACTTTCCTGATAAAACCATTAAATCAGAGAGAAGCCATGGTCAATGAAGCTACTCTCAAATCATACGAAAGTCATAGCTTTCGACTATGATCCAACAGATGGAGTCTATTCACTCTGTTCCACGTAAAATATTACTAAAATACCTCAACAAATGTTCTATTTGGGACATTCTTACATGCAAGCATAAGGTTGTTCTTTAACCTTTGATACCCAATACATTTGAATATTTCTAGAGATATGTTATATTAATAACTGTTTTTTTGCTTTTCATATGATAAGCTCTTCTATTCCCCCAAATAAAATTGAAAGTTTTAAATCTGTAATTCAGATTCAACATGAAATAAATTTATTGTTTATAAGCTGTGGAGAGGACCATGTTTCAAAAGCAGGTTTTGTTGTTGTTGTTGTTGTTGTCATTTATGAGAAAAGTAAGAATAATGTCTCTTCAAGAACATCTCAAATTAGGGGTAGAAATAAATTATCTGAAATAAAGATTTAATAAACTAAACCATGAATATTTGCTAAACTTTAGGTAGTTCAGATTTAGTTGAACAATGGAAAAATGTGTAAAGTTTATCAATGATGACAGCTGCTAAATTATAAAGTACTAAAACAATAGAAACTTCTTTTGAATATATAAATATAAAATATAATATTCTTACACTATTAGAAAAAATCAACTATATTAGAATAATAAGCAACAGAATAATTAACTGGTTTTGAAAATATTTTAATAACCATATGCCATGATTCCCTATAATCCTTGAATGGTTTTGCCCATGATGTTGAAGTCAGAAAATAGATACTCTGAAATAGTGTGTTGGGAGCCTTAGATCAGCTAGTGATAAGCTAGAATGGAACTTCAGAATTCTTAAGAAAAAGCCCTTCCAGTGATCTAGATATCAACATTTTATCGATATTTTATAGAAAATGATGTGATATTTCTCTGTTTATGGAGTAACGGATACCTTTTTATTATCTTTTCTTCATACTAGTATTTCTCAATATTATAACCATGGTTGTGTCATACTCAACAAGGTTTTCTATTTACTTACTTGGGGGAATTGTGTGCCCCACCTCTGTGTGGAGGTCAGAAGACAGCCTTTAGGAGCTGGTAATTCATTCTACCATGTATGTGTCATTGGGAATAAATGTGGGCCATTAACCATGGAAGCAAGAAACTTTATCCACTCAGTCACCTTACAGGTACATCTTAGGAATATTAATATAAAAGCAGATATTTGAATGTACTGAAGTCAGTACAAATCAGTATTTCTAGAAATACTTTCCAGATTTAAGTAAATTAAGTATGTTAGGTAAATGCCCTAAGCTATAATAATGGGCAAAATAAAACTTAAACACAATGCCAGCTGATCCCTTATAGTTATGATGAGTACAAATTTGGAAAACCAAAAACAAGTAGAAATCCACCACCACTACTATCCATATTGAGTCAAATTTTAGTAGTTAATGAATTCTAAATGCTATTATTATTTCAAATGATAAATTAGTATGATTTTTGTTTTATATTTAATTTTTTCCTAAAATGCTATTTATTATTTTGCTAAGAATACAGGAGTTACATGACTTATTATTTATGAATCCAGTCCTTGGTATATTTAACTTGTCACCACAAGTGTTTTGGAAACAAGGTTAATTTAAAAAAAAAAATTAGTCAGATTGCTCTTAGAAATGAAAAACCATAAAACAACATGCTGAAATTGCTAACATAAGGGGATCTTGCAAGTGTATATGTATGAACAGCATTCATATCAAACCCATTGAGACCATTCAGCATCACTGTTCTATGGTTATTATCCATCAGTCTATCGTATGTCCAGTCTCCCTATAGCTATCAAGTGTGGTGGTTTGAATATGCTTAGCCCAGTGAGTGGGTAGCCTTATTAGGAGGTGTAGCTTCCCTGAAATATGTATGGCCTTGTTAGAAGAAGTGTAGAATTGTGGGGGTGGGATTTGGAACCCTTGTCCTAGCCGGATGGAAGACATTCTCTTTATTCTACCATTGGATGAAGATGTAGGACTTCCATCTCCTTCTTCAGTACCACGTTTGCCTGCATACTGCCTTGTTTCTTCTCATGATGATAATGGACTGAACCTGAAAATGTAAGACTGCCACAATCAAATGTTTGCCTTTTTAAGAGTTACCTTGGGCCTGGCAGTGGTGGCGCACACCTTTAATCCCAGCACTTGGGAGGCAGAGGCAGGTGGATTTCTGAGTTCAAGGCCAGCCTGGTCTATAGAGTGAATTCCAGGACAGCCAGGGCTATACAGAGAAACTCTGTCTTGAAAAACAAAACAAAACAAAAAACCAACTAACCAACCAAACAACAACAGCAACAAAGAGTTAGCTTGGTCATGGTGTCTCCTGAGAGCAATGACACCCCAAACTAAGATAGAAGTTGGTACTAGAGACTGGAGTATTGATGTAGTAGGGCTGACCATGTTTTTGTTTGGAAGAGTGTGGTCTTGGGGACTGTGGATTTGGGAAGCAGTGGAATGCCTTATAGTCAACAATCCTAGAAAGAATGTGGAAGGTTTCATATGGCAATTTTAGTTCATGGCCTAGAGACTGTTGTTGTGATGTTTTGGTGAAGAATTCGGCTGCTTTTTGCATTTGTCTGAAGAGTCTGCATGAAGATAAGCTGAAGATAATTCAGATTAATTACATTGACAAAGGAAGTCTCAAAAATAGCCCAGAATGGATTTTGTCCTCTGGTTTAGTTTCATTATAAGCATTTTGACCAAACATAGCAAGCTTGAAAAGAAAAAATTGCAAAATGTAAGGTTCAAGAGTTAAAAGGACACTACAAAGTGGAATGCAGCTAAACCTGTGTTCTAGAAGATAGATGAAGGGAGAGGTGACCTTGGGGCAAATTCCCACCCAGCTAAGTTTATTGCTTATATGTTTACAGTTGAACAAGGAAGAGCTATATCTAAGTATTATTGTGACCTGATTATTCTTTGTATTTGGAGATATAATTATATGTCAGATTGACAATATGAATAGATTGTAATGGCTATTCTCAGTTGTCAACTTGACTATATCTGGAATGAACTACAGTACAGAACTTATATGATCTTGGGAGATTTAACTAAAGAAATGTTCAGGCTTGGTGGTAATCTTTAATCTCAGAAGATAGAATCATGCAGATCTCAGAGTTCATGGTCTGACTAGAGAGCAACTTCCAGCACAGCTAAGCCTAGGCAATAAAGGGTGTAATAAAACAAGGGAGTATGTTTCCTCTACAGTAATCAGCAGAACTCAATAGATTTGGCCATGTGGCTCTGACTCTAGGGAGAATAGAAGGGACTACTGAGATAATTGATGCTGAATATCTGGAGCTAAAAAAAAATTAGCAATGATTAAGAGGAGACCAGCATCACTAAGATAAAGTCTTCTGGAAACTGTTTTCTGAGAGGACAAAGAAGCTATGTTCCAGAGATAGTGAGGGTTGCAGCTGGACTTTATAAAGTTTAAGTATCACCTGGATGGTACTGGCTTTAAATGGCATGAAGATGTCATCAAGAGCAGCTGAGGCTTGGCACTAGGAGAGGTCAGGAAAGACCATTGGGGAAGGCTAGGCCTCAGTTACAATTGATGCCCTAAGAGTCATGCAAAGGAGTTGAAGCTTGACACCATGAAGAGAGCCTATGTGAAGCTATTGGTGAAGCCGAGTTGCAGGAGAAGACTTCAGTTGAATTGGAGATTCACTCCAATTCCATGCCAGTACCGTGAGATCACCAAGAACTGAAGCAGTAGTGGAGTAAAGTTAACTAGAGCTTTGATTTTACAGAGGGCAGAGCTGGAAAAGTAATTCAAGTCCTTTGGAGGTGCCCAGAAGATTGTGTGTGAACCACAGACATTGGAACAAGAAGTTATAAAGTTGAAGTTGCCTTGGATACCCCAAGATGCAAGAGATGCCTGAATTGTGAAATGCCTGCTGAAGACATCTGGGAGTGGAAGCAGCCTGAGAAAGATGTGTGTTATAGTCATTAAATCTGAAAGGAGCTGGACATTAGGCATGGGGATGCAAAGTTTGAAGATTGCCCAGCTGGCTTTTGGCTTTGTTTTCATCCAGTATTTCCTCACTATGATGCTGTGAAATGATTTGACTAGCTTTTTAAATTTTGATTTATAGGGGGTTACAGTTAAATAATTGAATAAACCTCAGAAGACATTTTGAATATTGGACTTTTCATATTGTTGAGGATGCAATTAAGCTATGGGGACCTTGGGAATTGGACTAAATGTATTTTGCATTATGCTATGGCTAAGTATGGCTCCCATAGACTCAGGTTTGAACAAGCTAATAGGTGCCTGAAACTGTAATGTAGTGGTTTGAATATGCTTGGCTCAAAATTAGGAGTGGCAATATAAGGAGGTTTAGCTGTGTTGGAATAAGTGTGGCCTTGTTGGAGGAAGTGGATCATTGTGGGGGTGGGCTTTGAGACCCCTCTCCTAGCTGCTTGTTAGACAGTCTCCTTCTGCTTCCTTTGGACGAAGATGTAGAGCCTCCAGCTCCTTCTCAAGTACCATGCCTCTCTGCACACTGTCAAATTTGCTGCTGTGACTATAATGGACTGAACCTCTGAAACTATAAGCCTGCCCAAATTAAATGTTTGCTTTTTATAAGAGTAACACTGGGTCCCCAATAGAGGAGTTAAGAAAAGTACTGAAGGAACTGAAGGCCTTTGCAACCCCATAAGAAGAACAACAATATCAACCAACCAGCACCCTCACTCCCCCCCCCCAGAGCTCCCAGGGACTAAACCACCAACCAAAGAGTACACATGGAGGGACCCATGTATGAAGCCACATATGTAGCTGAGGATGGCCTTGCAGGGCATCAATGGGAGGAGAGGCCCTTAGTCCTGTCAAGGCTGGATGTCCAGTATAGGGGAATGCCAGGGCAGGAAGACAGGAATAGGTGTGTGGGTGGGGGAGCACTCTCATAGAATCAGGGGGAGAGGGTATGGGATAGGGGTTTCTGGATGGGAAACTGGAAAAGGGGATACTATTTGAAATGTAAATAAAGAAAATACCAAATAAAGGAAAAAATTGTTAAAATAAAAAAAAATAATAAAACGAATCATGTTGGCCGTGCTGTCTCTTCAGAGCAATAGAAACCCTAAATAAGACATCAAGAAAACAGAGCATTAAAGGTAATGTCTCATTCACACATTTTCATTTTTAGACAACTTAAATTTTCATTTGATTTCTATTCTCTTCTTTTTAATATTTCTGTTTTCATTCTCATTGGGGTCAATAGAGAAACTGCACAAAATATGAAAGTGAAATCAGTAGGAACGGGTTATGTTTTGAGCAGAAATCTTGATGTTCTAATGTGCACTAAGTGGACATAGAGTGAAAATAGACTGAATATTTTTAAAACATAAAATTTGAATATTTTAATTATCTTGGAGGGACTGTAGAGAGGATAAATATGACCAAAACATATTGTACAAAATCCCAAGAACTACTTTAAAAAGTTGAAGAATATGGGTGTGTTTGACATATGTAATATTGAATATATTCAGAAATATCTAGATATTACCTACAACTCTAATAATATAGAGAATTTTATTTAACACATAAAAATAATTTTACAAATCCAATATTTAAAGAATGCAAATAATTAAAAGAATAAAAAATAATTATTTGAAACTTTTAAAACCCACTTACTCGAATTTGCATGAAGATATTTTCCCACTTTGTTTTACTGTCAACATGGCAAAATCCTTAATCATTTGGGAAGAGAAAATGTTAGCTGAATAATTACTGAGGTCACATTGGCATGTGTATGGTCATGCTGTTTGTTAATTGATGTAGGAGGACCTAGACCACTATTGGCAGTATCATCCCTTGGCAGTTGGGCCTGGGCTATGTAAGAAAGAGAATTCAGCAAAGCAGGCAAGCAAGCCAGTAAACAGGATATTCTCTTGGTCTCCTCAACAGTTCCTCCTTCACACTCCTGCCCTGACTTCTCTCAGTGACTGCCTGCTACCAGAACAACTGACAAAATCTTCTCCCCCTTCATGTTGCTCTAGGCCATGATGCTGATCACAGAAACTAAAGCAAAGTGGAACACCTCATATGATTGTTTTGGCTAGCATATATTATCATAGCAATACATATTAAACTAGAATGTCTGTTTCTGTATCCATACCATGTAGATTTTAATCACTATTGCTCTTTATTACAGCTTGAGGTCAGGGATGGTGATTCTTGCCAAAGTTCATTTATGGTTCACAATTGTTTTAGCTATCCTGGGTTTTTTGTTTTTCTATATGAAGTTGAATATTGATCTATCAAAGTCTATAAAAATTGTGTCGAAATTTTGAAGGAAATTGCACTGAATCTGTAGATTGTCTAAGATGACCATTTTCCCTGTTTATCCTATTTATTCATGAGCATGGAAGATCGTTCTTCCTTCGACTATCTTCTTCAATTTCATTTTTTAGGAACTTGAAATGTTTGTCATTCAGATCTTTCAGTTACTTGATTAGAGTTACACCAGGATATTTTATATTGTTCGTGGCTATTGTAAAGGGTGTTGTTTCCATAATTTTTTCTTGGCCCAATTTTCATTTTTATAGATGAGGGCTACTAATTTCTTTGAGTTAATTTTATATCTGGCCAATTTGCAGAATATTTTAACAGCTGTAGTAGTTCTCTGATAGAATATTTGGAGTCACTTATGCATTCTTTCATATCATCCAAAAATAGTGATACTTTGACTACTTGTTTTCCAATTTGTATCCCCTTGATCTCCTTTTGTTGTCTTATTGCTCTGGCTAGAACTGCAATACTATATTGCATAGATAGAGAGAGAGTGGGCAGCCTTGTTTTGTCCCTGACTTTAAGTAGAAATGCTTCATGTTTCTCTCCATTTAGTATGATATTGGCTATTAGCTTGCTGTATATTGCTTTGAATATGTTTAGGCATGTGCCCTGTATCCTTGATTTCCCTAATGCCTGTAACATGAAAGGTTGTTAGAGTTTTTATTTATTTATTTATTTATTTGTTTGTTCATTTATTTACATTTCAAATTTTATCCCCCATCCCAGTTTCCCCTCCACCAACCCCCTACCCCTTCCCCAACCCTAGTATCTAATAAGACAATCGTTTGATTTTTTTTTTTTATTTCAGTTTGTTTATATGGTAGATTGCAGTGTTGGAATTTTATATATTGGATCACTCCTGCATTGGTGGGATGAAGCCTACTTGAACTTGATGTTTAAGGTCTTGATGTGTTCCTGGATTTGGTTTTCAAGTATTTTATTTACTAATTTTGAATCAATATTCATAGAAGAAATCTGTATGAAGTTCTCTTTCTTTGTTGAATCTTTGTGTGGTTTAGGTATCAGGGTGACTGCAGCATCATAGAATGAGTTTGGCAGTGTTTCTTCTGTTTCTATTTTGTGGAAAAGTTTGAAGAGTATTGGTATTATGTCTTCTTTGAATGTCTAGTTGAATACTGCACTCAAACTATTTGGCCATGTGTTTTTTTGATAGGAAGACTTTTATTGACTGCTTCTATTTCCGTAGGAGTTATGGGGCTGTTTAAATAGTTTACCTGATATTGACTTAAGTTTGGCATGGGTATCTATCTAGAAAATCATCCACTTCATTTGATTTCATTAATATTTTCCAGTTTTGTGGAGTACATGTTTTTGAAGTAAGACCTAATGAGTCTTGGGATTTCCTCAGTGTCAGTTGTTATGTCTCCTTTTTCATTAGTTATTTTGTTTATTTGGATACTGTTTCTGGGTTGGTTAGTTTAATTAAGGTTTTGTCTATCTTGTTGATTTTCTGTCAGAACCAGCTCTTTGTTTTCTTGTTTCTTTGTATTGTTTTCTTTGTCTGTAACTGATTGATTTCAGTCCATATTTTGATTATTTCCTGCCTTCTACTCCTCTTTGTTGTGCTTGCTCCTCCTTGTCCTCCTCCTCCTCTTCCTCTTCCTTTTCCTCCTCTTTAATAGAGCTTTAAGGTCTACTTTTAAACTGCTAATATGAGAATTTTCTAATTTACTTAGTTACTTAATGGTATGACCTTTCCACTTAGCTTTGCTTTCATTGTGTGCCATGAATTTGGATATGTTGTGCCATTATTTTCATTGAACTCTAGAAAGTCTTTAATTTCTTTCTTTATTTCTTCCTTGACCCAGTGATCATTGAGTCGAGAGTTGTTCAATTTCCTTGAGTGTGTAGGTTTTCCAGTATTTCTACTGTCATTGGAGTCCAGCTTTAATCCACTGTGGTCTAATTAGATATGAGGCATTATTTCCATTTTCTTCTATCTGTTGAGGCTTTCATTGTGGTTTTGAGTATATGGTGAATTTTGCAGAAGCATCCATGAGGTGCTGAGAGGAAGTTATATTCTTTTGTGTTTGGGTAAAATATTCCATAGATGTCTGTTAAGTCCATTTGATCCATAATGTCTACAGTTTCAGTGTTTCTCTGTTTAGTTGTCTGTATATCCAGTCAGTTGGTGAGAGTGGGATGTTTAAGTCTCCCACTATTATTGTGTGGGTTTGATGTGCCACTTTATCTTTAGTGATGTTACTTTTACAAATGTGGGTGCCCAAGTATTTGAGGCATACACATTCAGAACTAAGATATCATCGTGGTAGATTATTCCATTGATGAGTATGAATTGCCCTTCCCTGTCCCTTTTGAGTAAATTTGTTGAAAGTCTATTTTATTAGATTTCAGGATGGCTATTCCAGCTTATTTCTTGGGTCCATTTGCTTTGAAAACTTTTTTCCAGCTCTTTACACTTTGGTAATGTCTATGTTTTTGGTTGAGGTATGTTTCATCTATGCAGGAGAACGATGGATCCTGTTTTTGCATCCATTAGGTTAGCCTGTGTCTTTTCATTGTGGAATTGAGACCATTGATTTTGAGAGATATAATGAAATGCTATTATTATTTCCTGTTATTTGATGTTGGTGGGGTTAGTGTGTGCGTGTGTGTTTGTGTGTGTGTGTGCGCGTGCGCATACATGTGTGTGCATGCACGAGAGGGGGGGGGGGCTAGCTTCTACAGGCCTTCTTGGCTATCTACTGGTGACAGAGGTTGCTTTTTTTAAAAAAAAACTGGATATTTTCTTTATTTACATTTCAAATTGAGCCTTCATTGGACCAAAGGCCTTCCTTCCCAATGATGCTTGACAAGGACATCATGTGCTACATATGCGGCTGGAGCCATGGGTTCCTCTATGTGTACTCTTTGGTTGGTGGTTTAGTCCCTGGGAGCTCTGGGGGCTCTGGTTGGTTGATATTGTTGTTCTTCCTATGGGGTTGCAAACCCTTTCAGCTCCTTCAGCCTTTCTCTAACTCCTCCATTGGGGTCCCTGTGCTCAGTTCATTGTTTGGCTGTGAGGATCCACCTCTGTATTTTTCAGGCTCTGGCAGAGCCTCTCAGGAGACAGTTATATAAGGCTCCTTTCAGTGAGCACTTCTTAGTATCCACAATAGTGTCTGGGTTTGGTGAATGTATACGGGATGGATCTCCAGATGGTGCAGTCTCTGGATGGCCTTTCCTTCAGTCTCTGCTCTACACTTTGTCTCCATATTTGCTCATGTGAGTATTTTGTTCCCCCTTCTAAGAATGACTGAAGCACCTACACTTTGGTCTTCCTTCTTCTTGAGCCACATTTCATTCTTCTTCTTCCAAAGCCTAGCCAGAAATCGAAAGAAAGGAAGAAAGAAAAAAAAAGAAAGAAAGAAAGAAAGAGAGAAAGAAAGAGAGAAAGAAAAGAAAATCATCTTTTTTCCTGCCTCTCCCTTTCCTCCTGGGACCCAGAAGTCCTACCTGTCCCTTCTGCCCAGCAATTGTCTCCCTGCCTCCTTTATTGACCAAATCAAGAACCAATTAGGGAGCCAGACCCTAATATTAACACCTCTCCATGCAGAAAGGTGGTGCCTTCCAATTTACATCCAACTTATTATAGATGCTTGGTTTACTTTAAGACTATATTTCTGAATTTAAAAGTATATCATAATAACATGTATTAGAAACTTATTGTATATTTGAGGTTTAATAGTCCTCAACTCAAAATATTAACAATTACATTACTACAGAAATTTAAAATCTATGTTAATTTTTTCCACTGTTTTCATTGGAATAATTGATTTAAAAAGTTAATAACAGAAAAGAAAGAAATTTCTAATATATATATATATATATATATATATGCATACACATACATAATATCAAAAGCTTCAAATGGATGTTTCAGACTAGGTTTGTATCGCAGCACTGTATTTGTTATAGCTACTATTATCTATGTGTAATCTACCTTGCAGTATAAATATGAATATTTCTAATAATAAAGACCAAATAAAGCCCATATTATTCAGTTATTATAACACATTCAGTTTACACTAAAGTAATTCAATTTTCTACCATTGAAGACTGCGAATTCATTCTTGAGTTTACTGTAGTTTCATTTCAGGACAGGGCAAAAATTGAATTTTAACTTCCATAGTTATTCAAAAGCAGTTATCACTGTTTAATAAAAAATTCCATCAACTCAACTCCTGTGTATGCTCTTATGGGATGCTTTGTGTTATTGGAAATGCACAGTTCTCAAAATATTTTAATTATACTTACCATTTGTGTCCTAGAAATACTCTCACATATGGTTATTATTTACTGAATATCAGCTATGTAAAGGAATTAGGTAGTTACTTTTAGTAAACTGTATATACATGTAAAAGAATGGTGTATTTTTATTCTTAGTTATATATATTCAGATGCCTGCTCTGAGATTCCTCACAATGTGATCCCTACTTCCACAGTAAGTTTCAGTCACTGGAACTATTGAGCATCATGTACTTTAGAGAGCTCAGAGCATGCCATGTTTTTTAACAATGGTTTAATAGGTATTTCAGGATAGTGAGATGCACATTGAGTAGATTGAAATTATTTAAAAAAGTTTTAAACTCATATTTGATTTTTTGGCTGTCAGTACTTTGTCTGTGTGTGTTTGTTTGTATTATCTGTGTGCAGGAAGAGTCCAGAAGATGTTTTTGTTCATTCACACTGGAGTAATAGACCACTGAAAGTTGCCGTATAGGTTCTTGGACTTAAACTCTTGTACTATGAAGGAGCTAGCAGTGCTACTTGCCACTATGCATTCTCTTCCATGGGTAGTGATGGCACACACCTTCCATCCCTGCATACAGAAGGCAGAAACAGGATGATCTCTGTGGGTTTGACGACTGCATGTTCTACAGAGTGAGTTCTGGGACAGGAGAGCAACACAGAGAAATCCTGTCTTGAAAAAAAAAACATAAACAAACAAATGAGTGGATGAGCATATAAACATACAAAAACCCAAATGAATACATATTAAATGAATAAATAAACAAATAAATACATAAGTAAATAAGATTATTTATGTATGGTTTATGAAAATCATCTGTAATCTAATAATGGGACATTCCTCTCATTTATAGATTTTATAGCTATCATACAACCAAGAAACTTCATCTCATGCACTGTAATAAGTTTCTACATAAGGAGAACTGTGGATTAACTAATTTCTTGGCAATATCTATAATGACATTTAACAATTAGAAGAATATCATGAAAACTGTATCTTCAAATTATCTCTTATATTAAAATATCAGTTCTCCGGGATTTTCACAGTTTTGATTCCGTCAGTGTATATTGCTAAATTTAAATTTATATTATTTTATAAGCATCACATACTTTGTAAATTCTATGTGGTTTTCCTACTAAATGTCTTCATCATTTATATTCATGATAAATTAGATATAAAGAAATTTTGTCATGATTGTCCCAGATATAGTTATGATGACTCAGAAAGTAGGTCATTATATTCTCAACACTATTTAATACATTGCATATCTAAATTAAAGAAATCTATTTTAGTCTAATAAATCAAATACTCTGGCAAAAGATTTCATATTTATTTTAGAGCAGTGGTCTTTAAACAGAGATCTTACTGCTTTGGTACTTTGTACTTAAGAATATAAATTGATATTTGTACAGTATAATAATGAATTAAACATGGACAATAAAAGAGAAGATATTAAAATAAAATCAAAGGATCCATTACAAAATAGAAATCTGTGAAATTTTGTTGTTATTTTCTTTTTCTTTGAACATCCGTTCTACTAGTATTATCAGTGATATTTTGTGTGACATTTAATTTTGGAAAATCTTGGTATCCTACAGTGCAAAGGATAATTTCACAACACAAAAATTTATTTAGTTAAATTGTAAAAATTAAAATGCCCTTCAGAGAAAGACTATTCATAACAGGATAATAGTTATGCTATTTTTCAATAATTTCCTTATGAATGTGAATCTTAAACTACATTTTAAGGGATAAGGCAGAAGTAATTTACCAAAAGTTGTAGATTAAAATAGGCCTTGTTTATTTAAATAACTTTTTTATAAAAAATGAAAGTAAATTTCGGGGATGAATGTAGTTAAGTGAGAAAATATGTTGGCTATAGAAGGCAACTTATCTTCAAATAAGCTTAACCAAATATGTAAAATTTGAATCTTGTACTTTAAACATGAGATTCACTTATCAGATAATATAGGAAGAGTCTGAGCCTTACATCATCTGATTGAAGAATTAAACAGGTATGTTACTTTTCATGAGTTTCATTGGTATTTTACTTTATGGGTTAGTTCACTAAGTAGTTTTAAAGTCAAAATATTGTTTTTACATATCTATAATGAATCAAAAAGTACAAGAAATTTTGATTCAAGACTTAGTCTTTTTATTTTCTGATTGTGAGTTTTAGGGAGGTTTACACCACCAATTTTCATTGCTTTATATACAAACAGACACTCCTGTTTCTAAACACAAGTGCAAGGTGTTTTAAGTGTTCTCAACCATTAGTACATACTAAACATTATAATGTAAAAGGCCCCAATTTTGTAATTATGTTTGCTCCCTAGTACTTTTAGAAAACTAAACTCAGTTTTACCTATTTTCTAAGTGCTACATGTCTCTATTCTATACAAATAACACCTACTAAGAAAACAAATAAATTTAAAGATGTTATTTTATAGTGTTAAAAATGATATTAATGGTTATTTACAATGTTAATAAATATTTGTATAATACATTGCATTTAAGCATCTAACAAAGGGAAAACATGTAATGCAACTGTTTATATGAAAAATTATGATTTTGGTACTGGGCTAATAAGAATAAAATTGGTTGATGAAATTCTGAAAATTTTAGTAAACAATGTGCTTTGAGATATCTATCTATCTATCTATCTATCTATATCAGAATAATTCTCCAATATTATCAATATACCTCTCCTAATTGAAACCAATCATATAGACTATACCTGTCATCCTCATGTTTAGCTATTAGTGCCTGCATGACTATGCGCTGATAGATTCCATTCTTATACATAAATTTGGTAAAATAGCATACACTTCTGCACAGAGTGTTTTAATTTATGCTGTAGTGAATTTTGACACCAAGATGTTTGGACTTGTCAGTAATCAGTCAGTAATAAAACCTTTGAGTGCAATTTTTGAAAGATTACACCTAGTATTATGAATCTTCATGATATATAAGATTTTAACTTGTTAACCAATTAATAGAAAAAATTTGGTGTGATGTAACAGCTTTGGTCATTTTACATTATGTATTTGTTTTTACGTCTTGGCCTTTTTAGCTCTGTATTCCAGATAGTACCATCAAATATTTGAGGCAGTATATTTATTTGTAAAATCATGTGAGACAACATTTTTTAAAAGTAGCTATAAACATATTTCATGCATTATGCTTGCATACTTTAATAAGTTATTTCCAGTCTTTTTCTTTAACACATAATAGAAATGCAAATAATAAGTCTATTGGCTGGTGTTAAAATGTGTGATGTGCATTAAAGAGTGACTTCTTTCTCCTAATGTATTGGGGTAGCAAGTAATGATGGAATAAGTGAATCTTTATCAAATGTTTACTTATTATTTTTTCCAGAAATAAGTAAAGTATGGGAGACTTTTGACTTTCCATAATACACTTATTAATTCCATTTTACTTAAATATACACAACAAGTTTTGACAGCAAGACAAATTTGAAATATTTACATACGTATCTTAAATATGTCACATATTAAATGTTCCGATTATATTAGTGCCATACAGAAATCCATATTTTTAAAACAAAATAAATGTCAGTGTTATCTAAGGTAAAGACAGTGCACTAATCCTGAAAAGATTGTTAAATCACACTAGGTCAAGACCCCTGCCCATTCTTTCACATGTCAGTTAAATAGCTACTCTTCCCTGATCTTATTTTCTTTTACTGGAATGGTAGCTAAGCACACTTACTTCTTATTTATCCTTTCAGGTTAGCAGCTGATATCTTATAATTTCCTATAATAGAGGATGTTTTTTGTATCAAAATTAATTGAAAACAAATATGGCTTTCAGGGAAGCAATAGCCATGTTTTGTAATCATTGTTTATCTTTTTTATGTTTTAAACAGGTAACCCATTATTAACTAGCAAAGTTAACATACTAATTAATGTCTTAGATGTCAATGAATTTCCTCCAGAAATATCTGTGCCATATGAGACAGCTGTGTGTGAAAATGCCAAACCAGGACAGGTATGTTGTCAATATTGCTAATCAAGTGTATATAATGGCCCCTCTATATTATGCTTTAGCCCAGACATGAGTACACATGCATATAGATATTTTCTTGCTTAAGATATCTTCACAAAATTAAATATAAATGATGCTAGGCACATGCACCCCACCCAAAACTCTGTAAAAAAGATACATATTCAGTTTCTCATGTATACACAACTGTCCTTGAACTTACTATGTAGCTCAGAATGACACTGAGGTCCTAATGCTCTTGTTCTACCTCTATATTATTGTATGTATGGTCAGGTATTACCATGGTCAATTTGTGAGGTGGTGAAAATCATGGGTTGCGTGGAGCATAAACAAGAACTCTTACAAGTAAACTATATTTATAGATTTTAAATAGGTTTAATTTAAATAATTTTGGTTAGAATTAATTTGAAGCAAAAACACACTCCAAAAGTTAACAACTATATATTGATTGTTCAATTCTACAGGACATTTAAGGATTAAATGAGGGTAATTTAAGAATATTGCTATAAATCTGAGTAGAGTAAAATTTGTGTTTTAGAGAGTGAATGTATTAGACTTCTCAAAGAGAACAGAGTAGATCAAAGGAATATATTTGTATAGGAAGGTTAATAGAATAGCTTCTGGGTTGTGGTCCAGATAGTCCAACAATGGCTTCCTAGAAATAAGAATATAGTGGTTGTTCAGTCCATAAGGCTGAGTGTCTTTGTTGAACTTCATTATATATAGGAATCCCGAAGAAATAGGCTCTATTGCCAGTAAAGTAATTAACTTGCAAATGAGAGCAAGGGCAAACAGGCAGAGATCAATTACTTCCTCATCTACTCAAGGTTATGTCAATAACCCAAAACTTGAGAAGGTAAAAGGTAAATAGAGTCAGATTAGATCAACGATTTGGACTATCTAGGTTGCTTCCAGTTTCTGACTATTAAGAATAAGGCTGCTGTGAACATAGTGGAGCACATATCCTTATGGTATGGTGGAAAATTTTTTGGGTAAATGCCCAGGAGCAGTACAGCTGGGTCTTCATTGAACTATTTCCAATTTTTTGAGGTTGCCAGCAGAAAATATAGCCTGGAATAAAGTTGGACCTTCCCTCCTCAAAAAATGAAGATTTAGGTTGGGAGTCCCCTTCTCAAACAATTCAGTCAAGAAAATGCCCTTAGAGATGTAGCTAGTTAGGATGGTTTTAGTTAATAGCATATATAATCTAGTTAAAAATCAAGAAGAGCAATCACAGTTTAAGAGGGATACTTACTAAACTGTTACTCCATAATATAACTCCTTTAAATGTTACGTTATAGAAAAGCAACTAATAATTATTGTATGAGATAAATAAATAAACTCTGTGGTACAAATTCTTATTGAGGAAATAGACTGAAATTCTTACTAAAAAATCATTTATTTTAACTTTTCATGCCTTTAATGTTGATATTTAACACCCCAGCACTAATATCTATCTATCTATCTATCTATCTATCTATCTATCTATCTATCTATCTATCATCAATCTATCCAGCATTTATGTTCACTCTATCATTCATATGTGTC
This sequence comes from Rhynchomys soricoides, assembly GCA_019843965.1. NCBI lineage: Eukaryota > Metazoa > Chordata > Mammalia > Rodentia > Muridae > Rhynchomys > Rhynchomys soricoides. Next base: position 15,699,114 of record JADRCH010000047.1, read on the forward strand.
TAGTGTTTGTATCTATGTAGTTAGGTAGAACACTCTCATGGGATTGGATTGTAACCAGGAATCATATAACAAAAAATAGTATTTGGATCATAATTCTCAAAATGTGCTTATATGTACCTTATACCCAAAGACCAGAGTCTTGTGTGGAATTTCTAAACTGTTACTGCAGCCAATCCTACTTAATTCATATACTTGACCTGTTTCCACGTTCTTGGCTGTTCCCCCACATACCTCCTGATATATTTTCTGGCATAGAGTTCTTAGATATTCTATCTATTATGCCTTCTAATTTGCTAGTCTTTGAATTCAAATATAAGTTTTTACAGTAAAAACCTCCAAAAATTAATTTTAGTTTAAATTTGAAGGGCAAAATGCTGAAATATTTAGATTTAACAATGATATACAACTCCTCAGGGCAACATGGGAGATATTTTGAAATAGAAATATGAGTATTTTTCCATCCAAGTAGCATTGAAACACAGTGAGTATGTATTACTGTCTTCATTTTTATTATTTTAATATGTCTAGTCCTACTAATGTACTTGCTCTTTAATTTTACTTTTGCAAGGACACATAGATAATCAAATGTCTTGTTTTTAGTAAGAATTTCATATTTAGTCTACAAAGCATTTATTTCACCTAATATAACATGCAAGCAGGTGCCTTTTAATTTTATTTTGCTTGGTAGGGAGAATTTTCAATACCAGTGAGCTTTTTAGTTATACAGATATTGATTTTGAATTAGCCTATGTCCTTTGATTGGAGCTGCCATTATTACTTGTAAATGCTTAGAGAATTGCTTACAAAAGGTATGTGTAAATAATTGTCACTAGTATTGATTCAAAATTGTCCTTTTTGTTTATTTGCATTCGTTATTAAATAAACACATTAGCCTGTCGTATAACATTCCCTGTGAAATTATTAACTGACTTCAAGTTTAATTTCAACTTTGTTTCAGATAATTCAGATAGTCGGTGCTGTAGATCGAGATCTCTCACCTGCTGGGCAGCAATTCTCCTTTAGATTAGCGCCAGAGGCTGTCATCAAACCAAATTTTACAGTTCATGACTTCAGAAGTAAGTATATCCTCTTACAGATTTACCTCGCATGTAGTCTTGTCAAAGGACACAGAGAGAGGAATCATTGTTTTTCCTAAAAAGCAGTTTCACAAAACATAGATGTCCATATGGAAAAAATACAAAACTTTCAAAGAATAACAAGTTAATTACTGTTGATGATTATCAGCCTAATACAGTTTACTCTCATTATAAAAATGGCCAGGTTTTTAAAAACACAGAAAAAAAAAAAAACTTTCTGAAAATTGAGTGCCTCCTTGTTTTGAATATAGCAGTGTAGTGGTAAGTGCACTTTTTATACATACAAACTAATTCTACATTCATTTTTTTTTATTTGAGCAACAAAAAGTGCAAGTTTATGCATTGGGCAGTTCAATTAGAATGAACAGGATTTTATTCCCATTTCACTATTCCCATGGCTACAGCTGACACAATTATCCTAAATAATGACAGCCTCAAAGCATCTGTATTGAGACCATATGCAAAGCCTTTATACAATGTCTAAAGTGTTTCTGTAAAGATAATTTTATCCACAACTGCTGCCAATCTGTTTATCATGTGACTTCCACAGTAATAGTCTGTCATCTATACTAATGTGTCTAATATTACTATGTCTGCTAATATTAAAACCCAGCACAAAAACATATGTTGGATTAGAAATATGGGTGTTTGCCTTTTGAAGGTGGGCCTGTAACTTAATAATCACTTTCAAAAAGAGAAAAGACATGATTAGTGATTTAAAATGATGTATTACCCTTATAAAATTCAAAGCTGAGCATATCCTGCTTTAAGTCTGATCTGAGCATCCAGATTAACTTCAATTGAACAAATCTATCAAATTTTTGAATGGCTTTTGAAATGTATTGGTCTCTTTGCTATAAGTAAAAGCAGAGGGCTTGTGTGGATATGCTTTTCTACCACCATGATGTTAAACATGTAAGCCAAATCATTTCTAAGGCAGATTTGTATTAAGTCTTACAAACATTAGCTCTGTGACTTTGTATTTCAATCTATTCTATGTACCTATATAATATATAATATATAATATATAATAATTATTAAATATCCAATATAATATTTGATGGAAAAACTGAAGTAATAATGCTTCTTGTTTTCAAAACAAATGAAATAATGTAATGAGATATGTTGATGTTGACAACTAACCAAAATTAAAGGGTGTCTGGAGAAAACCTATTTATGCAGTGACTAGAGAGAAGAAAGTCTGACTGCCCATATTTCTCACTGATGGACACAAGAGGGTTGTCTCCATTCTACAGTGAGATATGAATAATGGTTGTAAATAAAAAGCATACCAAAATGTATGAATTAAAAATAGCATAGCCACATGTTTATATCATGAAGATAATAACATTTTGCTAAGTATAGGTAGTCAGTATTTAGATAATAAAATATAGAAAACGCTCCTATCCAAGCAAATGAAGGCTGTGGTAGATTGAATGAGAATTCCCCCATAAATCCACATACTTGAATATTTGGTCACCAGTTTCTAGTACTGCTGGAGAGGATTAGGAGATAGAAATAGGAGGCGGAAGACATGTATCTCTGAGGCCTGCTATGAGGTATCAAAAAACAATGTCAATACAAATGAACTTGGTCTGCTTCCTGCTTGGAGACCAAGATGTGAATTTTCAGCTATGGTTCAGGGCTATACCTGCCTGCCTGCCTGCTGTTATGTTGTCCAATATATTGGCATTGATTCTTACCACCTGAAGATACACATTATCTCTATCTTCTATGAATTGGCTTCGGTCTTGAGGTCTTTTGACAGCAATAGAAAAGCAACAAATATTTATCTCCACCAAATCTATTTAGGAAGATCACCAATGGTGATGCTATTCTGATATTTCCTTCACCCTAAAATGTTGTCTCTAGAATGATAATAAATAAACCTTACAAAACAAACCTTAACCATAATTCAAAATTTTTTTCCATAAAGATACTTCGTATGGCAATTAGTTTAGAGAAGCTGGTTAAGTAAAAGTTATAAATTCAATTTAAACTAATATAGTGGATTTTGAATAGAATAGTAATGTATCTCTAGCATTACACTATTTTAATAATTTTTATTTTAAGTTATTTACCTGATTTCCAATGTTATTATGAAGTTTATACTAAAATAATATTTTAACAGGGATTGTTTAATTGAAATTATGTAATGAACAAAAGAACATGTTTTTTTGAATGCCTCAAAATAAATATGAAAAAATGAAATTTGAAAAATTTTCAATGGATGTATCTGATTATATATAATTATTTTTTTGAAGTAATAAAAGTGAAATATCATTATTGTTGATTTCATTAAAGATACAATGGACTACATTTCAAATTACCCCAAATAGTAATTAATATAACTTATGATATTTAGGATTTTTAATGAACTTTGATATTTTTAAAACAAGTTTTGTCTTCTCCCATATTTATTACTCTAATTAATGTCAAAAATGAAAAAGAAAACTAAATAAAGACAATTTCTTTTTTTTAAAAAAAAAATTATTCACAGTTTGTTCCACTTATGTACACGTAATATGTAAACAAAAAAACCAAGTTTTCATTTCAAAACCTTTTACATTTTAACATTATAATTTATACATTGATTTGGTGTGTCTGTATGCATTTGCTTGTGTGTGTGTGTGTGTGTGTGTGTTGCATTTGCTGTAGCGTGCCTCTGTAAGACAGAAAAAAAAATTGTGGAAAATAGTTCTGTTGTCTATCATCTTACAAATGGAATTCCAGATCTGTTTCATGCAGCACTGGGTATTGGAGTAAGGGGATTCTGGATGTTTGTATCTGTATTAGTGGAAAGTATCTAGGGATATGAATTATATATATATATATATATATATATATATATATATATATATATATTTGTGTACACACACACATATAAATATATATATACACATATAAATATATATATATATTATCAGTTCCAAAATAAATGGTTTTAAAAAGATATTCCTCATATTCTTCTTGTAATTTTTTTTTTACTTTTTTAAGATTTAGAATTATAACACCTCTAGATATTATCCCACTCAATTCGATTTTGATATCAGGAAAAAAATATACAACCCAAATTCTCTTGCATAATTCTTGTAAATCTTTATTCTTTCTGAATGGACAATATCATCCATATACCCCCAAGATGAATGCTTGTCTTTCCTCAAGTACTATTTTGATTACATCTGATTGCACTTGGTATCTGCTAAGCAGTAGGAAGCTCTTTTTGAATCTGTATCTTGCATACTTATTTAAATTATTAATTATATCATTATGGAAACTGTCCAAATGCAATTTAAAACTTGAAGTGAAAGTCACCAAAGCTATGTTATCCTAATTGTCATCTTTTGCAGACAACACAGCTGGAATCGAAACCCGGAGAAATGGCTACAGCCGCAGGCAGCAAGAGTTGTATTTCCTTCCTATTGTAATAGAAGACAGCAGTTACCCTGTCCAGAGCAGCACGAATACAATGACTATTCGTGTTTGTAGATGTGACTCTGATGGGACCATCTTGTCTTGCAATGTAGAAGCAATTTTTCTTCCTGTAGGACTTAGCACTGGAGCTTTGATAGCAATTCTACTATGCATTGTTATACTCTTAGGTTGGTTTACATATTGATCATCTTCTATCTATCTCTACCTATCATTTTACCCTGCCCCTCCTTGCCTTACAATCTCTATAAATATTGGTTACCGAGAAGGTTAGAAAACTCATTGGTCACCTAATATACATTTGTATTCAACGTATATCCTATTTGGCAATTTACATCTAACATCGTCAATAATTAAGTCACAATTAATGTTCACCTTAAAAATGGACTCCTTTTGCAACATGAAATGCATTATGATAAATGCTCATTTTAAACCATTTCGCAGTTAGTTAGGCATACTATTAATTGTCATCATCTAATAAAAATTAACTCAGATGAATAATAGTTTGTAATTCCCAGCTTAACAAAGGAACGAAGAAAACATAGATGCTAGAAAAAAATATCCAAGTAAAGAGAACCCAAATATGTTTACATTCTGCCTGCTTTGCCATCCCAAATGTCTTCAACGCCTTCCATATTCCAAAACAAATTTGCAAACATTACCACTCAAACTGGGGAGAGCTGACTAAATACCCAGAAGCACTGCTAGGAAAATAATTGAAATAAGCATATTTTCTTAATATATATATATTATCTATGCATTGAGTTTAAGCAAGCATAGCCTTCGTCTAAAGCATTCTAATAATATAGCTTTTTTCTCTTTAAGAGAAATAGTGGTAAACAGTAAGAAACACATTGTAGATAATACTCCCTGAGTCAAATGTCAATGGTAACATAGAAAGTGAATTCTAGATCAGTTTGAACAGTATAAATGTTAATTCTGTATGGATAACTTGGTTACATGAACCAAACATTATTCATATCCTCATGAAAAACAAATCATCTCTGGTATGATATTACTGGTGCTACAAACATCAAACTGTATATTCAAATAGAATTCTCACATCAAAAGTTACCCATGTTTAATTATTATTTGACAATCAACTTCAACTAAATTGTACTCATTCACATCTATGATCAGATAGCTAACTGAATCTAAGAATAGATGTGTATTTTCTCAGAATGCTCTAAATATTCTTGGTGTTCTCCTTTGGCTCATGAGATAAGCCAGAAAGCTGTTTGATCACCAATATAAATGTCCCTTTCAGTGTGATCATCTACCATGACTCTTCCTAAATAGCTACACTCACATTTGCTATTCTAGATACCATGGAACCCACTGTTTATAAGAAAAAGAAAAGCACTGTTTAAATTCATTGTCTTCCATTAGACTCTGTTTAAAAATACATCTATTCCCATTTATTGAGTCCTTCTATGGAGTAAAGATAAATAACAGAAATATGTCAGACTAGTACTTCTTGCAGATAGCCTCTAATTGAATTGAGTCTGTTTTTCTAACCTTGCACTGTTAACACTTTGCTGGATTTCTTTCTTTTCTCTCTGTCTCTGTCTGTCTCTCTGTCTCTCTCTGTCTCTCTGTCTCTCTGTCTGTCTGTGTCTCTCTCTCCTCTCTCTGTCTCTGTCCATCTCTCTCTCTTTCTCTGTCAGTCTATAATGTACTGTTTTTAATATTGTTTTTCTCACCAGATTTTTGACTATTTTACAGAAATTTATTTTTTTGACAAGAATAATAATGTTACATATGAAAGACATTTAAATGTTACTTTACAATGAAATACTCATGTATTTTTGGACTAACTCTTTCAAATAGCTACATAGTAAGAAGGCAAATTTCCTCTCTTTACTATTTTTATTGCTACATCATTTTCTGAGTCCAAAATATTAAATTTAAAATGAAAAATATTTGATAATACTAATAGCATTTCTGTGATTTCCTGGTATTTAGCATTTCAGTGTGAAGTTGACAACAGACAAATTATAATCATATACATAGCATTTTGATGATACTATTATACTTATGAGCATACTATGAAGTCATTAAAGAAAAACAACTATCCCTTATCTGCTGTAACATTTACTGAGATGAAATGATATATATGCTTTTGTTTACCAAGTTGTGATTTTTTTTTTGTAGCTATTGTTGTGCTGTATGTAGCCCTGAGGAGGCAGAGGAAGAAAGACACCCTTATGACCTCTAAAGAAGATGTCAGAGACAATGTCATTCATTATGATGATGAAGGAGGTGGGGAGGAGGACACCCAGGCCTTTGACATTGGGGCTCTGAGAAATCCCAAGGTGATTGATGAGAACAAAATTCGCAGGGATATAAAACCAGATTCCTTCTGTTTACCTCGTCAGAGACCACAAGTGGAAGACAACACAGACATAAGTGATTTTATTCACCAAAGGCTACAGGAAAATGATGCAGATCCAGCTGCCCCCCCATATGATTCCTTGGCCACTTATGCTTATGAGGGGAATGGGTCAGTGGCAGAGTCACTCAGCTCCATAGACTCTCTCACCACAGATGCTGACCAGGATTATGATTATCTATCAGACTGGGGACCCCGCTTTAAGGTCTTGGCAGACATGTTTGGAGAAGAGAGTTACAACCCTGACAATGTTACCTAGAGGAGAAAAAAAGGCTGATACACATCTAGAGGAAAATGTTTTGACATAGATAACACACACACACACACACACACACACACACACACTCCCAGATTTTGCAGGACAAGACTTTTTTGATTATCCAGTTTCTAACAAGTTGCTCTATTTATCATATTGTCATTTGGGTTTATTCTGTAGACACAAGGTAAATTCTATAATATGTACTTGCTTTGTTTTGTTTTGTTATTTCAGAAACAGACTGAGATGAGCTCAGGCCTACTAAATGTAATTCACTGACATGACAACCTAGAATGAAGATAGCTATGTGGCGTCACAGTGCAAGAGTGTGCGATTTTTCTTAATTCCACTAAAGTGCCTATTGAAACTCTTATCATTATAGTGGTGTTCATAACACTCTGCTGTGATGGCGTTCCAGGAGTCAGAAATAAGGAACAAAGCAGACAGTGTCTCTATGTCAAGGAGCAATAGTGACATGCTGACTCTCATTTCTTTCAAGAACAGAGAAGAATGCTTCCCAAACTCCATCTTCTTAGATGGCAAAGCTTTTCCTTTTGTAAACTGTAAACTAAAACAAAATGCTTTTCCTATCCTTTCAGAAACTGGAATAAACGAGACATTATTAAATTCAATATGTAAGTTATGAATTCCAAGAGCAATGCTTAAGTCATAGCATCAGTTCATGTAAAAAATATTAATTAAACTGTTAGTTTTTCCAAAAAAATTAAAAAAACAAACAAAAACAAATAAAATTATACAGAAGAAAATAAAAAGAATCCCTCTTCATAAAGAGAGGCCTCAGGGCTCAAATTCCAACATCAAATAAATATCAGTTTGTTTAATTCTATACTGGTATGTGGACATTGGTTTTAACAAGTCATTAAATCAGTTAAGCTTTCAGTCCTAGATAAAATTTCAGCTTCTGTTTCTATTGAAATTTCTGAAAGGAAATATACTATTAATTTAAACCCGAGAAAAAGTCAACATTGTGATTAAGAGTTTTTGTCTAGTGGTTCTTTGATAAATGTTTCAAACAAAATACATATCAAATAGTGTAATTTCTAACAAGTATATATGTTTATTGTATGCTACTGAACAGATAAGTCAGGGACCTCAAAAATAAAACCAATGACTAAATCCCAAAGGGAGCAAACTTCAATGCCAGGCAGCTGATTCACTTTCTCTGGTGATATGCATTTTAACTTTGTGAACTCAATTATTATGTCAGCCCAGAGTCACCTCTTCATTATCTCATTTACAAAAATCCTCATGTAAATTACTCTTATAACTCTTCAAATAAAACTTCTCCAGTTTATGGAAATGTCTAAGAAATGATAGAATTTGTGACTATATTAGTAATAAACATAGTTCAAATTAATTCCATATGGATTATACATCATTTAGATGTTCACAGGATACAAAAAATGCATAATAACCATAAAGTAACATCTGTTCTTAAAACAGTAGTTGGAACAACTGACAACATCTACCTATAATATACATTGGAAAAACTAAAGTTAAAGAGCTGTGTATCACATATGGCTAACATCTAGTTTTATGAAATTTTCTGTGAATATTATTATTATTTGTGAGGCTAAGAAGATAAAAACTCACATATTTATAGTATAGATATATGTCCCCTTGTTTCTGTTCACCATTTTTTATACTTTCTTTCTCCCTTTGGAAATGGAGATTTAGCCTTTGCTTTTCAGTCAGTACTCCATATCTCTCTTGTTCCAATTTTCATATAATAAACAAATGAATTCAGTATTTTACATTTGAGAAAAAATAACTGTTTTATAGATCTTTTAATTGCCATGCTAGAGAAGAAAAAAAAATATTGTGACTTGTTTCCTATTTCATTATGTTTGGCAAACATCTTCTTGAACAAGACCACACCCTATTAAGATCTGATTCTTGTCAAAGACTATTACACTTGGTATGTTGACAAGAAATAAAATGGCCTCTTCAAGAAGTTGCTAAGCAGAAGCCATGATTACCTGAAGATTTGAGGGGCAGGTGGTTTCAAACCACATGCCTAAGAAGATAGAAAAATATGCAATGTGTGGCTCTTAGTTATCATCATCATCATATTTTTGTAGTTCCCTACATTCATTCATGAGCTCAAAAGAAATGATCACAGACCAAGTGTTTTTGAACAGCAACAGTTTATTTCCTTAGCTCTGATGGCAGGTTTCTTCTCACTATCTTCTCCTGGACATGGCGAAGACCAACCACCTTCTTTTTTCCCCACTTTGTCTCATCCCTGTGCTTGTTTCTGTTTCTCTTCTCATAAGGGCACTCTTCATATTAGATCAGCATCTACCCATAGGACCTCTATTTACCTTGTTTAATAATAATGGCCTTACCACCAAATCCTATTTGGGTTGGTACTACAGAATGTGGATTCAGGTAATCTCAATCTGAAGATATTAACAATATTGATTTTCTAAATAGCATTTTACTTACAACAACCAATGAACGCATAAAAGATAAAGAAGCAGAATGATAAAAATAATATATGATGTGGAAAAGAGATCCTTTGGTGCTTATAATTAGTGAAACTATGGTATCTTTGAGGCTACTGAAAAGACTAAGCCCAGTATTTCAATACCTGTAACACTATGGGAAGATTTCATTCATAAAACAGGTGATGACCTTCGTTCAAGCATTAAGCAATAGAAAAATGTTTGAAATTTGTATGGATGATTTTAGCTATAAACAAACAGCAATTTTGTTGTTGGCTTGCATGTCTATCTTTCTAGAGCTACATATATACATATATATATATAACTTATATGTTGCCTTCAATGCTACTCAAAGAAGTGTACAGTCAGCATCCAAAAGTGATGCAGTGTTGATTGATGTATTAGAAATAATCTGTGTGTTTTGAACCATTTCCCTCTTTTGACTCAAAACGTCCTATGGATCGAATTCCTTGGTTTTCATTCTTTTATTTTCTTTAGTAAAACCAGTTTCCTATATTCAGTGGTGTGTACAATTAATCTGACATTTTCTTGTCCTTACATTACAATAATGGTTGAAGTATATATCAAGTAGCATACCTACAGAGTATGCTCATTTTAAGATGCACAAATATGATAGGTCATAGAACATAATTTTTTGAATCATGTAGGGATTTGGTTGATAATTTATCAATACTAGTTCTACTTAGAAAACCACACAATTACATTATATCAATATACCTGAAAAATTTTCTCTGAAATCAAGAGATAAAGAAGTGTACAGGAAGAAAGAAGGGGGATAGTAAAATATGTGCAAGTAGGTATTGTGTGAGAATGTTCCCTTTCCTTAAATGTTATGCTAAAATTTCAACACCTGTAAAAAAATCTGGGGTCAGTATACAACACCATGGTGCAGTAGTTAATTTGCACAAGCTATGGATTCTATTCCAGGAGTCACAAATACAAAAAATATTAATAATGATGGTGATAATAATAAACAATAACCTAAAGCAGATGTAAATATAAAACCTATTTAAGTGGATCCCTGACTAAATAGATTTCTGATAACAGAAGTGTTTTAAATTAGAAGCCTCATTATGTTACTAGCAAAATATACTGATTGTATTGAAGAAGATTATTGACATAAGATCGTTTGCTTGATCATTTTTCTCCTTAGCCTCTAAAATGAGCTAGTTGGCTAGCTGTCCAACACTCATTCAGAACGCTGTTTCCACAATACACTAAAAGCATTTTGAGGGAATGAAAAATTGCTCAGCTTTAAAAGAACCTGCTGCTCTTCAAGAGGATCTGTGTTCATTTCTAGAACTCACATCAAAATGGTTCACAGCTGTCATTAAATCCTATACCAGGGAGGTTGATACCAACTTCTGAGATTAAAAACTACCTGGATAGACATATGCAGATATGCAGATATCTGTACGTGGAAAAACACATATGCACGTGATTAAAAGCAAATAAATAAATAAATAAAGACCACAATTATTTGAAAAAGGTTATTTTCTCTCCTGTTCTATCATGAACTCACTGGTTAAAGAGAAGGATGATTGTATCCATCATTAATCAAAGGAGACACAGTACTGTGTATGTGGCTGTTAGTCATTTTCCTACTCTCAGTGTTAAAAAGTTTCATATTAATTCCGAATGCATCTTTTGTCATTCACATGATTCAATATTCACCCACCCTTTTAGTATGGAGGCTTGGTACTCTGAAATTTTCCTTTATTATTTCTGGTAGATTTAGTGTTTTGTCTTTTTTGTAATTTTAATTCCTGTGGTTTTTGCATATTCTGTGTTTAATAGTAAACTGTGTTATCTTTTTAATATATATATTTATATATTATTCATTTTGTGATGATCCTCTCATCTATTAAGTTATAATCATCTTCACAGAAATTTTCTGTTCAATTTCCAGGTATATTTTGTTATATCTCTGTTCTGTATGTTTCTTGTTCTTTTTACTATCAATACTGTATGAGTTTTGTTTTGCGTTTCTTACTGTTTTAATTCTACCTCTTTATAAAATTGTATATTCATTTTTCTCTCTAAGTTGAATGGAAAAACAGTGTAGGGAAAGAAATTATATTATGTTAGACTTTCCTTGAAGCATACCCTCAGCTTCATTCCTTATTCCAGTTTTGTGCTACACTCAAAACATCTAGGTTCTGACATAATCAAGTCCCCTGTGACAATCTAAGCTAATAGACCAGAGATTTATCTGCTTCAACATGTGAAAACCCACTGCCTATGTTCACCATCATCTCATGATTGGACCATTAGCCCTCTACTCATGTACTGCAAGTGTCTGAGTGCTCTATGGAACATGTGACACTTGGCTTAGTGTCATCATAAAATCGTTGACACATATCTATGTATACGTAATATGTGATTGTGTAAAGCACTGTTTTATAAAACACATTTCTTTATTATTTAAACACTTAGCATTGTAGTCTACCATAAAATAGAGGTACACACAAATATAAACAAAATCTGGAAAACATTCTGGTTTTCTGACCTTTCTGACAAGCACTTGGTTATATTAAATTAACTGCACTGAACAAATTGTTCCTGGTTTTCTATATATGCATAATCCATATGTGACTGACTAAATGTAAGCTGATATTTAATCTTGTGAAATATCACTGAATTTCATCATTGATTTTCTCACAATTTCTAGTGTTATGGATTTTACAGCAATCAATTTAATTAACAAGTTTATTAAATGTTTTTGAAATTAACTAGGATTTTCAGTTTATTCTCATCTGTATAGTTTTATTAAAAGTAAAGAAATATGGTTCAAAAATCCCAAACACTTAAATAAGACTGAGAAAGAATGAACAAGGGGTAAAATCCATTTTAGCGCAAAGACCTAAATAAATATAATTTCAATATCCGTTCTGCGACTCTTCCCATGATTATATCCAAACTTTTAGGCTAGTATTTGCTATATTGTGCTTACAAATGAAGTTACCATGAGACTGACAGTTCTGGATCATATTACATCTCATCATTGAAGTTCTTTATTAAGAAAAATAACCAACACATCACTGATTCTGTGGTTGATATCTTATGTAACTTGTGAACTACATAGTTCAGGAAAAAGAGTTGGAAAGTTACATCATTCTCTGACCAGCAGTCTGGGTATTAGAAAGTATAAAACAAAGAATGTTTCAAACATCTAACTCTGGCTTTAACTTCGCAAACATCCGCTTACATGTATTTTCCAGTTTCAACCTCCACAAGTCCAGCTTTATCAGAGACTCCACCTTCACTAAACCTGCAATTTTTAAATGAAATTTCCTCTCTCCTATTATTCTCAGATGTTCATCACTAAAGAACACTTCAGTATGTGCTTACAAAATGATGTAAGACAATGATTTTTCTCCAGTCTCTTGCTGTCTCTTTATATCAAAGTGATACTTTCTTATTGTTGAGTGATACAATGCATAACTTAGTCTCAATGTGAAATGGCTATAGTATTTTGATAAGACAAATGTTGCTCGATCTAATTTGTACAGGAGTAAATACAGCTTGGTCTCTTTAGGTAGCACAGAAAATAAGACATAATTAGCAAGTGGCGGTGCTGGGTTCCTATAGAAGTGCTCTGAAGTGCACCCGGAAGACTCCCATCTGATTCAGTTAAACCTCCCATACAAATTGAAGTCCATTTCCCTGAAGTTCACCAGTAACTCCATAATTGAGAGCCTCTGTGCTCCTTACTTTCATCTTTCTGTGATTCATATAGAATTTCAGCACAGTCTCCCCTCTCATCTCCCAAGTCCTGCTTCCACTTCCAGCTTCACTTGACTTTTGTTTTTTTTCCATCTCTGAGACTTCCATACTTTACACACCAATATAAATCCCACATTAGAGGTCACAATGCCATTTTCATTTCTCTGACATTAACATTTGTTAATCTTCCTAATTGTAGTTTTTCCGTCTCTGTCAATAGTATTAAGAACATTTATTTTATTTTATTTTTTTACGTTTATTGGAAATACCTTTTTCTTACATGTAATATGTCCTGATTAAGATTTTTCCTCTATCTGTGCCTCCAAGTTCCTCTATATCTCCCTTTCCATCCAGATTCACTTCCTTTCAGTCCCTTGTTGGAAATCAAACAGGCTTTTATGGTATAATAATAAAACAAGATAAAATACAATAAAACAAAAACTAATACATCAGAGTTGGAAAAGACAAGCAGAACAACAACAACAACAACAAAAGACCAAGAGAAGAGACAAGAATCAGAGACCTACTAGTAAGCACACAAAAATAATTTGTAAAAACACAAAACTGCAAGCCATGATATATACTTTGAAGGTTGCATGCAACCCAGGAAGGCCCTGTGCATTCTGCCTCAATCTCTACAAGCTCAAGTGAGTGAGCTCTGGTCATGCTGATTTAGAGGACATTGTTTTCTTGGGTCCTCTGTTTACTGTGGCTTATGCACACATTTTATCTCCCATTCCCAGGATCCCTTGAATTCTGAGAGGAGGGACATGGTACTGACTTCCAACTTAGGTCTGAGTGTTCCAAGGTCTCTAACCATGTCCATAATGTCTGCGGGACTCTGTATTTGTTCCATCTGAAGCAGGAGGAAGCTTCTCTGGTGATTGCTGAACAAGACACCAATCTACGAGTATAGCAGAATGTCATTAATAGACATTTTATTTCTACATGTTTTAGATCTTTAGTATTTGGTTTTAACCTAGGTCTCCTGGCTACTTTTTTTTTTTTCTGGTCTCCCAAGCAGTACTTGGCTTAAGTCAAATCAGATATTAGTTGATTATTCTCACCTGTTTTGTGGCACCATTGCTCTCATATTTTGCAAGAACAACATGGTAAATCAAAGATATTTAGTCTGAATTGGTGTTTGTATTTCTCTCTTTGTTGTTTACAAATTACCTTCCTGTGCCAAAGATAGTAGAATGTAAATGTCAAGACTCTATGTATGTACTATCTCAGATTCTCCATGTTCAATGAGTTGTGTACATGTAGCCTCTAGCAATGGGATCTCTCAATTTGTGTGGAGATGTCTATAGTCTTGGAAACAGCCTGAATTGTTTGGAGATTCCCAAGTGGCCATTTTGGCCAGCAACTCAGTTAAATATAAACCATTCCCAGTAACAGAAACCTCATTTGGTGACAAGAGATGGCCAGGTGGAACTCTGTCTCCCCCATCATTTGAAGATTTCATTTAGACTGCCTTTATATATGTACATATTTAATGAGCCTTCTATTGCATTAGGTTTGCATGGTATATATCAAAGGTCCCATAATTTTAGTTGTCTCTCTGGATATTCCCTCCTCCATCTCCCTCTCCTCACTATGACCCACTTGATCTTCCTGCTTCATACCCCACTTCCATGCACAGCTATCTATTCTATTTCCCTTTCCTGGGGAGATCTGCCTCCCCCCAACCCCAGTACCTTACTCTATTCATAACCTCTATGATTCTTTGTATTGCAGCTTGGATATCATCAACTTTTAAAAGTTAATATCTAAATATATGCAAATACATACTATGTTTGTTTTGTTTTGTTTTCTCTGGGTTTGAGACACCTCACACAAGCTGAATTTTTCTTCTAGTTACATCCATTGACATGCAAATTTTTATGTCTTAATGGCTACTTCTTAAATTCACCTGTTATATTTGTTTTTATATAAGCAACACATTCCATAAGAAGTATATAAAAATGAAGCCATATAAAAATCCATTTTTTAATTTCATAGTCATTACATTTAATTTTCTATGATCCTCTTTCTATACTCAGTATTTCAGTTTTTCTCTGTGCTATGAATTGGTTCTTCTCCTTCTCTTCACTTCCCTTTTCTTTGTGTTCCTTTTTCACCTTTCCTTGTCTTCCTCCAATACTTTTCTTCTGCTCCTCCTTCCCCAGTCTGTTTTTCTTCATCTTCTCCTCCATCAATATCATCATCTTTCCTTTTTCCTCTTCCCTGTTCAGATATTCCCTGCATAATCAATATACTTCCAGTAATCAATTTAGAATCATTGTTTCTAGGACTATTATTGACTATGTTACTGCAGTGCTGTTAATTTCTTCAAATAATTAATGAAAATATTACTAAAATGATATGGAGAATACCTATATGTAGATCACTAAACTAACTTTTCCCAGATGACATATTATCATGACACAGTTTTCATAATTATTGGATTTGCATGAATACATTTCCAATAAAATTCATGAATATTTTGATTTTTTTCATTTTTGTATAATGTACTTTTATTCTTCCAAGATCCCATCCACAGTATGTATACATACAGCTTACTCAGATTTTCACAGATTTCTCAAGAATGTTGTTTCTTAGGTCTTCGGTTGCTATATTTTTGACAATTTTGTAATAACAGATGATCATTTATTTTGTTACATCTCTTTCACATTATGGTTATGTGATTTTTTTTCTTATGATTTTCCTGACAAAACCTGCTTTGGAAAAAAAGTTACAGAGATAAGACGCCTCACACACCAAATCAAATCAGTGATAAATTAGCTAAATGATTCATGACTGACTTCTGCCTGAGTAATATAGACGGTTTCTTCCCTGTCAATTTAATATTACCATCAAACATAGTGCAGAATCTTTCTATATTGTCCGTACTGATGAAGTACACAGTGATGTTTCATGTACTAGGGGAAGATAATCAACAGAGACTGCATTTGGATTATTCATGAGCGAGGTATCTATTCTTCATTAATGCTTATTCATTTATGTTGATCTAGATTCAAACGTTTGAATTATACTATTTAAAGGTGTATGTATGTGTGTGCGTGAAGGCACATGTCTCTGTGTTTACTTTTACACCTTTGTGATCATATAAAGACTAAAAGGTAATCCTTGGGTACTTTTTTCAACTGTTCTCCACCTTATGTTTTGAGAGGATTAACTGGCTAAGCGTTTGCTCCAGTGATTGGTTTGTCTCTACCTTCATGCTGTTCTGGGATGATCAGGATACCATCAAGTAAGCTTTTGACCCACTGAGTCGCATCTGCAACCTCTGTTGTTCTCTCTTCATTCATAAAGCTATTTCTTTGAGTTTTCATGGCCCATCATAAAAACTTATTTCAATTTTAGGGGTTTGATATTTTTAATGTGTTTTGAATTATAATTTGTATTCTGCTACTGTGATTTCTGATCTCAATCATATTTATTGCTGTATTACTTATTTTACATCATTTTTTCCAAAAGCCTTTATTTCATCTTGTGGAAAAGTGATATGTAAACACTTAAGTATTCTTTCTACTGAAGTGTTCCAGTGTCTCTCTGATGTCCAGATATTTGATAATATTTGTCTATATTTCTGTGGCTTATATGACTTTAAACTCCAAATCAAAGGACCTTATCTTCCATCATCTTTGATCGAATTAAGCCATTGTAGGCACATGTTTAATAATTGTTCTGCCATAGGACCATGTAAAATGCCAGTATCTTGACTACAGTTAGAGAATGTGTTCCTTTTCAGTGTTGCTTGCTGTAACTATCTTACAGAGGTAATTTGACTCATTTGCGTTCACAGTATTTGTCAGTATTTAGCAATCTTGATTATTTTTTTCTCTTAAGGATATTTTAATTTCTGTTTAATAAAGTTAATCTTTATGATAAGAGGCCCCTAATGTCTCAAAAATGTAAAGTACTGTTTAGCCAAAAATACATTTCCAACCTATAGTTTTACTTCTTCAAACAGTACTCCATGTTTTTATAAATTGTACGCACCTATTCTGAATTGAGAAACATTGATTTACTAATTGTCTTCATATTTTGTCTCCTGTGATGTCATAAAAAAGAATTATAGAGGGTAATGTATTTAGATTTTGACTCTTTCATTGAGCAATTTGAATTTGAAACTCATACATGATTTTATCAGTGTGATAATACATCCAGTTTTCTGTAATCACATTACAATGTATGGATTTCCCACAGTCCATCTCTCTA
Organism: Rhynchomys soricoides; assembly: GCA_019843965.1. Classification (NCBI taxonomy): domain Eukaryota; kingdom Metazoa; phylum Chordata; class Mammalia; order Rodentia; family Muridae; genus Rhynchomys; species Rhynchomys soricoides. The sequence goes on from JADRCH010000047.1 coordinate 15,716,733, forward strand.
TTGAAAGATGTCCTGATTTAAGCTTTTGTTGATTTTGAGTAATAAAGCATCTATCATTTCATGCTCAGGTCTTGTGTGAACATGCTCTTAAATCATTAAGGCAAATAGTGAGAAGTTCCATGGCAGGACTTTACTGCTGAAATGAGTGACTGTATTATGGTTTACTTTCCTAAAGCTGAGAGTTTTTATTCCCTTAACAGTATGGACATTTCCTACTTGCTTGCAGTATCAGTTGTTCCAATGGGAATGGAAAAGTACCTTGTGTATTTTAAATATTTATTATTTATGAAAAATAATGCTCAGAATATTTTCATATTATTACGTATCTTGCCTTGTTTATAATCAGATTTATTTATGTATTTATTTATTTTTTTATTTATTTTTGAGATACTTGGTCATCTTTCATTCTGTATGTTTTAGCATTTTACTTTTAATTTTATTTTAACTTTTATTATTTAATTTTAGGAGTTGTGTGTTTGAGTGAAAGTTCTTATGTAGATACATTGCTTTGAGTATGCTAATACCTTTAGTAAGTCAGATGCTTTTCACTTTAATAAACAAATATGAACCTTTCATTGTCACACTTCTTAATGCTTTAGATCAAATCTGTTATCAATAAATAAGTCTGGCTTTTACACATCTATTTTTATTTTTATAAGTGTGCCTCTGCAGGTGTAAAAGGTAAAAGGGTGAGTATTCTTTTGAAAACAGTGTCAGGGTGTTAGATCCTCCCTTGGGAGTTGTTACCTGTGTTTGCAAGCTTCATGATGAAGGTGCATAGAACCAAATTCAGGTTCTAAACAAGAGGAGCAAATAATCTTACTAACAGATTGGTCTCAAGAGCCCCATAATTTAATTTTAATTTTCTGCTTGTGGTGTTTTCCTATAAAATTTGTATCAGGTATGTTGTAATGGAGGAGGGGAGCTTCTTCATTTAATCTTTATTTCTGAAAATTTTACTGGTGGATTCTTTGGCAGTATTCACATAGATTCTTTCCTGCCTACTCTGTGCAAGCACATTGATGTCTGTTTATTCCTTTGTATCTCAACGTTTTACAAGCTATTCAAAGTTTTGACTTTATATATGAATTTTGGAAAAACTTATGAGGTTGAGAAAGTGATTTTTTAAAATTTTTATCTGAATTGTACTGGATTCATAAATGTGGTGAGAAAAAATTAAGATTTCAAAAATATTAAATCTTTTCATCCCTAGTCACAAACAACTCAATGCTACAGTCATTAGTTTTTATAAAAAAATTAAAACTATTATGTGTAAGAATTTTTGTTTGTATTTAATAATTTAATGTTATTAATTAATCATAATGGCTTATCATAAGGGCTTCACTTTTTTCTAAGTGTTATAATGATATATCGAAAAACAATTGATCTCTATTTTAAATGGCTTTGTATCCTGTAATGTTGATTAGCATTTTAAGGAAAACTTGTAGGCTCTTTAAGCTCTATGTCAACATTCATGTCATATTAAACTGCAGACATTTGTCCCAATTTTTAAATGTTCCTTTATTTCCATTGTGTGACCTCTTTAATCATATTTTATCTATTTATTTTTTGGTTTATCCTTATCATATTTTAAAACCTAACAGTATTTTAGACTGATCAATTATTGAATAGTACAACATCTTAGAATGGGAAAATGCATCACAGTTTTTCATGTTATTTTCATTCATTTTCATGGAAGACATTGATCAGTTCTGCTTTGATACTACACATTATGAAATATATTAACAACCCTTCTAATTCAATTGAAGGAACACCAAATTGTAAAAAGAAATTGTCTAAGATTTAATTTTTCTTATTCCTGAAAATGATATTATAATATCAAATTAGTTATATTTAAAGCTTTGTTATAAATACAGTGTTACAAGGAGTCATGTTACTTTTATTGATGAGTGCTCACTGAATACACATCTAATTAAACAAGTAGATATAGAAGAATCTCTATGTCATGTGTGGATTTTTTAAATTCTTCCCAGAAAATGATTCATTATGTGTCAATCATCTAGTGTGTGGACACAGTTTCTTATTGTATCCACTCTTTATTGACTGTCCTTCAGGTTTTTAGAATGATCTTTCTTTCTCATTCAGTTCCTTGGCTGCTCCTTTGTATACCTGGGCTTATTTTCCTGGTTAATATTGTCAGAGTTTTGTCATTTTAAAAATATATTATCTATTACCTACTGATTATTTTCATTCATTTCTCTCTTTCTGTTACTTATTTTTAGGTTCATTTATTTCTGGCTTTAATTACTGGTTTTAGAAATACTCCTTAGGTTTTTGTTTGTTTTCTATTTTTTGCTTTTTTGTTTTGTTTTGTTTTTAGGTATAACATCTTTAGTGTACATACTAGTTCTAGGCACTTCTCTAAAGTGAATTCACTGCAACCCTAAGTGAAAAGGATGCATTTTATCTATAACTTAGTCCAAACATATTCCATGTCTCTGAAAACTATTTTTAATTGTGTTTCTTCTTTTAAAAAAAAACTTCTGTAAAATTTATTAAAATTAGAGGAAATGTCCAGATATTTTTCTATATATAATTTTCATTTTTAATTCCATTGTAAATAGAGAATATAAATTGTATAACTTATGTAATTAACATTCAGTTTTAGCTCAAAATGTGCTTTCTCATGATAACTGACCATGCTCTGGTTTTGTTGTTGTTTGCTTGTTTGTTGGTTGTTTGGTTTTGAAGAGCAGTACTGATTTTGGTTGGAAGACTTCGTAAATGTCAGTCAATTAAAGGTGATTTTTATTCACCATGTTTTCAATGATTCTCTGCCTATCTACTCTATCATTTAATTGCAAAAGGAAGCCAAAATCAGTACATAAGTAGTGGAGTTTTTCACTTTTGAAGTCATGATAAGTTATTATTTTTCTATGTCTGATAAATATATTCTTTATTTACAAAAAGTTGTATTGTAATCACTTTTATATGTGAGAACAGATTTTTGGGAAACAGGCTTCAGGCAACAGATCATTTAACCATTTACTTCCATGGAAAAGGCTCCTTGGTGAACATGTTCATCATACAACCATATGATTGATATCTTGGCTCTGATTCTACCTGACTTTTTGGAGGCATTCATGCCAGCATAAAGCTTTCCATCGTAGGAAAGGTGGGCAGCTAGCAAAGAATGACCAACGTCTCGTCAATCCTGGGATATGTTGAGAGTTCTGATGTCCTTGGAGAAAGGATCTGGTCCAAGAGGTGTGAGTGCCATCCTCATTGATTGCTTGCCTGAGCTCTTTTAAACCACCTGCCTGATAAGTATACCAATTAAGAGGTTTACTTCAACTGGGGTGAACATTAACTGAGAATGTCTGGATATCCAGATTTTCAGCAGACTTATGAAGATTTCAAAGAGGCTTGGTGGTTGGAAGGAGGAGCTGAGAGAGAACCAACTTGTGGAGATGTGGTTTACAGAGGAAGGGGCAGGTATGGGGTAGACTGGGTGTGGTCAGAACAATAGGAAGCAACTGTTCTGTGAATATCCTCTATTGCTCTGTCTAAAGCCACTAGGCCCTACAACAGGGAAGTCTTCTAGACATTCTTAGTCATCAGAATCATCTGATGGGGATGAGGGATTGAAGCTTCCAGGTATTCTTAATTTAGAACATGTTGGCAAGCAGCGGCTATAAAGGGTAGGAAATGGAGGAAAGTAGGCTTCTCTTTCTGAATTTCTCAGCAGAAGGTGATATAAGCAACCTGAGTTTATGTATCAGGATCCTAGCAATCCCCCTCTGCCATCCTGGGGGCTTCCTCAAAGATGTCTTCCCAAAAGCAGGTGGCTTGTTTTGGGGTATATTTCCTGTCATGAGTATTGAGTAACGCTTATACCCCTCTGATTTGTTTTTGTTTGTTGTTGTTGCAATATTATTTTTTCTTGACGTGATGCGGTGTTTCCTATGAAAGACAAAATACAGTTGCATCTTGGACAGAAAGGAACATTTCAGGGGCTTTTCAGAATGTGGATTTCCTAGATCCCTAAAACCAACCCTTTCCACAAAGTTCAGAAACCAGCAGCCAACATAGTAGTGTTTAAATGACCATTGTATCACTGTTTTTTTTGTTTGTTTGTTTGTTTTCTTTTTATATGTAGAAAGAATAAAAGAGATAGAAGGCTGTGATGAACTCCCAAATGTGCTGTTGGCTTCAAACAGAGGGCTAGTATCAGGAGCCATAATAGGACAAGCTAATACCTAGCAGGTGATCTTCCTGAGATGGTCTTCTTTGGATTAATCTGTGACAGATTTGTTCCTTTAGTCAAGGCCTAAGAGAATTCATTTTAGGAAAGATTCCTGCTACCAATATGCTTTACCTGTTATTATTAAACCTATATAGCAATCACTAGGTATTATCCCACCACTTTTGAGCAGATCTCTGCAGATCTATGAAAGTGTACTCTCTTGTAGTGATGTTATATAGACAAATAGATGGCTTAAGACTTAATGATGATCCTATAAGAATTCCTAAAATTTTATCTGTGATTCTTAAGCTCTTTTATAGTGGAACTGCTATTGGGTTCTTTTCTGAAAGTCAAAACTGCAATGAAAATCCTGTCTTCCGTGTGTTACCAGTTAATTGCTCTTAGATAATAACCAGATTTTCTCCTACTCAGAGCACCTTCCAAGAGGCTGTAAGACAATTAACCAAAGGTCATAAAAGGGAAACTAATGATTTATTATAGGTGCTAGGACAGAAGACAAAATATTGACTGAGTTTTTCTATACAAAACTTTACTAATAACTTAGTTATGGTTTTTGACTTTCAACCAACCTGTGGAGCTGTGACGAGTGATGGATGTTTAGCTAGATAATTACTCCTAATGGATATGCATGTAAACATTCTCTGTTGTAAACTTTTATTTCTATTTAAGATTTGATATTTTGCGTGAACATGTGATGAACCTTTTAACATGTGATCATGTATTCTGAAAGATGTATAAGTACTGAGGACAAAGAGATAAAGAGAAGAATTTTTCCCTTTCTTAGCTTAAGATCTTTCTGCTTATCCCCTTAAATAGCTTTCACTGGAAACTTTAGACAACTTAATACTAAAGGCTATAATCATTTTTCAAAGTGTCCCGTTTTCCTTCTGTGACTTCTGACTAGCAGGTTGAAAGTTAAAGCCATGCATTTCCTGATGAAGTAGTACAAAGGCTATTTACTTTACCCTTTGCTGTTTTAGGCAAAGGTGCTAAGTGCCAGAAACTGCAGTTTCTAGTCTCACAGCATCATAGAAGGCAGGTCAGCTACAATAGCAAGGTAACTTAGACTTAGATAAGTAAACATTTAGTATTATACATCATCCCTACTTATCTCAAAAGACATAGTCTTACCCTTTGCAGATGCTCTTCCCCCTCTGCTGCCTCAACAAGAACCAACAAGGAAGAAGACCCCACAGGGGCTGGCCCCCAACAGCTAAAGACCTTCTATCCACTCTAGGGAGTAGCCCTGGTCATTTCCTATCAATAGTGACAATGCAGTGTCTGATCTAATCCTAAGACTTTTATGTAGAAGTGAAGCAGAAAGGAAAGACTGAGGGCTATTTGGCCGGACTGATAGATTTGCCCTCTGGGGGAAATTGTTCATTTTCCTTCTGTGTATCCTGGAGGCCTCCTTGAGGCCCAGATTGGGGTGCCAGCTGTGTCTCCTCTCCCAGTCCCTTTATGGTGTAATTCCCCTCGATGACAACCGGTGGATCCAGAGAGGGAAAGGATTATTGAGGTGAGTGTACAGCATTGTTTCTGGGCCAGCGTCCTGGAGAGGCCTCATTTGCATCGGGAGGAATTCCAAGTGCTTGGACTACATAACTTTATAAGGAGTGGAGAAGTTTAACTATAAGACCTCTTCTGATGTTGGAATGTAGGAGGGGATCATGGGACTTTGTGTGCTGTGATATGCAGCCCTGAGGCAGCAGAGGAAGTAGTCCCACTCTTAGTACTCTCCAAAAGAGATTTCCAGTATTGGAGTCTAGTAGATCCTTCTATCTTGCTATTCCTCCTGGTTCCAGGGTTCCCCAGCTCCACATTATAGGATATAAGTATTGTTTTATGAGTACTGTTAATATTGTGCACATCAATACCAGTGCTTTTACCTCTCATTGTCTTAAATTATTCTTGCATGCAGGTTGAAAATCCAAATATAAATCCTAATTTTAAATGTCTGTAGAATAAAATTCCCCAAATATTATTTTGATTTTGTGTGTGTATATAATCTGCCTGTTTGCCCCTCCCCCTGTTTGTGTGTATGTGTATGAGAGAGTGTGTGTGCATGTGATAATCAAGTGGTCAATGTTGAGTGTTATCTTCGGATCCTGAAATGTTCTCTATCCTTTTCATTGTGACAGTGTTTCACACTTAAGCCCACTGACTCAACCAGGATTACAGCCCTAATCAGTTTCAGGGGATCTCCTCTTTCTGACTGCACAGTGATTGGACTATGTGTACATGGCACTGTGCCCATGTTGGTCTATAGTGCCAATGATGGAGGTCATGTCCTTATGTTTCCATGGCAGCAGTATTCTATATGAGCCATCTCTTCTCACAGTTTCAACATACGAAAATGTTGGACATCTGCATGACATAATGGTCAAAGTCAAAATACAAGCACAGCAAAAATATTGTGTAAAATAAAACCTGAAATATGTAAGAAACATGAATGGTTTTTACATTTAGGCGTGACTTCCACCCTCAAATTATTTAATTTTGCATATTTAAAGATTCCAAAGTCTGAAAAATTCCAAAATTTGTAACTTTAGCCTCAGAAGATTTTTTGCTTTCTGTATTCACTCTGTTTCTATTTGCCTTTCCCTACTTTGTTTCAGAATCAACAATAGAGTTCTCTGTGTTTGGAAAAGGGGCCGGGAAGCAGGGCAGTCCTAGTCTGCTTAAAATCAATGTGTCAATAAGTTGGTCTGAACTCTGACATTTGTCAGTAGACTTAAATGAAACAGTGGTGTTTATTACCATGCTTCTATTTTATCAGTGTTTCACAAACTGATTTGGGAATCTGTCAGTGTTTAAAGTTTTCATTTCATAGTAATGAATACTCTAGAGTAGTTTGGATCTATATAACCTATAAAGTAAAAGTTAAATAATCAAACTTGGAAATCATTGTTTAAAGCCTATGATAATCAATACTATTTAAGCATCCAAAAATGTAACTAAAAGTTATGAAACGTTCAGTTAATAAAAGAAGCAAGAGGAGTCCTTTTAATGGTTATATAAGACTTGTTCGGGTTTCATGATGCACATCCTTGAAATGTTACTAATTGGGAAGTTTGCAGATGTCACTTAAAACAACATATGACATTGAAGACACAAGTAGGGGGGAATGCAGATCATCAGACTTTTCTAAGTATGGCTTATGATGACATTTTTATAAACTTCTTAGGATGAAGGAGAACAGCGATCAGGATACTATATGTGACAAAAGATTCACTTTCCCATAAAAAGAAAAAATCTTGAAACATTGAAAATGTAAGCAAAATAAGGTAACAAAAATGTATGACATACCGAGTTTATGAATAGTCCCACAATAAATACAGAGGTGGAGGGCAAATTGAGATAATTATTTAAAACGATGGTTTATTTCTCTCTCACTCTGAGTAGGTAGGAAAGTTGGGTTCATGCAAATTGCATTTATACTGAAGACTATTTCTCTACTGATAGTGTTATATTTTCTTGGAAAGCATTTCTACTTTCAGGATTGTTATGTTGCAAATTTCCAAGAAATATGATCAATTTTTAAAGTTTATGAAGAAAATTTGACAAAGAAACAATTGCACAGTTCATAGTTTTTAAAAAATATTAGAAGTCAGTGTAAAGCGTAATAATGAAAACACAATAAGTATATTCTTCTAGTTCTGTAAGAAAATCTTAATGAAAATTTAGCAACAACATTAGATTAAGTCATATAAACTCCTGTCTTACATTATTTCACTCAGAAGCTGGTAAAATCAATAATTCTCATTTTAGAATATATATAGATATAGATAAGTATTTTAATGAAATGGATATATATAATAATGGATATATAAAATAATGGATATATATAATCCATTTCATTAAAATACATAACTCCTGTCACACAATTCCTAAGTAATATTTCATAGGAAAAAGGAAAATAGTAAACTTGACATTAACAAAGTCTCCAAATTCTGTGATGTTCAAAGAAATATGTCTGCTTCAAAACAAAGAAACACATCTGCTGTCACATCTGCTCATTTTTGTCTGAGAGAAATCTAACTTTTAAGTTAGATGCTGTCCAATGAATTTCTCAAAGGAAATCATCATATCAAAAAAGCCCTCATTATTGATTACAGTCCATATTGTGTATTATGCTACAATTTCAGGGAAAAAAAGAAACCTTAAGAAAAGAATTGTCATCAGTTTCTTGGCTGTCAGACTTAAACTTTTTCCTCTCAGATGTGAAAATGGAGACACACTGAGCGATAATTTCCGGTTTCCATGGACTCCAGGGTAATAATTTTTAGAACTCTGACAGAAATCTTTGTTGGACTTTCTTCTGTGATTAAGTTCTGTCTGGAACATTTCTCTGTCTCCTCTTGACATACCTGAGCTAGATAATCTCTGACTTATCTCTATACTGTTTCATTTTCCACCTAGTAGAGAAGTTGTTTAAGCATTATCTACTAGATTAATTTCCAATCCCTGTGACACCCAATACTTCCAATTCTGTATTTCTATAGAAAATCAAGATTAAACTTTATAGAGTAACTAATAAATCTTGTTTTTTTCCTCCATCCTTCATCTTTTGTGTCTTGTCTTAGAAATGGTATTGATACAAATTTTAAAGGTGTTAATGTGACTTTAAAGGGGCAATGATTCCAAACCAAACAAAAGGGAGGAAATTTAATTAACGCATTTTTTTGGTTACCTTTAATTTTTAAAATATTTTTGCTCTTAAACACTAATACATAGCTTTGCAAATGACTAAGTTGTGTTGCTGAAGTCATTGACTACATCACTAATCTGTTTGCATTCCCCAAAGTGCATTCATAGTTATTCATGTAACATTCTAAGAATCATCATGAATTGTGCCATAGTTAAATTTGGAAAATCTATACTATATATAGTTGTGTATAGAAGAGTAAATAAATTACATTAAAACGTATTAGTTACAAGTACTAACATATTTCCATGAAACAGTTAATAGATTTATATTTGTTTTATTCTTCTTTAGCTAAAGAACAGAAGTGAAAAATCAACCTTCTTATATTGAAAAAAAATCTCATGATTGCTAACTAGAGCTTCTGCTGTATTTGTTCAGGAATTTATTCAAGATGTTTTGGTACAGAAAAGAAAATTGAATCTTCTCACAGTTGTAGAATCAAAACAAGAGGCAGAAAGTTCAAATGTTGAAGATCTTTCGATAAATATTCTAAAATTATTTCATTAATAAATTTTACAGTTTTAAATATTGATGGCTTCCATTATTCATTATATAAAACATTTTGATTCAATAGACATAAGTTTATAATATATAAACTGTATATATAAATATACATAAACCTATATATAAGTATATAATAAATCTGTCTATGGTGACAATCAAGTACAATATTATTTTTATGAACTAATATAACACATCGATTCCTATCAGTTTTACATGTGTGATTATCACAACAAATTTAGGAACCTATGATAAGAATATAAGATTGGTCTTTTTTTCTTAGTTATTTTGTTTATTTACATGTCAAATGTTATCCCTCTTCCTGGTTTCCTCTCTAAAAACCCCCCATCCAACCCCTTCTACCCCACCCACTCACCCACTCCTGCCTCCCCATCCTGGCATTCCCCTACACTGGGGCATCAAGCCTTCACAGGACCCAGGTCCTTCCCTTCCTTTGATGCTAGACAAGGCCATCCTCTGCTACATATGCTGCTACAGCCATGGGTCCCTCCTTGTGTATTCTTTCGTTGGTGGTTTATTCCCAGGGAGCTCTGGGGAGTCAGATTGGTCTTGAGAGTGGTGAACGAATGCACATTTTTTGTCATAGTTGGAATATACCGTTTTATTTCCCAAGTTAATAACTTCATAAGCTTCATGCAACATTATCATTACCCGTGTATTACACAGTTTTGTAATTTATAGTGTCACCCCTTCCATCGGCTTAGCTTTGTCATGATTTTTAATTCCCAAGTATATTTTCTTTAACCGTCTCCTCTCAGAAAATATTCCACAAAACCTAATCTAAGCCTATTATTTGCTAATAAAAATAGGAAGCCATTCTTAGATGAATGAATAATATAGTATTCTATTTAACTATTGTATTCATGATCAAATCACAGGTGAATTGATTTGAATATACTGAAAAAGTAGTAGACACTGGCAATGTTCATGCAACAGAAATAGCCTTCATCTATGTTCAGAAAAGAGATCTGCTGAGTCTAAGGAATAACATGCTGTTTCTCTTCTCTCATGCACATACATTGTTAATCCATGGTTCTCAGTTTGTCCCTACTTGTATGTCCAAAAGCATTCCTGAAACTCTCTTCTGTAGTGATTCTGTTATTATTACAAATATTTTATTTTAATAAGTGGCAGCTTGACCTTTTAAAATGCTGATAGCTTGTGATGATGAGTTTAAATTAAATAAAACTTGAAGTATGTAGCTAAAGACACAGGATTTTGAGTGTTCTCAAAGGGAGGAAATAAGTTTTAGAAGTACAAGTTGCCTTGGATCTGATAAATAATAAAAATATTTTAACACTACATTAAATCATTTTAAACTCAAAGTGGAGTCAAGCTCTGCAATGTCAGATAGTCATCTGCACATACCTACGTATGTGGTCTGCAAGCTTGCATTAGACCTATTGTTTCACTGGCAAGCCTGAAAGCTCACTATGTGAAGAGGCTGTGAAAGTTCTTAAATATCAGGACGTGCTACATTTTTCTTCTTTTATTTTTATTCCTCTAGTGAAGATGTGTAGCCTGGTCCTCTAAAAATCATGTAGGACATAAACCACCTCAAGAGTTTTACAGCTAAGGTCATTGAGGTCTTTCTAACACCTACAGTTTGTGACAGGAGCTCTGGAACTCACTGATGAGTTCACCCACACTGCGACACAGGACCCAGGCCATGTTACTGACGAACATGTTAAAAAAGCTCTAAGCTAGAATATTTTAAGGCGTTTCTTCCACTACGGCTTGATATGAAGTCCTATTCTTAGAATACTCTAGTAACAAGTAATCTCCAATCATTCAAACATAATTGCTATTTGTATAGATATGTACAGGTATTATACACTCACAATAATTTTTAATTTAAATGCAGCATTTTCTCTTTTTTTTACTGTTGTTATTAATTTATTCTCTGATGTATTATATCTAACATCAGTTTGCCTCCCTCCCTCCTCTGTCTACCACCTTAGTAACCCCACCACCTACTTCCTCGCTATTTCCACACTCCTCTGTTTCCATTCAGAAAAGGGAGGGTGTCCCAGGGATATCAACTAAACATGGTATGTTGTAGTAAAATTAGTCCTTCCCCTTATTTTATGTCTGGAGTAGGCAAGCCAGGACTATAAACAGACTAAAGTATAAGAAACAGACCCCTCGGTGTCCCACAAAAATATCAAGTTATACAACTAGAATATATATACAGAAGGCCTAGGTTAGACACATGCAGGCTCCCCGATTGTCAGTCTCTGGATTCCCTATGCATCCAGCTTAGTTGCTTCATTGGGTTTTCTTTTGGTGTCTTGAAGACCCCTCACTCCCTTAATTTTCTTTCCCCTTCTCCATCAGAATTTCCCAAGCCCCACCTAATGTTTGGCTGTTGGTCTCTGCATCTGTTTCCATCATCTTCTGGATGAGGCCTCTCTGATGACAATTGCATCAGGCAGCAATCTAGGAGTACACCATTGTTTCCTTGATATTTGTCTTTTCACCAGTCATTGAACTCAGCATTTTCTAAATTGAACTTTATACTTATTTTTCTTTCTTTTTCATTTATTAGTGCACTTTTAAATATCTTAGTGTAATATAGAACAGAGGATCAGGAAAAGTTCTGAGGGGCTTGCACCACTCAACAGAAACAAGGTTAAAATATTCAAAAATGTCAGTATCAGGCTTCTTCTACTCTGGATTAAACGATATTTTCTTAATAAATGGTTTTCCCAAACGTCCTTCACCTTGACAGGCTCATTATACTAGCACGGTTTGTCTCCATTTTGAGTGCAGGCATGAAAGCAAGTTCACTCTGCACTTTGATATGCATGTAAAAATCACAGTTCAGTAAGACTCACAATGCACAGAGTGATGTCTAACTTACTCCTGAGAGTTAAAAGGTTAAATCCTTATATTAAAGTAGTAAACACTACTACTATATGTCCAGGCTGAGCCACAGAGGCCCTCAGTAAGTCAAGCTGAACTACTCATCTTCAATAGGCAAAATGAATTAACAAATACTAATTAGGAAGAGGAGGAAGAGGAGGCAAGAGATCCAGTGCCACACAGCCCAGGTCACCTTTCTCATCCTAACACTTATATTTAAATAAAGGACAAGAGGAATATATAACTAAAGAGTTTAGGCCAAGGTGTAGTTCTACCTGTCATGGTCTTGGTTCCAGTCTCTCTACTAAGTTGGTCTGAAAAGTTTCTTTCTGAGAGACAAAATTTTACTCTGGCTGACACCATAATCCAAATTTTTTTGTTTTGTTTTGTTTTTATTTTGTTTTGTTTTGTTTTTTGGTTTTTTGATTGTTTTGGTTTTGGTTTTTATTTTGTTAACTTTCTCCCTATCTGTGATTCTTGGGGACATTCCAAGTCACAGGAGGAGAGGTGTTTCTTCAGTAGTCTTGGAGCCAAAATGAGGGACATAAGCATCCTATTAGAATATTATCTTTTATACCAGTATTGTTATATTAGAATCATATAAAAACAGTTATTTTAAAATCATATCGTGAAATGACGCCTAAGAATGTAAATATATAAGACAGATAATATAAATATACCTTCAGCTGAACTCAATGAAGAGAAAGACAATTAACAACTGCAATAGCCTTTTCAGTGACTGCATAAATGGAGTTACAAATAATTCCTTATTTTTCAAATGAATTCAGATACTTTGATCTCCACTGCTGATTCAGTCTACTTGAACAGCTTTTGCCTGTTCATCTGTTCATGTGTATAGACATATTTCATAGTCCACTTTTATGGCTTCAGTGGTCCCAAAGAACACATGAATAGTTTGATTAAACTATGCTGATCAATTCCACTCAGACACTCATCTAAGTCCCACAAATTCTCTTGACCACATCAGCATTCTGTCTGTTACCCATCTTGTTAGAATGCCTTGAACTCTGCTGTGGCCATTTTTCACACTTAATTATTTACTTATTCACTTTACATCTTGATCTTGATCGGAGCATATCCTCCCTCCTCTCCTCCCAGTCCCACCCTTTAGACACCCCTACTCTGGTTCCCCCTTCACCTTTCCTTCAGAGAATGGAAGGCTCCACATGTGTACAAAACTGCCTTGGTATATCACATAGCACCTGAACTGAGTGCATACTTTCACATTGAGGTCAGAAGAGGCAGCCCAGCTAGGGGAAAGAAATCTAAGGGAAGAGAACACCAAGTCAGCCCCCACTTCACTTGTTAGGAAATGCACAAGGAGATCATGCTGCACATCTGCTACATATGTATGTGTGTAGGGGGCATAGGTCCAGCCCATTAGTGCTGTTTGAATCGTGTCTGTGAGCCCCCCATGGGTACAAATTTTGGCATTGTTAAATTTTTATACATATTAAAATGTTTCTATGAACATCATTTTTCAGTTAGCTAATTTTACTCATTTATACTTATCTGTGTAAACAGCAAGAATTGAACTGGTGTGTATATTAAACATTTGAATCAACACATGGCTAAATTTCATAGTAATGAAAAATGTTTCAATCCTTTTAATAACTTATCATTTCTTGTCAGAGAATCCAGAATCTAGTTATACAATCCAGGTTGTGTTAGTGCTTTTTTTTTTTTTTTTTGTACTTAGTTATTTTGGTTCATTGTGGTTTGTTTTCTCAACTTGAATTTTGAGAGTGCTACATGAATTTAACACAGTCCGTCAGAGATGGCCCTTCACTCAATTTAATTTAGTTGATTTTCAGTTATCCTTTAGCATTGAGCGTACTCTCGGAAGCACTTTCCTCAGAGGGTAAATCTGATTTTAAGCAGCATCAGTGGCATTTTAAATTATTCAGGAATTTAAATAATTCACCATGAATCTCATTTATTTGGTTTCCATTTCCCTACCAAATTATTTTATTATACTATTCACAAGATCCCCAGTATATAAGGTTGATAGGTTAGTTTCCTCTTAAGAATTCATTGATATTTCTCAGGAAACCATAAGTTAATTCTGCACATTCATTCACCTTTGACTCTCTAGTTTCTCAACATATACACATTCCAGTGATGACCTATCATAAAGCCTTAATTGGTGATCTCAATCACACACACATTGGGAAAATGTGTGAATAACATTAAGCTAAAGCTTTAAAGAGTTTAGCCACAAGCAGTGATGCTCACTCAGAAAGGGGAATAAAATAGTTATAAGAGGCAGATGGAGGAAGAGAACTGGGTGGAAGAGAGGATGGAGATAGAAAGGGGGTATTTAGAATCAGTGGTGAGGAAGGGCGGGAAGAATGGGTCAATGGCCATGAGAATGAATGGAAATCTAAAACTGATGGTGGTTGGGAGGTAGGGGGTATTTCCAGGAAGAGACGGAGGCCTGGATTAAGGGAGGCTCCCAAGAATCAATAGGGATATCCTTAGCTGTGACACAGCATTGGGGATACAGTACCTCCTGTAGCCAGGAACAAAGCCCAATTGAGTGATAGGGATACCAATGCACCCCCAAGGTTTTGAAGCAAAACATATCTTGTCTACAAGAAATGCAGGCACAGGGAGATGGAGAAGAGACTGAGCTAATGGCCAACCAATAACTGGCCCAACTTGAGCCCCATCCCATGGGCAAGCACCAATCACTGACACTATTACTATACTCTGTTAAGATTGCAGACAGGAGTCTAGCAACTCTGTCCTTTAAGAGGTTTACCTAGGAGCTGACTCAGACCCACACCCAGTGGATGGAACTTGGGAACTTTTAGGGAAGAACGAGAGGAAGGAGAAGGATTACAGCCTCTAAGGTAATAGGAACTCCACAGAAGGACCAACAGAGTCAACTAACCTGTACCCGTGGGGGCTATCAGAGACTGAACCACTAACCAAATAACAAACAAGGGCTGGACCTAGGCCTCTCTGCGTATATGTAGCAGATATTTAGCTTGAACTTTATATGGACACTGAGCAAATGGAACGGGGGCTATCTGTAAATCTGTTGTCTTTCTGTTGAATTTATTCTACTAGCTGGGCTGCCTTGTGTGAACTCAGTGGGAGAGAATGCACTTAGCCTTGCATAGACTTGATGAGCCAGAATGGGAGGATACCCAGGAAGGTCATCACCAGCTCAGAGAAGAGAGGGGAGGAGGGATGGCAGGAAGAAATGTGGGAGGGGGTGTCCAGGAGGAGAGGGTGAAGAGCGGGACTTTAAGTGAATAAGTAAAACAACAACAACAACAACAACAACAACAACAACAATAATAATAATAAATAAAGCAAAACAAAATGTTGTAAAACAGAATTTTTGTTTTAAGTTTTCCCCTATATTTTATATATATATAATTCTGATATAGTATCTGATATTATTTATTAATTTATGTATTCTAACACATTATATTAATGTATATTAGTATTAATCTGATACATATAATTAATCTGATACATATAACTATATATAAACACACATATTTATGAATACATCTATGTGTGTATGATATATATATATATATATATATGCATATCTATTTCATTAAGTTGGAAAATATGAGATAGAGAATTTTATAGTGAAGTGGCCTGATGTTGCTTGTATTATAATGCTAAATATTGGCCCATAAGGCCTGCTTGCCTGCAGAGATAAGAGTGTCTACCTGTAGATCCAAGTAAGGCTATGTGACCTTGCCCCCAAGTTATTTCTAATTGCTGAATAAAGATGCCTACAACCTAAACCTGGGCAGAATTGAGATAGGTGGGGCTTGGGTTCATGGGTTGTGGAGGCAGAAAGAGGAAGGTAGAGAGTGGAGAAGGTGCCATGGGATAAGAATCCTAAAATCTTGACCATGACAACTGGGAAATTGAGGTTAAGCCCAGATGGGACATAGTAGGTAATAATTCAGGGTAACTGATATGCAAGTAGATTTTAATAGCACAGAGGGTAGATATCTGCCCATCTTTAATACTGATAAATACTAATTATAAATTAAAGATCATGTGTGTCTTTTATGTGCGAATAGTATAATGAAAGGTAGGGTAAAAGCCCCTGATTGAGATTAAATATTTCTACAACAGAATTTGGCTTCTCAGAAGTTATCTTTCACTTTTATACACAAAATGACAGAGCAAAGAACAAATACAATCAATTAATTCTAAGGAAAAAGGAAAGTTGCACAGTTTGGTGCAGAAATATTCAATATAAAACTTTTTTCAAAATGTTATAACTTTTTAAAGCTTCTGTCCTTGCAAATTAAGTTATGTCTAACTAATTGAACAAATGAGAACATCAATTTGGGCTCTATTATATCCTGCCATTTCCAGAATTACCCAAAGAATTTTGATGAATACTGGTATTACATTTCATTTTTTGAGGAACACGATTTTAGAACTTAATAGCAAGATTACTCTTATGTCTTCTCATTAAAATAAAGAAAACTTTAGAATAATATTTTCTGACATTCATCACAGAACCTAACAAATTTTTGCTGAAGTCAGACTAAATAAAAACCATAATCGTTGCTCACTTCTTGTGTTCTGATATCATTTTCCTCCTCGAAGAGAAGACATTTATTCACAGCCTCCATGCAAATGTCACACAATATTACTGATTTCAGTCTTTCAATAGAATTATATTATGAAGACTTAAAACATAAATATTAAATACTCAAAAATGGGATGTTTAGAGGTGTGTGATCACTATGACATGAGTTTAAAGATCTGTATATTTGAATACCACTTATAGATTCAATAAGCCTTCAAAACCATTTCTTATACTTTTTTGTTTTATTTTTAATTATCTTTATTAATCGTTTTTTACAGTCCAATCATTATCCCCCTTTCTTTCTTCCCTCTGACAGTTCCTCATCCCATTCCTCTTGGGAAACTCAAGAAATCCAGGTTTCTTTAATAGATTTCTCAGATCCTCCAAATGAAGTTTTAGGCATAACTCTACATTCATGTTCCAATTGCCTGTCCCTCTGTTTGACTCTTTGAGCTTAGAGACACTGATAGTGACTTTTATTAGGTTTGGCTTATGGTATTCATTGAATATGGCAGTTGTGAATCCCTTTGTAATTGGATCGTCTGTTTACAAGTTCACATTTCACATATAAATCAAGTTACAACATGTTCTCCTTTTCCTATTTGAATTCGCATATAATGATAATAGTATGTGAAAATTGAAAGGTTACACATTCTTTTATTTGGCAGAAGTTGCAGTTTCAAAAGAAAATGCTTACTCTTTTTTTACCTACCTGTTATGAATAAAGGTATGAGATCCTATGGGATATAATTAAATCCAAGGCTTGTATAGGTCCCAGCATCCAGAAATCCAGTATGAAATACAAATCAAATATCTATCTATACATGGAGGGAAGTTTCTCAGGGAAAAAAAAATGAGTAAAAAACAAACCAGCAGAATTTGCAATCTACCAAAGCAAATATGTAAATAGATCCTTGAGGGGAATATGGAAAAGAAGAACAAGAAAATGCACATCAAAACTAACAATATGAGATTAAAAATGAAATTAACCAACAAGCATAAAAGCAAGGCAGAATTTCCACCAGCCCAGAGGCAGTTGGAACATGGAAAATCACCACTGTGTTAACTGGGATTTCATGGCTTATTTTTTATTGATCACACATGCATTTATTCCATTACACATCCAAATATAAATAAAATATTTATTAGTTGATATTAGTTTTCCTTCAGTATCTCCATATGTGAGGCTACAAGAGTGAAAAATGTAGACAGTCCTACACATTTATTATTAAAGCAATTGAAAGGTCTTTGATATGGATAGAGTTAAAGTAGGAATAGAGGGCGTATTATCCAGTAAACAGGAAAACTAAGCAAAAGACAAAGGATCTTAACTGAGATGTGATTACAGAGATAATACAAAGCAGTGGTGAGCTGAGTCCCAAAGCAAAGCATGTGTGACACTAGCTTAGAAAATAAACTATCAGACTGAACAACCAGAGTTCAATGCCTTTGCTTACTTCCCCCTTTTTTTATTGGATATTTTCTTTATTTACATTTCAAATGTTATCCCCTTTCCCTGTGTCCCCCCTCCAAACTCCCTATCCCATCCTGCTTCCCCCTGATTCTATGAGGGTGTTCCCCTACCTACCCACTCCTGCCTCCCTGCTATGGCATTCCCCTACACTGGGGAATCAAGCCTTCAGGGGACCAAGGGCCTCTCTTCATTGATTATCTCTCCATTGATGCCAAATAAGTCCATCCTCTGCTACATATGTGGCTAGAGCTGTGGGTCCCTCCATGTGTTCTCTTTGGTTGGTGGTTTAGTCCTTGGGAGCTCTGGGGGTTCTGGTTGTTTGGTATTGTTCTTCCTATAGGGTTGCAAACCACTTCAGCTCCTTCAGTCCTTTATCTAACTCCTCCACTGGGGACCAAGTGCTCAGTCCAATAGTTGGCTGCAAGCATCTGCCTCTGGAGTAGAGACTGAAGGAAAGGCCATCCAGAGACTAACCCACCTGGGCATCTATTCTATATACAGTCACCAAACTCAAACACTATTGTGGATGCCAAGAAATGCTTGCTGACAGGAGTCTGATATAGCCTTTGCTTACTTTTAAAACCATGCATGGTACTGTCCTCAGAATTTACTCAGTAGAACATTAAGACGATTTCTCCTACTTTTGCATTAAGAAGTATTCTTTGCAAAGTTTGTTTCCTTGTACTTCTGACATATGTCCATGTAGAGCTCATTTCCAGAGCACAGAAAGAGAATAATAGAGAAAGAATGTAGCTGGTCACTGACAGCATCTGCCAATAACTCCAGATAATGTGGCACACCATGATAATATCTATAGTTTTAAATTTTAGATCTGTGATCTCTGTAGTAGTACTGGCTGCATGTGCATATCAGAATTAGACTGCTTCTAAAAGAAAAAATAAAAGAAAAACTAAGTGCCACATGAGATGGAATATTATATTTTCAATGGGCAAGTTAAGTATTATCTCCTTGCAATAGACAGGGATTATTACAGTAAACCACAATAGATCAAAAAGCAGAAAACAAGTGACCTTGTAGGAACCAGCTCAGGTGACACATCTGTAACACCAATCTTGCACCCAAGGCTGAGAAATCAATGCAAACCAAGAGTGGAAAGATAGAGACACTGGACAAAGCTTAATGGAAGATTTCCTCTCCTAGAAATGTCAGAGTAAGCTACGCTCGTGAAGTCTTCAACATGGCTGGCTACACTAGACCTGAACAAAGTAAAAATGGCACCAAAGGATATGCTACCAGGGAAGAATGGAATGGACTGAGTCCTAACTCTAAACAAAAGTATAGACAACGAAGAAATGCTGTGAGTGGAAAAAGTAGTCCAGTAAAAATACACTTAAATTGTAATCCAGTTTTATTCATTCTGTTTGAAGGTTTCCAAACATGTATGTGAGGTAAAGAATGTGCCACTCCAGAAAGCTTGACCAGTGTGAGAAAAGGCTCTTCATGCTCCAAGGGAGCCATGTTATGTTTTCAACTTATTAGCTTAAGAATCTCTTATTTCTAATTCACTTGCAGTTTAGCTTAGATGTTTTGCTCAGAATGCAACCTTAAATTATCTCCATTTGCTTTCTCAGCAGAAAACAGTGAACCATACCATTTATATGATGATTAAATAACTAATTTCTTTATGTGAACTTGAGTTTTAAAAAGTTAAAGACACTGTCATGGGCAGGAATACACTGTGTCTGTCCCTGAACTTTGAAATTAGAAAGGAGGATGCTTTTTCTACAGTCTCTACAGGAAAATGATGAAGTTGCTTTTCTCTCCTCTGTCTCTGGAACTATAACAGTTCACTGTAGTTTCCTAGCTGGTGTGTTTATGATCATGAGTTCTATCTGTGAGGAAAACCTATGCTAGTTAATGCTAATATTTTTTGGCAAATTAAAGAACCAATAGATCTTCATGGAATTATAATGGAATCTGCAATACATTCGTCATGAGTACATATTTAGAAGATGATATTTAATTGCATGTATTATGATGTTAAATGTCTTATAATTATTCACAAAAATATGATTTGAATGAGCTTAATTATTATTTTAATTCAGAGATAGCTCTTTAGGGTAGTTATTGGAAATTGGATATATTAAACTGGTACATTAAATCTTCTATGACTAATGCAGTCTTTGCTACCCCAACCAAATGGTTATTACTTTAAAAGATGCTATATTCATCAGTAATTTTTTTTACCATTTTATCTAGCATATAAAATAGAAAGATTATTCAGATTAAAATATTCTAAGCATTATACATACTTTTCCTAACAAAGACAGACACAAAGCTACAGCCTGATTATCACATTACCAGTTAAAATAAATGCTTATTATTAATTTATTATTTATTATATTTGGAAATGATTTTATACCCAATACTACTATGAAAATAACTACATTTTATAAAATGTGTTTTGAACTCTTATAAAGAAAAGTAATATCACTCTTATTTTGTTTTTGTGCTAAAAGTTTTGAGACTGTCTCCTCTATAGCCCAGGTTGGTTATGTGAGCTTATTATGTAACCCAGCCTGGCCTTAAATTTGCAATTATTTTATTTGAATCCTCTTTTGCTTTGATAGCAAGTATATAATACCACATTCGGTAGAGATATTGTTCTTAAAAATGTAATCAAAACCCCACTTTGAGGTCCATTAAACATTTAACCTAAGCTTTAGCTAAATGGAGCTGGCATTCCTTCCAATAATCAGAAATGCCAGTCATATATAGACTCTGCCCTTGGGCAGTTTTCCAGATAATGGGGGACCAAGTTTATTTTGGGTTTCTGTTGTCTCTTGTGCTTTACATACATGAAGGGATGCTTTGTGGAGCTTGTGAGTGACAATATTTCTCTCAACCAGATTATAGTTAGTAACTACTGCATGGTGAGCCTGCCTTTCAATATGACTCAAAGTTTCACTTTGAAATTAATAGTTACCTAAATTATTTGCAAAGGGAATGGACAAAGGCTTTCTTTTTTTTTTTTCAATCTAAGCAAGAGGTCTTTTCAGCTTTTACAATTTCATAGTAGAGTTCAAAATTTACCATCTCTTTTCTTGCATTTCAAATAGATACCTTTACTGTCAACAAATAAGGCACAATGACAGTTCAACAAGCCAACAATCAGAAAGTAAAACTATTAACTCTTTCATATCCACTGAAAAGATTTGGAATTTTATATGTGTCATGTTATATTGACATATGTTACAAAATACTTCAGTGCAGTTGTGGTGTGATGTGAAAAATCTCTAGGAAGTGTCTGAGACCTGGGATGAGGGAAGTTCCCAAGAATCAATGTGGTTGATCTTAGTTGAGGTGCCTAACAGTGGGGACAAAAAATAAGAAGAAACCATCACCTGTTGCCAGACAGGACCCTTAGTGGAGGGATATGACACCACCCACCAACAAAACTTTTGGCCCAAAATTGTCCTGTCAAAAGGCAATGCAGAGACAATAATAGAGCGGAGACTAAAGGAGTGGCCAACCAATAACTGGCCCAATTTGAGACACATCCCATGGGCAACCACCAATCCCTGACACTATTAATGATACTCTATTATGCTTACAGACAGGAACCTAGCATAATTGTTCACTGAGAGGCTCTATCCTGCAGCTTACTGAAACAAACACAGATACCCACAACTAACTATTGGACAGAGGACGGAGACTCCTATGGAAGAGTTAGGGAAAGGATTGAAGGCCCTCAACAGAGTAGGAACTCCACAGTAAGACCAACAGAGTCAACTAACTGAACCGTTGGCAGTTCTCAGAAATTCAGCAATCAACCAAAGAGCATACACAGGATGGAAGGAGGCCCTCAGCACAGAAAACTACCTTGCCTAGACACAGAGGGAGAGTATGCACCTATGCCTGTAGAGACTTAAAGAGTCAGTGTGCAGGGATACACAGGGGCCCTCACCCTCTCAGAGGAAAAGGGAGGAGATGGTGGAAGGGGCTCTGTAAGGGAGGAAAAAGTTTGTGATGTAAATTAATTAAATATTAAATAATTAATTAATTTAAAATCTATCAAAATGACAGTATTTCAGACCAAAAAATCACATCTTCATTTAAATTATACTATGTCTATTGCAGTTAATGGTCACATGCTTTTGGACAATCTTGTAAGGTTTGATGATATGTAATGCACTGTATTACTGGTTAAAACCTACTAAACTTTACACCTAAAATACGTGAAAACAATATGTAAAATAGAAAAAAATAATCTGAAAAAAATGCTTCATGTGATCACTTAAGGGTATTCTAAATAGAGGCTCTTGTGGGTTTTAATGGATGGTGAATAAATTCCTGATAAGAAGACTTGCTGAATACAGTCTATGTCCAGAGGTCATGGTCAAGTAGCTGTAGGTTGTGGAGATGCTCTTGAAGATGGTCTTGGCAAAATTTTCCTGGGTCTCACTACAGAGTGTGGCTGATGCCTAACTTTTATCAATGCCAGCCATCAGCAAAATTTTCTTGGTCCCAAGAACAGACACAATGGCAGTGCCTCTGAGGATAGGGAATGGAGTGCACAATCATAGAGCCACAGTGGCCCATTACCTCTCTGGAAACAGTGTGGGGCTTGCCAATCTTGCTCTAACAGTAGCTCTCCACATGGGCATGGTAGGAAGCTTGGCCGAAATAATGGCCCCTGGCAGCACAGAGCCTACCTCCTTAGCGCACTTTACACTGAGACCAATATCTCCGTTGTAGTCCCAGTAGTAGCAGAAGCCTGGAACCTAGTCTGACGGCCAGCTGGAGTCTGCTTCTGCATTGGCATGGTCTTTACGACATCATCTTTTAGGAACATACTGAGGAAAATGTTAATAATCCTGGACCTTTTAATAGGCAAGGAGAACATAAAATACAGTAAAAGGAGAAAACAGTATTAGCTATGTTTACAGTGGTTGGAAATCACTTTGACACTAAACATCTTGCTACAATGCAATTGTTTATATAGATAATCATTGATTATTTAATTATAGAAAACAATATGAAGTGAAAGCTTGAAGGGATTTTACCTTTATCTATCTAGATACTCCAAACTTTTAACACAAATCATCCATGACCTATAGTTCATTTGAGTATACTATTTTGTCTTTAAGAAATTTATTTCATTGGAAAATTTCATGTACATCTTCTTAAGCAGCAAATTTGAATTGGATGTTTTGAGAATGATATCTCAGTCTAGATATGTTGTTACATAACTCAGTTTGTATGGCACCTTCATAGAGATCATACATGAGAGTGTTACATGTTGACTTCTTTGTATTACTGTATTTTTTATTATTTACGTATCAGTGTATCTATTATATATTAATTATTTTATTAGTGCTTTTATGAGGCAAGATTTGGTGGTTTCAAAGGTACGTTTATGTTCTTACATTTTGTGAAGTACTTGATAGGTTACTTTCCAAGAAAGAGATATGAGGCAGAAACTTGAATTTGTGTTGTCATTGCTATTACTGCCAGTGACTGTGTTTAGAAATTAGGGATGTCTAACAGACCAGGGTCAAAGGTACAGAATACAGAAAATATAGAAAAGCAATGATGTCTGACTTTCATAAGGACATCTGTTCATCTCAGATAAGATTTGGTCAACAGATTAATCTAAGGTTCACGACCAATGGTTATTAATGAAAACATTAAGTTTACTGAGTTTATGTATAAATGTTTGAGTGACTTGTCACTTAGAGAAACCTGAGTGACTTAAGGTAATTGCATTACTAAGAATCCTGGCCCAGATTGGGTGGATTCCTGAGAACTATATCCCATCCCTGGATTTATCAGCAAGATTAGCAGGCTGCTTGTTGTAAGTTTCAGATTTCTGAGACTTTAACATTTTGCTTACTAGCTGATGATTTTGAATCATCCTATTCCCTCAAGGATGAAATGCTTCAGTTCTAAGGAAATCACTAAAGATTGCTCAACAATGTCCGTAGAAGCTTTATTTTTAATATCCAGCAAGATGTCCCTCAAACAAGGAATGCATAAAGGAAATGTTTATTTACATAATGGAATATCACTCAGCAATTAAAAACAGAATGTCATTTTCTAATTTATTATGGATTATTTATTTATATTTTTCTCCTCTTTCACTCCATTGTAACATATGAAATATACCTGATAACCATTTGGCCACCAACCATTTCATTTGGGGAATTTCTCTTTATACAAGACTGGTAAATGTTTCTACCATGCCTGCTCTTTCCTCTGTGATTTATACGGAATTATATTTTTTAATCTCTTGTACCTGTTCTAATTCACAGTCAGTATTTTTTTTTTCTGAAGTATACTTTATCTCTCACATTAACTCTTTGCTCTTCTTGGATTGGCAGTGTTTGACATCAGATTGTTTCCCTCCTCATTTCGTGAGTTCAATTCTTTGTGTAACTTTAGTTTCTTGGATAGCCAGAACATTCCAACGTCTACAGAACATTCAGCAGTCTACTGTGGACAATTATCTATGTAAAAATCTTTTCAATGTTTTTCAGTCTTCTTGTGCTATGTTCTACACCCCAAGCAGATTTTCCTTTCACTGAGTGGGCTACAGTGGGCTGCAATAAAGTGATTAGAACTGATTTAAGAACAAAACAAAACAAATAAACAAAAGCACTTGCCTTGAAAGAAAGATTTGTGGTCCTGTGACTGCCTGCATGTTCTCATCATCTTTCTAGGCATCTTCTGTTCCCACTAGTTCAATGTAGTAGGCCTAGCTTTCTTTGTTTTATATTGTTAGTTTGACTGGATACAATTACATACTTTAATGTTTCTCATACTAAGGAGTTGAGTGTAATGCTAATAGCATAATAATACTTATGGGGATTTTGAGGTTATTGTATTACTACAAATCTTGTAGTCAGATGAGAATGAATATGTGTATAGAAGAAAATATATCACTACCTTTTTTTTCTGGGGAGTTACGCAGAGTCCCCCAGGATGCCTCCTGCTTCCTTGATCTCTTTTTGAACTTTCTTTTTTCATGAAACTCTACAGACCCTTTGTTAATCTCTAACACTTAAAAAGAAAAGAAAAGACACAAAGAAGAAACATACATCTATTTAACTTTTTTTATAATTTATTACACTGTGACCCCATCTAGGCTTAATGGGTCTCTCAAGTCAACTTTCACATCATTAGTTTCTGTACTAAAAATAATCTACATGATTCTCCTAACTGTGTTATGTTTATAATGACAATTCTTCTATTACCATAAAATTCCTCTATATTTTAATATCATATAAGGCCAACAGTTGAACAGGGTTAAACAGACTGAATACTTATGAAGCACATTTATTTTTTCAGATATTTTTGAAATGGAAATTATATGAAAACATTTTGAAAATCTTTATATCAATAAGTGTGGTTTTGATGGCTAAAGAATATATTATATCTGTAGAAAATAAACTAAACTAAGCAAACTGAACAATTATTATAGTAAAAGTGATGAATTACTGAATTTTGAGTGTTAAAAGTAAACATAGCCTAAAATTGATGTTACATAAAACACAAAACTAATCCAGGTAATATACTCCATTTATTATTTGCTTTTGCTTTTATTTCTGATTTACTCTTATTACTTTGCATCCTTATTGGAGCCCCTGCTCCCTTTTCTCTTCTCAGTTCCTCTCCCTCAACCCTACTCCTCTCTGTCACCCCATTCCCCTTCTAGCAAAAAGGGGAGGCCTCCCTTGGATATTAACTGACCTTACCATATCAAGTTGATATAGGACTAGGTCCATCTTCTCCTACTGTGGCCACACAAGCCAGCCCAGTTAGGGTAAGGAGAGCCAAAGGCAGGCATCAGAGTAAGACATAAGTCCCTGCTCTTACTTTAAGGGATTCCAAGCTGCACATCTGTTATATATGTGTAGGGGCACAGGTCCATTACATGCATGATCTCTTGTTGTTGCTTCAGTCTAGGTGAGCCCTTATGGAGCCAGGTTAACTGATTTTATAGGTTTTCTTGAGTTGTCCTTAACCTCACTGGCTTCTAAATTCCTACCTCCCACTCTTGCACAAGATTCTATGAGCGTTGCCTAATATTTGGCTCTGGGTCTCTGCATCAGTTTCTAGCAGCTGCTGTGTTAAGACTCTTAGTCTTATGCTAATTAATTATGCTAGACTCCTGGCTTCAAGTATAGTGAAGTATTGTTAATAGTGCCAGAGGTTGGATTCCTCTAATGACATGTGCCTCAAGCTGGGCCAGTCATTTGTTGGCCATTTCCTTAATGTCTGCTCCACATTTATCCCTGCCCATCTTGAAGGCAGGACAAATTGCCGGTTGAAGGTTTTTGTAGCTGGATTGGTGTCCCAATCTTTCCACTGGAAATCGTCCTCACACTTGACCCCTCATGATTGCCTCACATCCCCCTCTGTCACCAAGTTTCCTCCCCTAATCCAATCTTGATGTCTATTCTAATTTCCCTTCTCTGAGATTCACGAGATCCCCCTTTGCCGTATTTGCTACTTAGCTTTTTTGGTCTGTGGGTTTTAACACGGTTATCCTATACTTTGCTGCAAATATTTGATTACAAATGAGAATATACCATGTTTGTCTGACTGTACTGCCTCAGGATGATTGATCTTTGGTAGTTTTATCCATTTGCCTGGAAATTTTATGATATAATTTTTTAAATAGCTGAGCAATATACCATTGTGTAAATAAGCCAGATTTTCATTATTCATTATTTGGTTGAGGGAAAATTATGTTTTTTTTCCAGTTTCTTCCTATCATAAATAAAGTTTTAATGAACATAGTTGAGCAACTGTATCTGTAGTATAGTGGGGCATCTTTTGGGTATATGTCCAGTAGTGACATATGTTGGTATTGGGGTAGAACTGTTTCCAATTTTCTGAGAAAACATTAAATTGATTTTCAAAGTGGTTGTACTTGTTGGCACTCCTACCAGCTATAAAGGACTGTTGCCCTTGCTCCACACCCTCACCAGCATGAACCATAACTTAAGTTTTTATCTTAGCCATTCTGACAGATGGAGGATAGAATTTCATAGTCATTTTGACTTGTATTTTCATGATGACTAAGGAAGTTGAACATTTCTAAAAGTTCTCAGCCATTTCACATTCCTCTATCAAGAATTCTCTGTTTAGCTCTGTATCCCATTATTAACTGGGTTCTTTTGTTATGTCTAGTTTATTAAGTTCTCCATATATTTTGTATTGGATGGAGGGCTGTTGAAGATCTTTTCCTATTCTCTAGGCTGCTGTTTTGTCCTATTAGTTGTCTCCTATGTCTTATAGAAGCTCTTGGTTTCATAAGTTCCCATTTATTAATTGTTGATCTTAGTGAATGAGCTGTTGGTGTTCTGTTCAGGATCTAGTCCCTTGTGTTTATACACTTACAGAAATGTTTAATCCCAGTCCAGGGATTCTACTCAGTTTTGATCATTCAGTTCCCATATAAAACACACACACACACACACACACACACACACACAGACACTTTATATTTAAAATAAGCCTAAAACAACTCCAGAGCTGGGCAGCTGCCTACTGTCTATGCTATTAGAATCTACTTTCATATTGATAACCCTGAGTTATTACGTACTTGTGTGTCATCTGGCCTGCTCTGAACTCTAACTGGCCATCCCTTAGGGTCACATTTTCATAAACTTACCTAACCCATGGCATCTTCTCTTTCTTTTCATTTTCTTGGCTCCTTGTGGTTCTCTTCTGACCTTTAGTCTAGGAATCTTAAATCCTTCCTATACCTCTTCCGCTCAGCTATTGATTGTTGGCATCTTTATTTACCAATCAGAAATAATTTGGGGACAGGATAAAACAGCAGACTCCAAGTCTTGGGGAACCCACATTTAGTATTACAATAGTCCATGTCTCAACATTCAAGGCTATTCTCCACTCTCTTTTTTACTAGATTTAGTGTATTTGGTTTTATTTTGAGGTTTTTAATCCACTTGTACTTGAGGTTTTTGGTAGGATTGATTCATGTGGATCTATTTGCATTCTTCCACATGCAGACATCCAGTTAGATTGGGTATATGATCAATTTTATAGAATGTTCTGTGAAGTGCTAAGAAAAAAGGGTGTATTTTTTGTGTGAGTGTTTAGGGAAAACATTAATTAGGCATCTGCTACATTCATTAGTTTCATAACCCCTGGCACTTTCATTATTTCTCTGTTTTGTTTCTGTCTGGGTGACCTGTCAATTGTTGAGACATATGGAATATGGCACAGTCTTTTACTATTAATGTGTGGAGTTTGATGTGTGAAATAAGTGTTAGTAATATTTCTTTTATAGTCTTCATGACCTCTCAGAGTTTGGGTGCTCAAGTTGCCTCTGGGGTCCGACTAACCAGTGTAGCTTGGGATCCATGGTACTTGTGTTCCCTCCAGGAACACAGGCAGGATTCAGGGGTGGGAAACAGAGCACTGGATATGTGATACAATTTACCACCATTGGGTGTGCTTTTAGGTGAGTTGAAGGGCAAGGGCTTAGGGAAGAGTAGCCCCTGGTGTCCCTGATGCCTGCAAATCTCCAGTAAAGCAAGCAGAGGTGTGGGGTGTAAAATGGAGCACAGGGTATGGGATAGAGTTTACTGATGCTGGGTTTGATTTCAGCGGAGTTCTCTATTCCATTTATTCTTTGTAACAGGCTACTTACTTCTGTATTCCTGATACTTTAAGACTTCAGATATACCTAAGGGAAAAGCTTTTAGTTTTTGCTAATGGTAAAAATTAATTAAATGAACATTCTTTCACTTAAGTTAATATTTGTAAGATAACAGTTTCTGTAATAGTTATAAGTGTCATTTAAAATATAGTATATGCGGCCAGGCAGAGGTGGCACACACCTTTAATCCCAGCACTTGCGAGGCAGAGGCAGGCAGATTTCTGAGTTCAAGGCCAGCCTGGTCTACAGAGTGAGTTCCAGGACAGACAGGGCTATACAGAGAAACCCTGTCTCAAAAAACCATATATATATATATATATATATATATATATATATATATATATATATGCAATAATATGTATGATATAAATTATATGCATATTAGACTTAAAACCTTGTATTTAAACCCTAAACTATGATATATTATTGAAAAACCTTGTGGTAATGGTCTCAAAAAACCATATATATATATATATGCAATAATATGTATGATATAAATTATATGCATATTAGACTTAAAACCTTGTATTTAAACCCCAAACTATGATATATTATTGAAAAACCTTGTGGTAATGGTGAAGTAGAGTAGATTACTTTAAAATATTTATCAAAATTAGAAATCATTTTAGAAGCTTCTTAGAAAAATCATGATTCATGTGTTACTATGGTTGCTTCACTGAATGATATATTATGATCCTGGGGGCAGCAACCAGAAAGTCCCAGATGCCAGGAAAGCAAGAGCCTCCCAGGACCCCACAGGGATAACATTAGCTAAAATACCCCACAAAGGGGAGGGAGAACCTGTTGAGACCATATCTAGAGGTTAGGCATGGTCCCCCCAGCTCAGTGATGGGGCCACCCACCCATCTCCAATATTTTAACCCAAAATTACTCTTTTTTTAAAGGAAATACAGGGACAAAGTAGAGCAGAGACTGAAGGAAAGGCCATACAAAGATTGCTTCACCCGGGGATCCATCCCATATGCAGACACCAAACCCAGACACTATTGTTTGATGCCAGGAAGTGCTTACTGACAGCAGCCAGATATAGCTGTCTCTTGAGAGACTCTGCCAGATCCTGACCAATACAGATGTGGATGATAGCAACCAACCATCAGACTGAGCAGAGGGACCCCAATGGAGAAGTTAGGGAAAGGACTGAAGGAGCTGAAGGGGCCTTATCTGGCATCAATGGGAGGGAAGGTCCTTGGTCCCAGTATAGAGGAGTGCTAGGGTGGAGAGGAAGGAGTATGTAGGTGGGAGGGAGAGCACCCTCATAGAAGCAGGGACAGTGAGGATGGGATAGGGGGTTTGCAGAGGGAAAACTGGGAAAGGGGATAACATTTGAAATGTAAATAAAATAAAATAAAAAATTAATGCATGACCAAAAAAAAAAGAAATACAACCCTTGTATGAAAATCTCCTTTATTAGATGATTTGTAACTTTGGAGGGGAGGTTTCTAATATTAGTTTCAGATTACATTTGAAATACATGATATGTTTCTAAATGGAAATGAAACTTTCAGAAGGTTTCAAATAGGAAACCCCAGGCTACAGAACTGGCAATTGCAGAGAGAACTTCGTTAGGTCCGTCTAAAAATGAATGAACATGAGCTCTATAAAATGCTGTGCAGACAACCATCCAGCAGAGAAACGACTTTGAAGATGAGTGCCCCAGGAGTTCTGGAGCACACAGGCTGAAAGGGCAATTTTAATTCAAAGAATGCAAGCATTTCTGATTTTAAGAAGATAACTTACGAGAACTACTGGAAAGTAACTACTACATTCAGAAGGTAATTGGCATTTTAAAAATATTTTATCTGACTGGGTTAGCAATGAAGTTTGAAGTGGAAATAATTTATTCCTCTTAGAGTTTTGCATAGATTTTTTGTGTGTATGTGTGCATGTGTGTGGAAGATACTAAATATGAAAAATGTAAAATAGCCTAAGTAAAAAAATAACAAATTAATGCACTTATTAATATGTTACATTAATATATGTTGCAAATATGCTAAAATCTTCACTGATAACAAACTCAAGATTATATCTGAGGGTTACTAAATTCAGTGTCAAAGAAGAAAAGGATGTAAATTTTAAATATTGTAAAACGTACACATGTAGAAGTGATTATTGTGTCTCTGTAGCACATCAGTTTTTCTCCTCACTGGTCCTCTATTGTTTTGTGAATCAAAGGCTACACACTCAAAAATGAGTCCACAATCCTCAAGTTCTTATATATAGTTTAGTGTTCACATGTAATTTGTTGGTGAAATACTGAATAAAATATATCCCCTCTTAATTTCTTTTTTGATCCTGGTAACTTAAACAAGCATACAAACATTGATCATTAAATGGTTCTCATGGACCCTAAAGTGGAAATTGCAAAATTGAGTTATGGCAACAAAATCTCTATACTTCCTTCCAACATTTACAGTTCCAGGCTAATATGTCATACAAAAAATGTTTACCTTGTTTAAATAATGGCCATTTTTATTATTGTGGCTAATGGATACAAAATTAAATACATAATGCTCTACCTAACCTTTATTACCACTGAATTTTAAGTATCAAGATTTTGACTAGACAAATCAAATTAATTTTTTGTCATACTGCCTATTAATGAGGTTTTGATTTTTGATCACAGTATCTTTAAACCTTTGTATATTAACCCTTCTGAATATTCCATTCAGAGAACACTCAGTGATTTTGAAAGTTCACAGAAAACCTATACTGAATATATTTGAGAATTTGTAAAATAAAACACTGCAGTTTTGAAAGTCTAATTACCTGCAATTTTAGTTGACAACAATATTTCATGTTGCATGTTGATGCATAGAGCTGATTGTTAACATTTTTATTAATAAAAAACAACTTGTTTTATGAAGATTTACTTCAAATTTTTCTCTTATGGAATTTTGATTACCTTCTATATACTATGTCTTGGAAGGACACAATAATTTTGATATAACATCCTCATAAATATAGAATAATTTAAAATATAAATAAGAATAAAATGTTATTCTTAAAGACCACCATGGCTTCAACTACCAAAATTATACACACTCAGACCTAGAATATAAGCATTAATATGCAGCTCCTTAAAATTTTCTAGCATTTAATCTATTTATAATAAATTGTATATTTGATGTACATACAGATGGACTCCTTGTAGACATCTATATTTTGAAAGACCAAACACAAATATGAAATCATTTGCCTACAATGGAGTATACTGGAGAGTATTGGTGGTTTCTCTAATGATCACATGATTAGTTGCCTGGGACTGAGAGCTGGCTGGCAGTAGCAAGCATGGCAGTAGAATACTGTATTGTGTATCTCTAGTCCACAAACAGAGTGAAAATGAAAATGTCATCCTACCATAAACTCATATAACTGTAAGTCCAATAATTAGAGATCAAAGGTTTTTTTTTTTTATTTTTTTAAGTCTTGCTGTTGATAGAGAAAAGGAAATTAACTTTAAAGACTAATAGAGAAGAACATGACCTTTGGTGAAATAGATATTTGACAATTTGAATATTTAAGTAATTCAATTAAAAAATGCAACAAGAGTCTCTTTCATATGGCCATGGCATTTTATTTTTTTTCCCGCACAGCAGTGATTCTTATATAGGAGCATGAAAGAGATACATGTAAAGATCTGTGAAACTACTTGTTCAAAGCCCAAGTTTAGAATTCTGGATGGGAAAATCTGCATGGAGCCTGAGGATAAGACACATGTCCAGTAGATGTTAATAATTTGATGGCAAAGATCAAGTTTCAAAGCTTTCTATACTGCAATGAAAGTTCAGCATATGTAAGCTCAGAATATGCTTACAGGTTAAGAATTGAGCAAACTAGCGAGAGACAAACACCCATCAATTTACCAAAAATTATACTATTATATATGATTCTGTCACAGATACAAAAAATAGCCTAGCTCAGGTCATTCAAAAATTGGCATCAGTTGAAGAATTCAGGTTAACTGAAGACCAAAACAGACTGGAAGAAACCCATGCAGGTTAGATAACAAATCTTTACGAAAACACTGTCAAAGAAATGGCTGTTCATTATTACAATCACTAATAGTATGATGAGAGTCAAATTTGAATTTTCTTACATACATCAGTATTGTAGTTCTTATAGTGTATCATATTAAGTTAAATTCACATGAAAATACAATGGGTACATTGAAAGTCCAATTGTGAAACTTTAATGTATTAGTGCCACTTACACAAGTGTCCTCCATTCATGTTAAGGCGATTTTGATGAGCCAGGGCTATGACCAGCAGTCTGGGAAGTGATGATTCCTTGACTTTTGGGCATTGCCCCATAAGGAGATCACGATGACCTCTGCTGACTTCATTTTCTCTATTTCTTTAACTGCAAATCTCATTTTGTTTTATTAGGACCTTAGTGATCAGATAAAAATAAGACAAATAGAATTTAAAACATATAAAAAATTTCATAGATATACATGGATATGAAATTCTCTAAAATACACAAAAATATTCAGTATAATTTAAGAGAGAACTGCAAATCCGCATAAAAAATAAAATAACAATGACAAGAAATCTCTGAGAAAAATATTAATAATATTAAATGTTGTGACCTTGACTCTCATTTAATGTGACACAAATATTAGATATTTCAGCCTTGTGAATAGTGACCTTGACTCTCACTTAATGTAACACAAATATTAGATATTTCAGCCTTGTGAATAAGGTAATTTTTTAAATAGGTATATATTTATATGCAATTTGGGATTCTATACCTTGGCATCATCTAAATCTAATGAACCATCTATATGCATGAAAAAATCTGCACAAAATTTTCCTAGGGACACTGTGTATAAAAGTCATATACTGATAACATTTGAATGGACAAAAAAGAGTAAATGGGTAAATATCGTATGGTATATCAGATATTATGTGCTATTCTCTGTTACAAGCAAAAGTATCTTTACTGTACCTGACGATTTAGTACTCCAAAATCGTATGTTATACCAAAGATCTAATCTAAACTAAGAAGACTTTATGTTGTTCTATCTCATTGAATAAAATGCCTAGAAGATATTAATGGTGTGTATATATGTGTTTCATGTTTGCATATGTTCATACCCATTAAATAAGCAGATATATAAATACATATCTTCCTAACCATATTAGTTATATGCATTAAATATTTGTTTGCATTCCAATGGATGTGGGAGGTGATGTGGATCACAAGCACAATTTTTGCCATATTGAATTTAGAGAAGATATTATGAGACCATATTAAGATGATGATGGTGCAATGATATTATTTCCCTGGATCATAGAAAGTGATCCTCTGGTACATGGCTTTTCCTGATCTAGTAGTGATATGACCACTTCAGAAATTTTCAAATTCATCCAACATGTGAGGTGCATATTTTAATTTCAAATACAATGTTTATTATATGCTTACATGGTTTTATAATAATCATTGAATCATATGCTTAATATCTAAGTCAATGGAAGTCAATTCTATCCTGTATATAAAAAAAAGTTATGTTTATATACAAGGAATGTAAAAAGGAATTTCTGTGACATTAAGAAATTAAATTATCAAATTAGATAAAAAGTACACTAAACTTAGGGCATATAGTTATTTTGGTAACAGTTGTTTCCCCTATATCTCCTTTTGCTTTATACATCTGTATTAATTTTAACCAAAATGTGTTATGCTGTTGCTTAATTTGAGAATCTTATAAAGCCAATCAAAGTAACTAACACTATGTTATGCCAGAAAAAGGCATCAGGTAACAAGATATAACAAGTGATGATGATGCATTATTTAAACCATGCAACAATTGTTGCAAAGAACGTGCAGGAAACTTTAAAAAGGAAACTGAAAAATAAATTACAGGTCACATATTCAAAATCAATTCTGATTAGTTTCCTCAGCTTTCTACTAGGAAATATTTACAAAGAAATTCATTAAGAGACACAACTATTTAATCCTTCAAAACTGACTCAGTTGAGTCAGTACTTGAATCTAAAAATGCTGAAACCAATAAACTGAAACAAGCTCTTTGTAACATAAAACCCATAGTTAAGAAAAAAATGGACAGAGATTAAAAGAAGGCTTAACACTTGTCAAAGAGCTACCAAGTTATATTCCTACATAAGAGGTATAAAGTAGTAAGCATTGCACTTCTTATAGGTTTTCTGTCTTAATTTTCTATGAGAAAAAACGTTTTAGAATTAACAATTTTCATGAGGAGGAACTATAAACCTTTCAAATATATCAATTTCCCAATGTCACTTTCCTTAAAGTGTCAGGATGACATCTAACTTGGAAAAACATATTTGGGATTCATTTAAATTCAGCAAACTGCCCTTATGAGTAGAGAAGTAATAGTCCATATATCTTAATTTCTCATAATCATACTGACTTTGCCAATGTCTTTCTTTAAAATTGTAAAGATGTAGGAGATTCCATATGGGAGATCTGGAAAGGGGGAAACATTTGAAATGTAAATAAAGTATGAAAAAAAAAAAAACCAACCAACAAACAATAAAACCAGTGTTCAGAATATTAAATGTCAGTGCTGGACAACATTTGAAATTGATCAACACGTCTTCATTTCTCAGTAGCTTTCATTTTAAGCCAATATTTATATTGCTATAAATGGCTTTGGAAGTATAATAAAAGAGCAGTTAGTGGGGCTTTAACCAGGGGTTTAATATGTGTTGTCTTGATCTAGCTTTGAAGGCTTTTAAAGGAACAGAACTTGTCCCATTTTCTTTTAGAAAATCAGATATTCAGATATTTAAAATTTGTGAGGGCTTAGATTTAATGTGTTCCTGAAATGAGGAAGCAGTCCAGAAAAATAATGGTAGTTTCTGCAATTTGAAAGTAGATGACTATCAATAGCCAGGCAGACAAAATGAGGGGGTGGACATTAATTGTAAACTTACCAGGGAAGAGTGTGGCTATCAACTTTCATTAACTTGGATGTAATTTTTCCCCCTGTAACTCCCAGGAGTGTGACCCTAAGCAGAAATATCCTGCTGTTGCCCATCCAGACTTCTGAAAAACGTGAATTGTTAAGTCTGTGTACTTTTACGCCTGTAAATTTGTGGTAATTGACTGCGTGGTAATAGAAAACTAATACAATTTTGCATAATAAAACCTACTTTCTCTCCTGCTTAGTTGGTTATAAGCCAAGCTTATTGCCCTCTTTCCCCAACACAGCAGTCTACAGAGTGCCATGGCTGCATGCTGAGGATAATGTTTATTATAAATAATTACAAACATTGGTATAACTCTTTTAGGAACTAACAGCATTTGAATAAAAATGCTTACAAGTTTTCAATATTGTATTATACAGATTAAGTCATTTCTAGAACACCAGCAATTTACTACTTGAGGTGCTTCGTGAACCAGGAATAACTTTTTTTCTATTAAGTGCTAAAACCCCAAATTCTAGTAAACACAGCAAATCCTATGGCAAAAATATATAATCGTATTTACTTCCACTTTAATCCTGTTGACCGTCCACAGTGATGAATGGGTCTATAAAGACATTAGCTTGGTAATGAAAAACTAGATAGCCTGAAGATTGTTTTCCAATTTTCAAATAATATATCCTAAAATATTTTTAAAATTCAAAACTAATATTATTTTAACATCTTGAAAAGATTTTGCATTTCCACAATCTCAAAATCCTCTGGAGAGTCATTTTACTTCTAGATGTCTTTTGATCATACTACTTTGACCTTTGTTTGAGCAGCCTAGGAGTTAATGAGTCTAATAATTACACGTCGTACATGGAGGTCAACAGTGGGAATATGATCACATTAAAACTCAGAG
The DNA here is from genome assembly GCA_019843965.1 of Rhynchomys soricoides. Taxonomy (NCBI): domain Eukaryota; kingdom Metazoa; phylum Chordata; class Mammalia; order Rodentia; family Muridae; genus Rhynchomys; species Rhynchomys soricoides. The sequence goes on from JADRCH010000047.1 coordinate 15,753,623, forward strand.
GTTAAAGGATATTTAATATGTGAAAAGCAAGGAAAGAGGAGAATTTGGTGGGAGCAGAGTGTGCTGAAGTGAGAAAAGAACAGCTCAAAAGATTGAGGATTCTGTTGACTCCAAACAGACTAGAATATCAGCCATGAGGAAATAGAGAGAGTTAACTGTCAAATAATACTATAGTGCCAACTGACTAGGGGTTAGAACCCAAATCATGTTTCTGACAAATTCTATTTTGCCTGTAGGTTTTCATTTGTGTTGAAGATTTTACTTTCATGGTAGATTGTACAATAAGGGGGGAATGAAGTAGGAACTTACCAAGATTTCTGTCTATAGACCTTGCAGGAACAAGGATGGTGCAATGTAATAAAAATGAAGCCCATTCAATTTCACAACACTTGGTAGGCTGAGGTTGGATGACTAGACCGTTGAAAGCAGCCTGATAAGACCAGATGTTAAAACCAGCCAGAGAAAGAGACAGGGACGGGGAGGGAAGAGAGGGAGGAGGAAGAGTGTTGGATGTAAGGAAGAAAGGATAAAGGGAAGAAGGGAAGTGTAAAAGGAACTATGATTTGCAGGGACACAAAGGAGTAGAATATGAGGGAATGGCCAGCCAAAAACTGGCCCAACTAGAGACCCATCCTAAGGGGAAGAACCAATCCCTGAAATTATTAAAGATACTTTGTTATGCTTGGAGACCAGAGAAGCATACCTGTCCTTCGAGAGGCTCTACCTAGAAGATGACTTAAACAGAAGCAGAGAATCATAGCCAAACATTTGGCAGAGCTCAGGGTGTCTTGTGGAATAGTTGGATTAATTGAGAGACCTAAAGAGAAAAGGAACTCCAAAGGAAGACAAACAGATTCAACTAACCTAGACCCTTGAGAGCTCCCTGAGACTGAATCACCAACCAAAGAGCTTACATGGTCTGGTGCCAATCTCTTCACCTCTACACCCACCTACTTGTTTGTAACAGATATGCAGCTTGGCCTTCATTCTGGGTCCTCAAAAACTGGAACGAAGGCTTATCCAGACTTGGTTGCCTGTCTTTGGATCCTATTCTCCTAACTGGGATGCCATGTCTGAACTCAGTGGGTAGCGCCTAGTCCTGTAGTACTTTGATGTGCCATGGTGGGCTGGTAATCAAGGGGGAGAGATCCCTCTTGAGATTCGGGAGGGACTATGTGAGAAGGGGTACTCGGAGGAAAGGGGAGGGTGGAGATCACAATGTAAAAGGAATAAATAAATCAATTATTGGAAAAAGATAAAAGGTAGCTATATAGTTCATATGTCTCAATGGTAGAGCACTTGCCTAGCATACACAAGGCCTTCTTTGTATACCAGTACTGCAGTAATCAATATATATGGGATTAATAGAATACTACTATTAGTAGAAGCTCATATATAAATTAAAAGTATTATGTATGTGCTAATATCTTTATAAAATGGTACATGGACAACTTCATGTAATGTCTAAATATTGTTGTAGATAGCTTAATTTCTATAGCATTTATGTGATACCCTATATACATGACGTTTATATAGTGAATAAGCTAAGGACTAATTAATTTTGTAAAACACTTATGTGGACTATAATATGAATATGTACTATAGTCAATGTAATCAATTTTTCTGTTATTTTAATATATTTTTGACAGTATGGAAAGATCCCTGCCTACTTTAAACAAGGTGAAAGAACAGTGACTTGTTGTTGTTGTTGTTGTTGTTGTTGTTGTTGTTGCTGTTCTTTTTTATCTTGGCAAAGCAAAGGAATAAAGTGAATTAAGAAATGCAAAATAAAATTCAATCTTTGCCTCTGTGTACTGCAGTATATATAACTCTATTTACACACATAATTTTCAAGACATTTTAGCATACATTTAAATAATGCAGTTTAGTTTATTTTTAAACTTGAAAAATATCCTTCAATCATAAACTATGAAGTTGTTTATCTTTTTTGTTTGTTTCCTATTGGATAATGTAATTGCTCTTTTTAAAAGTAATTAGTGTAAGAGATAGAAATATCAGCAGATTTCTTTTAAAAAGAACATTCCTTCTAATGTTATGAGGTATTATTCAGTAGCATTTACTTGACTAAATATATAATTGAATACCATTTGCAATCAGTATGCACATCACCAAATTTTTAAAGCTTCATTTTATGTGTGGCAATGAACATAGGGGACTTATATTTGTTTTTGTGCAAAGCAATAATAGTATCAAACCATCAAACCTGAAGAAAATTATATAAAGCTAATATTTATACCTTTCAATTCACTTTTCCACAATAATTAGAATGATTTATTTAATGCTCATGTAAATTATTTGAGTGCTGTAGAAAATTTACAACTTAGGACAAAGGCAATCCATCACCTTTGTTCATAAAAATGCCTGTTTAAATGTCAGGAGTAAAATAAGGTTAAAGTCATGGTCTCCCCTGTGAACCACAACATTCTATCACTGCTTTTTATCTTAGAAATGCTGGTTCATTTTAAAATTCATTAAGAACAATTGAAAGTACCAAAGGAAACTTTAAAAATGTAATACAGTAATCTAGTGAAAATTATCCAGTAAATTAAGTTTTCTTATCTTTCAATAAAAGATAATACATACATATAAAATAAGGAGAAGTAAATGGAGTAATGGGATTTTTGAGATTATAATTTACTTACAGTATTTCTCTCTTCTCCTTTCCTCTTACAAACCTCACCTATACTTTTCTCTATTTTAGATTCATGGCCTATTTCTCATTATATCATGCACATATGTTTACAAAGACATATGTGTCCCTAACTACAACCTGCTCAGTCTGTATAGTATTACTTCTCTGAATATTTTCAGTGATAACCATTTGATGTTGGAAAATCAATTGTGCACTTGTATAAGGACGACTATTTCTTCCAGTTTCATTATTCTTTAGTTGACTGTAGTTCTTTACGTAGGGGTGAGGCCTTCGCAGTTTTCTCTAATCCACATTGGTGTGTCTACTGGTATCACCATTCTTCAGCTCATGTTTCAGCCATCATGTTGGTAAGACTTTGAGTGTAGTTTGTAACATCCATAGGAGACACCATCTCACAGCAAACTATCTTATCTTGCCTCTATAACCTTTTACCCCTCTTCAATGTTTTCTGAGCCTCACCTACGGGGCTATTTTATAGATCTATCCCCTGCGGCTGGGATCCTCAATTCTAATTTTTGAATGGCTGTCATTTTTGTAGCAACTTCCATCTTTTTCAAAGAGAAGTTTCTTTGATGAGGTGTAAAGACTACACTTAAATGTAGTTTTAAAAATAAATGCTCACATTGTTGTTAGAGATTGTGTTGGTTTATTTATATAGTGGTTGTACTCTTTGAACTGTGCATGATTTCTTTAACACTGATTGATTACATCAGTTTCCAGGGCCAAACTGAAGTCCAATTGGAGCAGATGGTTACCATCAAGGTATACATTCCACTGCTGCAACCTTTGGGTTATAGTGCTAGGCTGGGCACTGATATGGTTTGTACGCATAATAGCTGGCTAGAATGTTGAAAGTTTCCCTTCCTTGGAAACTTGCGTGGTGCCTTTTGGTATCATGGAAGTTAGTCTTCATAAGGAACAGACTTAGCTTAGTTCTAGAGTAGATATATTTGAGCACTGTTCCTGATATATATGTTGATTTTATCAAAAGGGACTTGCCTTCAACCTTATAACCACAAACGATGGCAAGAGTGATAAGTTGTGAGTTTGGAAATGTCTTGAACAGTCTGCACTAACAATGTAGAAGAGGGCTTCTCATGACCTGTATTGGACTTTTTGAGGCAAAATTTGACTCTTGGAGAGAGTATTAACAGCCTAGATGATAAAAGTCACTAAAATTACTTACATATATTTAGATACATGGTTGTAGTATTATAAATTTATAATATAAAATTGGTAATACTGTGATTTGTCTTATGCTTTCCCAGACATGCTTATTGTTATTTTACTCTCCTCTCTTCTACTTCTCTATTTTCCCTTCTCCATCTCTAAAGAAGTCTACTCCTGCTTTCCAGTTTCATGAATCAGATCACTTGGACCCTCCTCTCCCCCTTAGTCTCCTCTAGCTTTCTTCTGAATTTACTTCCTTTTCCTCCACTCAGTCTTCCAATTTCCCCGATCTTCTCATTTTTATACGATGTTTCCTTCTGCATTAGTCCCCAAACTGCCTATACTGTCAATGGTCATGTTGTACTTACCCTCCAAATTCTTCAATTATAAATCAATTAGTCTGAACTGTGTGTTTACAACTGAAAATTTGGATCCTAGAGCTCTAAATATGTGGCATTTGCCTTTCTGCAGTTATGTTACCCCACTCAGAATGATCTATCCTAGTTCCATCTATTTACTTGCAAAGTTCATGGGTGAATTTTTCTTCACACCTGAATAATATTCAGTATATGTGTAACATATTTCAATTATTCATTAATTAGTGGAAGAACATTACTCTGGTTTCCATTTTCTAACTATCATGATGATTAGAATAGCAATGAACATGGGTATAGACTAGGATGTCAAATCCTCCAGACATATGCCAAAAACTGGTATTGCTGGATCATAATGTAGATAAATCTTTATTTTTTGAGAAATTTCTCCATAGTGATTTCCTCAATCACTGGACCAGTTTGGTATCACAAAAGAGACCCTGCATAGTCAAAACAATCCTGTGCAAAGAGAACACTACAGGACAGGTAAAAAATTCATATCAATATTTACCACAGTGATATGTTAATATAAAATATGATACTGACACAAAAACAGACATGTAGACCAATGGAACAAACTTGAAGAGCTAAACATGAGTATATGTAACTTCAGTCATTGAAAATTTGGAAAAGATGCAAAAATCCTAAGATCAGAAAAAGAAAGAACCATTAACAAATGATGCGGGAAAACCTGGATGTCCAAATTCAAAAGAACACAGATCCATAAATATTACCATGCATAAAAACCAATTTCAAATGGGGCAAAGATCTAAATGTGAATCCTGAAACATTAAAACTGATAGAGGAAAGCAGATAGTATGGTATCCTGCATAATATGTGTGTAAGACTGGACTTTTTAATAAATAGGATTCCATCTACCCAAGAATTAAGACAAATAATTGACATCTGAAACTTTATGTAACTAAGAAAGTTTCTGTATAAGAAATAATCAACTGAATGAAGAGAAAGTCCACATAATAGGGGAGAATGTTGGTAGCTTTATATCTAACAAAGAATTAAGTTCCAGAATATATAAAGAGAACCCACAGAACAAAGAGTCAAAGAAAATAAGCCATTGGAAAAAAAAAGTGTCCCCATGTCCTGAACAAAGAGTTTTCCAAAGAAAAATAATGGCTAAGGAATATTTCAAAAAATATTCAATGAGGGCAATGCAAACCAAAATAACTTTAAAATTTCATTTTAGTGTGGTCAGAATGGGAAAGATCAATGAAACCCTGACAACAAATGCTGGAGGGGAGTTTTCTTCCTATCAAATGGAAATGCAGGGAAAAAGAATGGAGCAGAGTCTGAAAGATAGACCATTCAGAGACTGCCACACCTAGGGATTCAACCCATCTGCAGACACCAAACCTAGACATTATTGCAGATGCCAAGAAGTGCTTGCTGACAGGACCCTAATACATCTGTCTTCTGAGAGACTCTTCTAGAGTCTGACCAATACAGATGGAGCTGCACGCAGCCAACCATCAGACTGAGCCCAAGGGCCCCAATGGAGAAGTTAGGGCAAGGACTATAGGAGCTGAACGGGTTTGCAGCCTCATAGGAAGAACAACAGTATCAACCAACCAGAACCCCAATGATCCCAGGGACTAAACCACCAACCAAAGAGTAAACATGGGGGTACCTATGGCTCCAGCAGGATATGTAGCAGAGGATTGCCTTATCTGACATCAATGGCAGAGGAGCCCCTTGGTCCTGTGGAGGCTAGATGACCCAGTGTAGGGAAATGCTAGGATACTGAAGCAGAAGTAGGTGGGTTGGGGAGCACCCTCATATAGGCAGGGGGAGGGGAAAAGGATGGGGGTTTGTGGAGGTAAAACTGGGAAGGGGGATAACAGTTGAAATGTAAATAAATAAAATAACCAATAGAACATAAAGTAACATAACAAGGTACAGTTATTTTTACCTTATACAGGATAGATTACCATATGTTAAAGGAATGAGAATTAAGTCTTATTAGTAAGATAGGGAGCATTTTTTCATAGTGTTTACTAAAATAATAGGGAATTATAATGTTCTAAGAATTAGAGTAATGGAATGGATAATTGCAAAATCTGGACAATGAGGTAAAATAAAGGTGACCCTGGGACCTGTCTTGGCTTTACTGCATGGCACTCTGCGCAATGTAGAATGGACTGGGCAAAAGCCACTACATAGACTTTGAAAATAGGACCTACCTTATAAAAGTGGGGTCCGAAAAATTGTAATTTATGCTTTAAGATACTTTGTTGAATAAATAATAATGAAACAAAATTGAAGATTTTGGTGAGACACAAAACTCATAACTCTTTCAAGTATATATTTAGATTGAATAAGGATAGAGATTTTAGGACACAGGCGAATACTGATGTTACTCACCTTGGTTTTGTAGGGAATAAATGCTAAACACAAACGCTGACTGTTGAGCAGAATTAGTCTTGGAGCATGTAAGTCATTCATTAAGATATACAAAACCAGTAAATTCTGTTTTCATTGACCAGGGTGAAAAAGGTCACAACTGAGCAAAAGCTAGAAAGGTTCATGAATTAGAAATTCACTGGTTGGCATTTACAGTCCAACTTATCAATACGGGTTCATTGGATAGGAATGTGGAATATTGGAAGCTAGATAAAGTTTGATGAAATTTGACCTCTAACTGACATGTGCTACAGAATTCATGCAGTTGTATAAGGTGGAAAAAGTCCAACATATAACACCATAGACTGACTCTGTAAAGAATTACACTAAGTCTAGTGCACACAAAACAATGAACAATAAATTTCTAACATCAGGTATATAAACTAGCAACATGTGCTATTTTTCTGGGTAAAATGGGTGATCTTAAGCAAATACTCTCCTTCATAATTACATTGACCTTAAAAAACGTACAAGAACTATCTACCTCTTACATGTCAACGAGATGAATCTAGTATTCATAAATTATTTTGTTGGGAACATGCCAGGTGCTGTGGAACGAAGCCCCATGCCTCACAGGGTCTGTCCCGGGGTGCTTTGGCTCAAGATAGGACAGGACACGTGGGAAGCAGCTGCACATCTTCCCACACAGTCTGAAGGGCAGGTGGGGGCTGTTGGAAGCCTCTGTGGGTCCTGCCCATAGGTGGGGGAGGGAGCCATTCCTGGAGAATTCCCAGCAGCCTCTCAGTGGGTTCTCTAGCCCAGGGCACCACAGTGGCCATAGGGTGCCTCAGATGATTTGACTACAGTGCAGCTGGGGTTCCCACCAGGACTGTCCCAGAAAGACCTCTCCCAGAAAGGCGGGGCAGATATAGTAACTGGGAAGGGGATTGGCTAAGCCTCTAGGTGTCTCATTAACATGGGGATGACTTGGGGCTGCGTGGCCACGCCTCTACCTGGGGCGTGGCCATGCCTCTACCTATAATATGTGACCTTGACTGGACCTCTGGAGCCTTGGCTTGTGAATTACTTCGCTGGGTCTCCCAGAGTTTGCTTGTGCACAACCGGTGTTCCAGACTGCCTGCCAGATCACTGCTCCACATTATTTAATGTTAAGAGAATTACTAGATTTATGAATTACAGTTAGAAAATTAGGAGAGGGAGTTTTGAAATAAAAGTGATTTTGTGGGTTTACAACTATTATAATATGAAATCAGAATTGCTTCTTATTAAGGATAGTAATGGCTATTTTATAAGGTTGCTTTGTATGTTTCTAATTTTGCATTTTTCTTTCCTGTTTCATTAAAATAACTAGTAAACTTGGGTGTGAGAATATTTATGGACTTGATGTTGATGATTATCCTTTATGTGAACTTATCAGAGAAGCTTTAGAAACATTTACCATAGATGGTGAACAAATATATGACATCTATAAAACATCTCAACAAACCCATCATGTGTTGAATATATACAATAATAAGTGCAGTGAGAAAACATCACTAAGTATTAACTAAATAAGCTACCTGGTAGCATCATTTTCCTTTGGACTGGGTGCCTAAGGAAGGTATTAGTCATTGTTGCTGCCAACCTCTTGAGAGAGTATAAAACCCTAAATTACTAGGATAGGAAATGAATACAGTTCCAATTGTAAAAAAAAATGACTAAGCCAGACTCTATTAGTAGTATATGTTCTAAAATGAAAGTAGAAACAACTAATTTGATTATTAAAACTCAAAGAAAATGAACCAAGGAAATAGAGTCCAACAAACAAAATAATCCAGTTAAAATTAATATCTAAATAGACATTTCTCAATAGAGGAATTTCAAATGGCTGAGAAACTCTTAAAGAAATGGTGAATATCCTTAGCTATCAGTCACATGCAAATCAAAACTTTGCGATTTTGTCTTATCCTGTCCAATGGGCTAATATCAAAATCACAAATGACAGCTCATGCATAAAAGGGTATAGAGCAAGGAATCTCCATTGATGGTGGGAGGGCAAACTTGTACAGCCACTATAGAAACTAGTATGGCCGTTCCTCAGAAAAGTAGGGTTTGATCTACCTCAAGTCCCAGCTTTTGCACTCCTGGGCATATATACTCAAAGGATGTTTCATCTTACCACAAGGACTTCTATTGAATTACTTTCATAGCAGGTTTACTCATAATAGCCCGAAACTGGAACCAATCTAGATGTCTCTCACCCAGAGAATGGATAAAAACATGTGGTATATTTACACAGTGGCATATTACTTAGTTGCTAAAAAAAAAAAAAAAAAAAAAACATGAAATTTTCAAGCAAGTGCATGGAACTAGAAAATATCATCCTGAGTGAGGCAGTCCAGATCGAGAAAGACAATCATAGCGAGCACTCATTTATAAGTGGATATTAGCTATTAAGTAAAAGATGATTGTGTTACAACTTATAGTCTCAGAGAAGCTAAGTAATAAGAAGAACTTGAGGGGAGGGTAGCACACAGGGATCTCCTGAGGAAGTCAAAATGGCATAGATTTTGTTGTTGAACTTGAGGAGTGTGTGGACTGGAGCAGCAGGGCTCTGGCAGCAGGAAGTGGAGGTAAAGAGTGTAGTGAGAGATGAGTGTAACTGGAGAACATTTGATAGAGAGATGTGGAAACTTAATGCAGTGAAAACTCCCTTGAATCTACCAAGGTCCCCTCAAAAAGACCTCTAGTAACATGTGATAAGGAGTCTAAATTGACCACATCTGATAACAAGGCAGCCTTCCAGTGGTGGAACTGGGACACCACCCAGCGAAAAAACCTTCAGCCTACAATCGGTCATACATATAAGATGTGCTCTGTGGTAGTGGTCCAAAACTGATTGGAATGGCCAACCAATGACTGGTACAACTCGAGGCTCATGACACTAGAAGGAACCCATGCCTGACAATGCCTGGCATCAGAAAATGTAGGCTGGATATTGCAGAAACAAAGGGTAGAATCAAACACAGCAGAAAAACAAAAAGTCATTGAAAACTCAATGAAATTACTAATGATATTCTGATATAATCATGGGTTGATTGGTGCTTAGCCAAACTGTAATCAGATAGGCCTTCACCAGCGACTAATGGGAGCAGATGCAGAGGCCCACAGGAAAGGCAAACATTAGGAGAGCTCAGGGACCCCCCCCCAAACAGAAGAGAAGGGAAAGTTTGTAGAAGTCAGAGGAGTCAAGGACATCATAAGAACACATCCCATTGAATCAACTAAGCAGGGCTCATCGGAGCTCCCAGAGACTAATGTGGCAATCACAGAGACTTCATGGGACTATGCATTTATTTTATTGTTCTGTAGCTTGTTATTCTTGTGGAGCTCCTAACAGTGAGTTGGGGGATGTCTCTGACTCTTTATTCTGCTTTTGAGACCCTTTTCCTGCTATTGGTTGGCCTCAAAATACTTCTAAAGGCTTGCGCCTAATCTTACTGTAACTTCTTCTGTGGTATTTGGTTGATATCCTGGGATGTCTGTTTTTTCCCGAAGAGAAACAAAGGAGCACTGGATCCAGGGAAGAGGTGATGGGCAAAGGGCAGAAAGGAGTGGAGGGAGGGGAAGTATGGCTGGAACGTAACGCATGAGAGAAGAGTAAATTTAAAAAAAAAAAAAACACAGGTCATTCAGCTGAAGCTGTAATACTAATTTTATGAGTATGAAAATAGAGCCACAAAGAAACTGCAGCATATGATTAAAGTCCTTTGTTTAACACAAAACCAAGTGGATTTCAAAATGACGTCTACTAGACATTATGATAGTTACATTTGAAAAAATAGACATAAATTGCAAATGGTATGATTCTGCCAACAAAAAGATGCTTTCCACACTTTTACTTATTTACTTCTTTGTATACTGAGAAGAAGAAACAAATAAAAAAGCAGATGCAGAAGCATGCAGATGAAATATTGTAATGACAAATACTTTTTTTGAATAAAAGTGGCCCAGACTTATGCATGAAAGGAGTTTTAAAATATGGCAAGTTCTGCTCATTTACCAAAGCAAATTGTGTGCTATGGGGATGAACCATGAATTCTCACTGCTGTTTGAATTTCAAAGTAAGTTAGAGAAATTTTTATAGAAGCTTTTGCTTAAAATATGATTGTAACAGGTAGATAACAATGAGGAGATATTTTGGAATTCACCAACTTGTTAATATTAGAGTACACTATTTCAGCCTAGTTTCAAAAGAATGATGTGTAATTTAATACCTCTAATCATTCTCTAATTCAGTGATATTTTTCTCACCTAAAAGTGAAATTAAACTTATCATGTTGAGGAAGATGGTCTAATTTCTGTAAATTAGGCCAGGATTCTCATTGAAAGGTTTACTGTGTTAAATAGTAAGCAACATAGAGAAAAATATAACAATAGCAACAACAACAATAACAGCAACAACAGCCATAAAGAAATTAAGTTGTCAATTACCGGAAAGAACACTTAAGTAGTCTCAGTAGAAATTTTGATAATTGCATACATATGTAAGTAGTGAGAAATATAAAAAATGTAGGAAAGAAACAAAATTAATATTGACCAAAATTAAATCAAACATAGAAATGTCTTCTGTGAAATTCTGTATACTTTACATTTTGATGCTAAGATCAGCTTGTCTCTTTTTGACAGCAAGTGCACCAAGAGGGTTTTTCCCAGTTTCAAACTTCAACAGTAATGTCTGGGATAATAAGTTTGAAAATTCATACATAGCTCATTCATAAAATTAATATGTCAGTGCCTGAGGAATCAGATAAAGGTACACCAAGGAATCATAAAGAGGGAAATTGTGCAATTCTAGCTTAAGTAAGGTGGAGATGCCATGAAGAGGAAAAACAACACTATTGCCTAGAGATAAGCACAGCAGTATTGAATTCAGAAGGTTTCTCGGGTAAGCCATAAATAACTGAAATTACTTTCCCTTATAAGTGGCTTGGTTTGCTCCAGGCCAGAGTGCTCTTTTTGATAGTTTTCTGCAAATCAGCTTGCCAGGGGAGAGGGAAATACAACAACAAATTCTCACTTGTTTTCTTTTCCCATTGATTCCTTTCCATTTATAAATCTTTCTACTGTGATTATAGCCTCTGTGTACCTAATTTGTCTTATATATCACATATTCTCTTATATGTTAACAAAATAAAAAAAGTCTTAACCACAATATTGAAAAATAAACAAATGGGTAGAATACTGATGTCTGAAATCCTGTCTGGGACCCTGAATGTATATTTCTACAATGTGGCCTGAAGCATCTAAGCCAAATATTCTACTAAACTACAGTATCAGGCTTTAATCCTGGATTCTTAATAAAATAAATTTATGATGATATTATATAACATTTAAAAAGCATCTTAAAGATGTATATATAGTAAAATTTTCTATAGGCAATTTAATGCAGCCTAGAAGCCCAAATCTAAACCATTATGATTTATTTATGAACGATCAAGTAACCATATGTGACCTCCTATGGAATGGAGCTCAACTCTTAAAAGGTAGACCCACAAAACTTGTAAATAAGAATGTAAAATTAGGATTATTTAGAAAAAATCCCTTGAATTGCATTTAATAAGAAAGTATCAGATACTGTAAGACACTATATAGCTGTCTTATAGGTTTGAAGGACAATAAAACCAGTTCAGCCCAAGTAGTCAGAATATTTTGACGTAGAGATATCACTGAGGCAGATTCATTTATACATTTAAAGATAATGAAGCTCCCTAGTAAAGCTATTATATGAGACAGAAGACTTTGGAGCCTGATATTTGTAATTGAAGGCAGCAGCCATATCCAGGTGTTATTTCTTCCTCCATTTTTAATTTTTCTCTCTTGGTCTTCAGTCTTTGGTGTGGTGCCTCCCATGTCCAGAGTTCATCCTTACCTCAGTCCATCAGCTTATCTTAGTTACTTTACTTTTGTTGTAGTAAAAGACTGTGATGAGACAACTTATGAAAGCAGGTTGAATTACCTTGTGGTTAGAGATTATGAAGGTAGAACAAAGAACTGGGGACTCACATCCTGCTCTAAACTCAGAAGGCAGAGAGAGTGGGGTGTGAATAACAAGAGTCTTTTGAGACATCAAAGATATCCCCAGTGACATGATGGCACCCCAACAACAGAGCCACACCTCTAATCTCTCTCAAATACTACCACCAGCTGGGGGTCAAGTATCCAAATATATTGAATCTATGGGGGCCATTCTCATTCAGACTACCACAAACCTACAGGAATTAAGAAACCCAAATATACTGCCAAAGTAGCCTTACCAGTATTTGGAAATTTCTCAATACATGTAAGTTGATTGCTGTGATAAAATAATATATTTGTATTTGTTATTAGGATGCTCGGATCTATAAAGACTTTGAAGCAAGGTCATATTGTTTTGAAACAGGTCCTATATTCCCTGTGATTGATAGACTTGAGAACTGGGCAGCTATATGATTTTTGTGCATTGTTTCTTCAATTATTTTGTCTGTTTATTTCTTTGTTAGTTTTTTCTACTATTATCATTGAATTTATTATTATTATTATTATTTTGTTGCCTGTTTTCTAATGAGAATCAGAAAAGAGTCTGAATTCTCCAGATGGAGGAAATGTTTTAATTTTTATTTTTAATGAAATAGGTTTTTTTTTATTTTTTTATGAAATAGTTTTTAAAATATGAAGAAAATTTTTAAAAAATGAAGATAAGAAGGAAGAGGAGGAAGAACATTTTGACAAAAATATCAGCACACAGTAAATACTCTGAGACAATAAAGCAAAGATAAAAGTTGTATATTAGCAAACTTAGGAACTTTATGTGTTTCTCGATATCTAAACTGAAATTAAAAACAAAAGACTGATTATAATATTATATCACAACCCTTAGAGTTTAGTTTTCACCCTAATTTTGCTTGTTTCTGGGTAGACTTAACTGACAATCAACAGTCAATTTCAGTATCCATTGTCCAGTTGCTGACTTGTTATTATTTGGTGAAGGAATGAATACCAGATGGTTAGTTGTAGATTTCTGAAAATTTCTGAAATTTAAGACTAAGAAAGTGAAACGATGAAAGAAAAATATAGAAGTTTGTGCAACCAAATTTTCTTGTAACCATCTTGCTTTGGAAAGAGCACATTATCATTAAATAGATTTGCAACACTTTTCAGAGCCTTCTGATGCATACCTTAATCTACACCTTGCTTCTATTCTTCGTTAAGACATTGGAACTCTCTGGGCAATGGTGGCACACACCTTTAATCCTATCACTCGGGATGCAGAGTCAGGCAGATTTCTGAGTTCTAGGCCAGCTTGGTCTACAGAGTGAGATCCAGGCCAGCCAGGGCTATGCAGAGAAACCCTGTCTCGAAAACAAAACAAAACAAAAGAAAAAAAGACATTGGAACTCAATCAGGGAAATAATAGTTTATCTTTAAATATATGTTATCATGTGCTTTGTAGATTGAAGTAAATATTAACGCTGTTAACTACTGATGTTGTAATTAAAACATTCTCCTGATTTCAGTATAAGATAATGCAATTCGGTAGAGATCAGGTGTAGTAACTACCCACCAGACAAAAGAAACAGATGCAATTATTGCAAAAGCATGATAGAGAGAACTAGAAATAAAAGCATTTTACTACCTATAATCATAGAAATTAATGAAAGAAACAGGAAAGTCATGTGGTAAGATGGTAAATGGAGAGAACAATTTTGATCAGACCTTTATACAGATCTCGAACAACACCATGGAGATCTATGACCATTCTTGGATGTAGTCATCATCGAAGGATTAGGAAAATGATATAACCATCATAAATGTAGATAAGTTAGCCCTACTAGAGGTACTTTATCTTGCATCTTCGATGAATCTATCTATCTAGCTAGCTAGCTAGCTACCTATAAGTTTTATTTATTTCATGTGTATGAATGAGTTTCTAGCATGTATATATGTGAAGCATATTGAAGTCCGGAATCCACAGAGCGCAGAAAAGAGTGTTAGGCACCCTGAGCTAAGAGTTACAAATATTTGTGGGCCACATGTGGAATCTGGGAACAGAACCCAGGTCCTGAGCTATAGCTCTAAACCACTGAACCACTGAGTCATTAATTCAGCTCCTCTATTTTATCAATCAAAAACAACTCTCTTCTTACATATGCTAAATTTGTCCAAACTGAACATGTATTATGAAAGTAAACACCTTGATTTGATTTTTAGTTATTCAGATTGGGGGTAGATTTTGTTTTTCCTTTTTTACTATAGATTCTTTCTTCACACAATATATTCTGATTACTTTATATTCCTTCCACTCCTCACTGTTCCTCCCCACCACCTCTACCCTTCAAAGCCCCTCCCTTTCTGTTTCTCATTATTATATATGATTCACCAATATATGATTCTAAGAGACAGCAACTCCCAACCCTACCAAAATGTAACATCCTAAACAAGAAGTCATCAAAGGGAACTCTTTACATGTGTGATAAGGGCTCTGAAGTGGAGCCCTTCACAAATGATAGCTTGTGTTTGGACTCAGAAAGGAAAGGAGTCTATTGTATTTACAGGACAGACTACTGAGAGTTTGACTGTATCCTAGTGAGTATACAGATAACTCAAATTAAACAGGAACAAAAATTGGATAAAACCTTGGATATTAGCATATATTCCTAAACTGCTATTACAGGCGGGTGAAGAAAGGGGTTAGAAAAGAAATTTAATTGGTGATATGAAGTCTTGAGGGAATGTTACAAAGGGCAATTGATTCTGATTAACTTGAAGAAAATTAGGTTGATATTACAAAATAATGATGAGGAATGTCATTTCTGGAAAAAGGGGGACTCACCAAGTATTTTTCCTGTACTCCAACAGTCCAGGTATACAGAAAACTATAGTAATCCAAAAGAAAAAATCAAGCACAGAGTTTTCAGACATCATGGAAAGAAGACAAGAGATCACTACTGTGATGTAAGGAGGAGACTGAATTTGTGATAGAAGACATGAACTATGATTGGGGACCTGATAGAAAAGCTGTATGGTTTCTGAGAAGAGGTTGTTCTCATTAGCTCCAACTGTGTTAGCGTCAAAACTGTCCCTGAGTATACAAGTAGCAAGAAAAGTATCAAATGTCCAGTCCACAAAACTTAAAAATGATTCTAAGACAGATGATGTACCAGTAAGATGTAGAGCAATCTCTCTTTTTATCTCTGTGTCTCTCTGTCTCTATCATTATGTCTCTGTATGTGTCTTGCTGTGTCTGTCTCGCTTTGTCTGTCTCTCTCTGTCTCTCTCTCTGTCTCTCTCTCTGTCTCTCTGTCTCTCTCTCTGTCTCTGTCTCTCTGTCTCTCTGTCTCTCTGTCTCTCTCTCTCTCTCTCTCTCTCTCTCACACACACACACACACACACATACACACACACACACACACCACCCAACCCTCTGCCCCATCAAATGTGCTTTTCCAGTTCAGACATTAGCCATAGCCTCCAGCAATTTAGAGAGCCCTTACTCAAGGAAATTGCAGGAATCACAGTAAGAACACCAGCTTGGGGAGTTTTAACTAACTGCCTTTCTATTTCTCTTGCTTTCCACAATGTTCTCAAGATTCAATAGGCTGTAAGCCACAGCATGGCAGACTTTAGAGGAGAGGAATAAAATTGAAGCTTATTGAAACACCTCTTCCCAGAGGAATCTTATTGTTAGACTTGCATGGTGATTGTGCAGTGCAGTCCCAGTTTACAAAATTAATCTCTAACATTGAATGTACTTCTTTATGAGTACTTTTCAAAGTAAAATCACATGCAAAAGTTTAACACTGGGATTACCTAAGGAAAGAAATAGTTATTGGAGACAAGAAAAGGTTAAGGAAATGCTAAAAGAGAAAGTCCAGTCAGAATGGTTCTTTTAAAACAATGTGCTGATATTTTTTCAAATAAAAAGTGCTGAAAGTACACTCATGCTGTGAACATGCCAATGCTTATGTAAACACAAGGAGCTAAAAGGACCCTAAAACATTACATTTACCTAGCTTTCATTATCATGCAAGCAGAGAGTAAAAACTAAGCAGCCTTGGAAACTAGTGACAGCTAGCTAGGTAAATAATGACATTTTTGGTTTCAGGAGGAAAAAAGAGTCAAGTCTATTGAGTAATGTCAGAAAGTCTCCAGAAAACAAATAGACAAGAACACACTCTTAGATGTCTGATACTTATTTCATGGGTACCCAAGGGACACTAGTTGAAGATAAATTAGGATATATGCAAAAGAAAGTGGAACGATGTCAAGTATTGAAGTGACAGAGATAGAAGCTTGTTTCAGGAAATATTAAAAAGGAAGGGCTATATGGCATATTCCCACACTAAGCCCTGGTTTTCCCATGCTTCAATACCCCCATGGCTTCTGTGGTGCACATCAGGCCAACCCGTACTTTGCTGCTCTACCTTTATTTCTTGAAGCCAGATGAGCTGCTTCATGAAGAAAAATGAAACATAAACTTAGTTCAGAAACAATGATAACTCAGTCTCTGCGCACATCACCTAAAACCTAATCTTGTAAACCTTATCCAAGTCTGATTCCTCTGGTGGGGAATCCTTGTAGATCTGCCATGATACCAGGAGTCTCTACTAGCTACATCTTACCTACTACATGCTGTCCCCATTCCAAAAGGCACCTTTCTTTCTCCTCCACCTCTTCCTCTCTTCCTCTCTCTGACCTCGAAGTCCCCCTCTATGTGCCCAGTGATTGGCTCCTTTATTCATTAGGGGATGAATTAGCAGAATTTCAACAGCCCCAGGGCGATTCACAACACTTCCCCCTTTCTGTTCTTAAAAAAAAAAAAAAAAAAAGCAAAAAAAAAAAACCAACAAAAAAAACCCCTTTCTCTCATATATAGAGCACAACTATTCCGTTTTATAATCTATAAAATATAGATAGACCTAACACCCAGTCCATCAATTTTGTCATTAAGATAGAACCCGGTCATCTATCCTAAATTAAAATCTATGATTCTAACTTGACTTATGTTCTGGCTTTAGATTGTATGCCATCTGAAAACCACCCTCTCAAATCTGTTCTCTCAAAGTAAATAGCATGGGTTGGCTATGAGACCATAAGTAGTTTTTCAACCCCATCAGAAATCTGAGAATGACCAACATTATCTGAAGATATAGGAAACCTAACACAGCTTCCAGAACTGAGACAAGTTGTAGATATAGCTGCCTACCTTTACAGCCCCAGTAAGTCAGGAAGTTGAAGCATCTGTCTTCAGCCTTCTGGCCTAAGATCACCTGACAGACCTTTAAGAAACAGGAATTACTAAGGATGAGCCTACTCTGTCTCGGCAGAACTAAGCTGTCCTAACCTGTAAATTGTGTCCTTTCAAGAACAGTACAGGTCTGCAGGAAAGATTGGCAATTTTCTGCCCAATCACAACCTAGTCACAAAGTACAGCCTCACCTGGAGGTAAGATGCTCAACTGCTTCTCTGAATCCATGAATGCGGAGCTGTTAGGAGATGTGTCTCAACCACAAGTGAATACATAACATTAAATGTCACATTCTGTGGACCTCTAACATTTTTAAAAACCAACTATCTATGTAAAGTAATCTGTACAGTTGTCTGTTAATTATCCTCAGTTATTTTTAATTAAAATATCTGAAAACACACCCTAACAATAAACTCAGAGCTATAAAATTTGCTATTTGGTTCTTAATCCTTGTAGATCTGCCATGATACCAGGAGACTCTACTAGCTACATCTTACCTACTACATGCTGTCCCCATTCCAAAAAGCACCTCTCTCTCTCTCCTCCTCCTTCTCCTCTCTTCCTGTCTCTGACCTTGAAGTACCCCTCTACACACACAGTGATTGGCTCATTTATTCATTAGGGGATTGGTTCACAAGAAGTCACAGGTGTAACTCACTCCTTGTCTGAAGCCTCTCCCTGGAGGGCAGAATTAGCAAAATACCAACAGCCCCAGGGCTATCCACAACAGAAACTGAACAAGTAAATTCTGATTTTTGACTGGCTACACGAAAACCTTAGAGTCGTTAAATAATCCAATCAGAATAGCCATTAAGAAGAAGAAAATCCGCAAACCCACCCCACCCCAACACCAAAATGTTACCTTGTTTACCATTATAGAAAGGAGTAAAAATGTTTCTCAAAAAGTAAAGTGAGAATTGCAATCTGATAGAGCTATTTCATACCTGAGTATAACCTTGCCTGACTTACATTATACCATCTAAGAAAATCAATTTATATATTCAAAATAGTAGAAAAATTAGAAGAGATGATGTAAATTTATTCATTGTTGTGTATTGACTACAGAAAATTAATATTGCTCCAAACAATACTAGGATAAATCATGAGGAATTTGCCAAATTTTAGAACATTTTAAGGAAAAATGATAATGATATATACAGATATAGAATGATATTATATATATTTTATATAATAAATATCATGATTATGAAATTGTGTATATATAAGCATATATTATCATATTTATTAACTACTTGATATATATATACACCTTTGTTTATCCTTGACAGATTGAAATAACTGAACACACAAAAATACATATTTTGAAGAACATTTGAACAGAATGAAAGAATGAAACCAATAAGATTATGGAATGCTACAGCTACATCTAGAAAACAGGGTCTATCAAATAAGAAGAAAGAAGATTTATGGGAGCAATTTCATTTTAATACCATGACTTGAATCTGAACTGTAGCATAAGCTCGTTGGTTGACACCTTGTTATCTATTCATCAGTACTGATGAGAGTTTCTTGTTTCCTAAGAGTGTTGTCTTCATTGGTCAGTAGATTATTACATATGTTAGTCCAGCTATTACATGGAATGTACTTAAAGGTATTGATCAATGGCAGTATTCATTTCAGGGAAATTCTAATCCCTGTTTAGTTCTAAACCATGTGGTAACCCAGCAAGCAGATATTCCTTTTTAGAGCATCTCACTTTTGTCTTCATGGCTCTGCTTTTCCACAAGCTGATACACAAATAACCTTTGATTGCAGAGTGTAAACCCATGAGTCCAAAGAAGTGTTTCTCTCTTTAACTCTTCATTTCAAAGATATGTGGGTTTTGTTTGTTTGTTTGTGTGCTTGTTTTTATGCGTGGGGTTGGGGGGAATTTGTTGGTTTTGGTCACAAAGGCTGAAAGCAGAATCACACAAGATGTTTGTACAAGAAGTGGGATTTTGCTGAGAGCATACTTTGGTGACCTTCATAGTCACAAGCTTTTGAATTATAAGAGGAGTTAGGAAATATTTGGAGATGCTGACTGAGAGAAACCCTAGAATATTGTGTATGGAAACTATGAGTATTTCTCATATAAACTTGAAAGTTCAGAGGCCTGGTGAAAATACAGGATGTGTAGATACTGTCCATGATAATGCACTACTCATCTTGTGTGACAAAATGTTTGCCTATATTTTATAACTCCTGGATCTTTTTGGAGTGCTGAATATTGATATGACAGATTATTTTATCAAATGTAGCAAATTTCAACTAAAAAAGCACAGCATCCAGCCTAAGGCATGAGTATTTTGGGGTGTTTTTATCTAGGTGTCATGTAAAAAATTTGAGGCAAACAAACTGAATTGCTTTGGAAAACTTACAGTCTGGTGAGAGAAGACATATAACTGTGATGTTGAAGCCAGGGAAGCTGTCAACATCAACATTAACTTTGGCACAGGGTATCTCTCTCAGTGGCTAAAAGGACTTTCTACTCTTTCAGAAGACCTGCATTATATTCCAGCGCCCACATGGTGCCATACAACCACCTGTAACTCTAACCCTAGGTCATGTAATGCCCTATTATGGCCTCCATAAGAACTGCCCTCATGCTGTGACAAGCATACTTGCAGACAAAACACACATAAACATTAAGTAAATATTAACATCATTTGAAGAATGCTAAGTCCTTTGACAGGAATAATAAGAAAGTTGCCTTAAGGAGATATCAGCTACGGGCAAGGCCCCATCTGTCAACGGTCCTGGATTTAACATTAGAAACTCAAGAAAAACAGTTTGCTTTAAAGAAATGCCAGTCTTTGTAATTAAAAAAATAATGACAAAATCAAGTCATAGCTTGTTTACGTTTTAAGTCTAGGAACAAATTCAGAATAAAATTATAGTATGATGACATTGCTATTTCTGTGATTTCAATGAATACAAAAAGCAAGTTATGCTTTCTGAAATTCTTTTGTTTGTTAATAGTTAAGTATGAAATACTATACGTGTATTTGATATTCATATATGGTATGATGATATTCATAATCTAAATAATTAGCATGTCTGTCACCACCCAATCTGAATATTGACTCCCCAGAACCTTCAAACTTTAGCAGAAAATTTCTACCCCGTGACAAACCTCACTCTAATTTTCCCCTCAAGAAACAAATTGTCTGATATTATTTTATATTCCTCATAAAAGAAATTATAGTCTTTACTTTATGACTGTCTGGGAATAAACTCAGGTATTCTGGAAGAGCTGCCAGTGCTCATAACCTCTGAACTATTTTTCTATCCTCTACCCCAGCTATTTCTGTACATTTTATCATGAGGTGGGGTTGTTCTAAACTTCCAATTTTGTCTTAAATTTTGGCTGTGATCCAGGGAGGTCTTGAATTTATGATCATCTCCCTTTAATCTTTTGGATAGGTAAAATTTCTGGCCTCAACTTAAAGACTCAATTGGTTTAATTACGTGAAAAAAATATGCATTGTATCTTATGAAGGGTCAAGAAGCTTTCATACTTCATATAATAGCTATTGTAATATTTATGAAGTATTATGTAATACTGCCTATGGGTGATTTGTAGTGCTCTAATCTCAGGAATATTGACTTTTTTTTTTCACAGCCTTTTTTTCTTCTGAAACCAAGTCTTCTCTGGGGAGGTATTTATTATTTACAATTTAGGTTATCAAAACTTTTGCTATAGATAACTGTTCTTAGGTATATGAATTGCTAATATTTATTATCTTAGTAAAGATTGACAGCCTGTTCTTCTGATTCTCAGGTAGGAAAATTTGACTCAGAGTGTACAAGAAGAAAAATTGATTCCTTTCTGGAAATAGTTTCTTTTCCTACTTTGGCTCTGGAACGTGCATGGCCATAATTTAAAGAACAAATGAACGAGACCGACAAAACCACTTGTCTTTTAGTGCATCCAATCTGTCTCTGGAAGATATCCCTAAAAGAATAATCTGTGGAGAATTGAAGTGCATTTGCCAGGATTTGGAAAGATAAACCCAACAGAATATAAGTTTCAGAATTGATGTACACTGTGCGACAACTGCAATGTATCTAATGCTAACCATCATCAATAAGAATATGGTCATTTAAATAATAAGTACGTTTCCATGCCTTTTAATTCATACTAGTTAAAACTGTTTAACTAGTATATATTGTAAAAGTACTCTTGCATTCTTCCAAGTACTATAAGTCTCTATAATGAATGACTTTCACATATTCTAACATTATGCTTTGGTATTTGCTATGAACATATTATCTTTGTATATTAAACATACCCCCCAAACACAAAGTAGTTAATATACCTGAAAATATTCATGAAGAAAATAATTCTCTATTTATTTTTCTAGGTATGAAATTTAAAACAAAATACATCAAAAACCCTTGCTATCTTTAAAAGCGAAGTTTATGCTTCTCTCTCTCTCTCTCTCTCTCTCTCTCTCTCTCTCTCTCTCCGTGTGTGTGTGTATGTGTGTGTGTGTGTGTGTGTGTGTGTGTGTATAGGACTGTACCATGATCATAGCTTCAATATAATAGAAAAAGAAAAAAAATCCGAAAGATTGCTAACCCCTTTTTCTCCCCTTCTGATATACTTCATGCATAATAGGCTTTTTGATTTTGCCTACAACTGCTGGGAGTCAGACATGCCATCAAACAATTGGGTCATGATGATATAGCAAAACTCTGAGCCACACACAAAAAAAGTTCTTCTTTTACATTAGTTATTGTCAAGCATTTGTCAACTAGAAAAGCAGCTAATTCAGGAATGGATTTGTAATAGTGTAGTACACTGAGTGAAGGACACTAATAGAAACGTGTGACAAACCAGGTGTGGTCTGTTTAGTTCATAACTAAGCTATTTATATATACTATAAATATGTACCATACTTATACATCACAATTTTTAATTTTTAATATTGTAATGTAGGATATCAAAAAATCCAATTGATGGTTTTCATTTACATTTAAGAAAGGCAGAATTTTTTCTACTGTTATATCTTGTTTTGGAAAATGCAAGCTTAATAAATGAAGGAAAAACACACAATCTGGATATTATGGAAAGCATAATTTTCATATTAAATATTTTCTCGTGTTTTTTGATATCAAAAATCCACATAATAATAATTTATCTTAAACAATCATCTCTTTGTTGTTGTTGTTTTTCAAGACAGGGTTTCTCTGTGTAGCCCTGGCTGTCCTGGAACTCACTCTGTAGAATAGGCTGGCCTCGAACTCAGAAATACGCCTGCCTCTGCCTCCCAAGTGCTGGGATTAAAGGTGTGAGCCACTGCAACTCAGCTTAAACAATCATCTTTAAAGAGAAAGGGCACATATGATAGAAAAAGGGAAAGATTTTAGATGTGTATCCCTTAACTATATTAATAATAGAGTGCACAATAATAAAATGGTGAGGTATTAACCATATTAAATTAAATAAAAATATATTTGGGGAATAGAGGTTATCTGAATGTAATAATGATGATGATAGTTAATATTTGTGGATTAATTATGCTGTATCAAATGCCTAAACTTAACCCATATTAAATAACACGATTTTTTTCTGTCTCTTGTGGGTTTTTTTTTCTTTCTCCATTCATCTTTTGCATTCAGACAGTGAAGCAAATCTTTTATGGAGGAGAAAATTTAAAAGCCCTTAAAAGGCCACATAGCTCAATATTTGATCAAGGCTCTAAAATGGGCATTTCAATCCTTGACATCATTAGAAATTCTTTCTTATGATTTTTGTGAATGATTGAGTATTCAGAAAAGTGACCCAAGTTGTGTTTTAAAATAGCCAACAAAAGTATGTCTTTTTGGTCCAAGAAATTATTTATAATGAAATCAGAAACTTTGCTTTCATTTGGAATGCTTCTACCAGAGAAGATTTTTAACTCCAATTTAATGAGCACTTGCTTTTGCACATTTGAGATGAAGGCTATAAAATGAGACCATGAGGTATATTTTAAATAAAATCAATGGCAATTTTTAGTTCTAATATACCTTGTATTGTTTGATTTGCTTTGATTTTTACAATATTTATTCTTGTCTCTCGGTAAGAAGAAAATTGCATTTTTCCTCTTCAGGTATAGTGTAGGAGGTCTATTTGATCATTAGATGAACTTCTGTCTCATGCTGTCAAACAATTTTTGAAGTAAGTGCTTTATGAGTCACCAAAATATACTGCTAGAGATTTCCATTATGTAAGGTTGAAAAGAGACTTTTTTTCTAAGAATAAGAACTTCCCCTCTTTACCACAAAATCTTGATGTAACTAAACAGAAGTTTTGAACTAGAAATTGCTTTACTCTATTGAACTGTGTAAGGTTGTGTAAGGTTGCACATTTGAATAATGTTATTTGTCTTATAATGCATTATTGACATATAATTGAACAGGACTTTGTTATAATATTCAGTTTCTGCTATACAGTAAAGGAAGAATGCACTGATAATCAGATACTACAAAAAAACTTTCATAATTTTAATTACTTCCTCTCAAGTAATCACTTTTTATGCCTGAAGACTTTTGTGGATCAAGTTGTCATAGATACAGGTTATACAACCTTAAGTTATAGGTAATGTCTAGGTGATAGCAGGTCTGGGCAGGTGGAAATGGTCACATCACTTATATGCAAAGATTCTAGATGTTAAATCTAGATTCAATGGAAAATATATCTCAGGCTTACCGGGGCCACAGCCATCTTTCTCAGCTCTTCAATCTTTATATAGAGCAACTAAGCTTACCAGGTAAGTAATGCTAGCCCTATACAAGGTAAGCTTGTAGATGGCGCTGCCACACCAGTACAAACACTCGGAGCAGTAACCTTCAAGTCAACATTCTAAAGGAATGGAAATGGGCTTCAGAGCTAAATGGGAAGTGTGCATAGAAAACTTCACTAGTATCAGTGTACCTTAAGGATCAATTGAACAAAACACACACACACACACACACACACACACACACACACACATGTCAAAGTTTGCTATTACTTCCTTTACATTTTTATTTTATTGTTTGAGATTTACATATAAGTATATTATTTTCCCTTTTCCTTCACTTTCTTCCTACTATGTTGCAAATTCATGGGCCTTATTTTATTATTATTATTATTATTATTATTATTATTATTATTATTATTATTA
>JADRCH010000047.1:15778649-15790365 GCA_019843965.1 Rhynchomys soricoides
TATTATTATTATTATTATTATTATTATTATTATTATTATTATTATTAATTGATTTTACCTGCATAAGTGTATGTTCTTAAATGAGTAAATACAACCTGTTCTGTACATAGCATATTGTGTGTGTGCGTGCATGCATGTGTGTGTGTTTCTTGTGTGTGTGTGTGTGTGTGTCTGTAGTTGGTTTGGTAAAGTGATCATTGCAGCTTCTTCAAGATTCATGACTTCACTGTCCATAGGTAGTTAGTTGGTTAGATTTTGATGATCAGACATAGTTCCTTCTTTTGAGCTTTTCTTTATTTGAAATAGAGAGCTGGTGGCTACTGTCACAACATGTATTCAGTTACTGTACACTTAGAATTATCGTGTCATGCTAGTCATTTGTTTTATGGTTGATAAGTACCATACCTACATAGAACTGATGGTAGCATCTCTGCTATGCATGCTTAGATGACACCTTCTTGTACTGTGAAAGCTCATTCTCATAGAAGAGACAATCAAATCAGTTCTAGTTCAGAGGACTTTTTGGCTATGTCTGATGTACATTCTATCCTCAGCAAAATTTACTTACTTCCTGCTTCTAGGATAAAGGGCAGTAGATATAGCCTGTAATGTTTTGGCAGTCTCTTAGACTATGTTTTTTAGCCCATCACATAGTGAGAGATTCATTAACATTAAAATAAACTTCAATTACCAAATTCAGCCTTGAGTACAGGCTGTCAAACAGTTTCAACAATCATATTTCATATCAAAACAATACCTTAACAATAATTTGATGAAATATAACATGATGAAATGCCCACAGAGCTTAGAGCACAAATTAGTGCTATCACAGAGTCCTCCTGTTCTATAAGTCTTTATACAAGATAATCAATTTATTTGTTTTTCTGCCCAGTTGTGTTTTTTCATCATACAAAGTAACTAACTCAAATATTACAATTTTTGGACAACAATAAGGGAAACACTATAAAAATTACACATACTTAGAAAAATTTGCATAATTCATTCATCTGATAAATTTATGTTTTGTATTCAAGCAGCTGTTATACTTATAAAACTTACTGTTGAACATGATAGAACTATAGTACAAGTATATTCTGATTATCAAAAAATAATAATATATAACAATATAGCATAAAAGAAAACTTCGGATTTTATTCATTTCTAATATGACATCAGAATTTTTAAAATTTAATTTCACTTTCATGTCTACACTTTCAAATTTACTAAGGATGCTGTTTTGCTTGGATGGAATAAATGACAGATAGCTAGATGGTGTTAATAGATGTATATGTGATATACAGGTGACAGATGATGGATATATAAATAGTTGATAGACAATATACACAGTGCATACATATAGACATAATACATATATGTAAAATCTTTTATGATTAGAAATTTCTGAATCAGAATTAACACTTTTTTTGATGTCTCTCCTTTTTTGAAACTTTATTTACATTTCAAAAGGTTATCCTTTGGAAACTCCCTATACCTTCCCCCTACTCCTGCCTCTATGGGGGTATTCCCCCACCCACCCACCCACTCACTCTCGTCTTCCCTCCTTGGCATTCTCCTATATTGGGGCATCTAACACCCTTAGGCCCAAGGACCTCTCCTCCCCCTGATGGCTAACAAGACCCTACTCTGCCACATATGTGGTCCGAACCATGGGTCCCTTCATGTGTATTCTTTGGTTGGTGGTCCAGTCTCCGGGAGCACTAGGGGGTCAGGCCAGTGGACACTGTTGCTCCCTCTGTGGGGTTGCAAACTCCCTCAGCTCCTTCAGTCCCTTCAAGTCCTCCATCTGGGACCTCACGCTCAGTCCAATTGTTGCTGTGAAGTGAACCTTGGGTACTCCAAAATTTTGGGCTAATATCCACTTATTAGTGAGTACATACTGTGTTCCTTCTTTTGTGACTGAGTTAGCTCACTCAGGATGGTATTTTCAGGTTCCATCCATTTGCCTGTAAATTTCACGATGTCATTGTTTTAATAGCTGAGTCGTTTGCCATTGTGTAAATATACCACATTTTCTATATCCATTCCTCTGTTGAGGGACATTTGGGTTGTTTCCAGGTTCTGGATATTATAAATATGGCTGCTATGAACATAGTGGAGCATGTGTCTTTATTACATGTTGGAGCATCTTCTGGGTATATGCCCAGGAGTGGTATAGCTGGGTCTTCAGGTTGTATTATGTCAATTTTTCTGAGGGACCACCAAACTAATTTCCAGAGTGGTTGTACCAGCTTGCAATCCCATCAGCAATGAAGGAGTGTTCCTCTTTCTTCAAATCCTTCCCAGCATCTGCTTTCACCTGCGTTTTTGATCTTAGCCATTCTGACTGATGTGAGGTAGAATCTCAGGGTTGTTTTGATTTGCATTTCCCTGATGACTAAGGATGTTGTACATTTCTTTAGGTGCTTCTCAGCCCTACGAGTTTCCTCAGTTGAAAATTCTCTATGTAGCTCTGTTCCCAATTTTTTGATGGGGTTATTTGGTTCTCTGGAGTCTAACTTCTTGAGTTCTTTGTATATATTAGATATTAGCCCTCTATCAGAAGTAGGATTGGTAAAGATCTTTTCCAATCTGTAGGTTGACGTTTTGTCCTATTAACAGTATCCTTTGCATTACAGAAGCTTTGTAATTTCATGAGGTCCCATTTGTCAATTCATGATCTTAGAGCATAAGCCATTGGTGTTCTGTTCAGGAAAGTTTCCTCTGTGCCCATGTGTTTGAGACTTTTCCCCACTTTTTCTTCTATTAGATTTAGTATATCTGGTTTTATGTAGAGGTCCTTGATCCACTTGGACTTGTGCTTGGTACAGGGAAATAGGAATGGATCAATTTGCAATCATGTAGAACACCAGTTGAACTAGCCCCATTTGTTGAAAATACTGTCTTTTCTCCACTGGATGGCTTTAGTTCCTTTGTCAGAGATCATGTGACCATAAGTGTGTGGATTCATTTGTGGGTCTTCAATTTTATTCCAATGATCTACCTGCCTATCACTGTACCAATACCATGCAGTTTTTATCACTGCTGGTCTGTGGTACAGCTTGATGTCAGGGATGCTGATTACCCCAGAAACTTTTTTGTTGTTGAGAATAATTTTTGCTATCTTGGGTTTTTTGTTATTTCAAATGAATTTGAGAATTGCTCTTTCTAAGTCTATGAAGAATTGAGTTGGAATTCTGATGGGGATTGCATTCAGTCTGTAAATTGCTTTGGACAGGATGGCCATTTTTACTATATTAATCCTGCCAATCCTTGAGCATGGGAGATCTCATCTTCTGAGGTCTTCTTTGATTTCTTTCTACAGAGACTTGAAGTTCTTGTCATACAGCTCTTTTACTTGTTTGGTTAGAGTTGTATCTCATTGACCTCCTTTTGTTTTCTAATTGCTCTAGCTAGAACTTCAAGTACTGTATTGAATAGATATGAAGAGAGCACACAGCCTTGGCTAGTCCCTGATTTTAGTGAGATTGCTTCAAGTTTCTCTCCATTTAGTTTGATGTTGGCTACTGGTTTGCTGTATATTGCTTTTACTAATTTTAGGTATGGGCCTTGAATTCCTGATCTTTCCCAGACTTTTATCATGGAAGTATGTTGAATTATGTCAAATGCTTTTCAGCATCTAATGAATTATTCATGTTTTTTCTTTGATATTGTGTAGTAGATTACATTGATTTCCGGGTATTGAACCAACCCTGCATCTCTGAGATGAAGCCCACTTGATCGTGGTGAATGATCGTTTTGATATGCTCTTGGATTTGGTTTGCGAGAATTTATTGAGTATTTTTGCATCAATATTCATAAGGGAAATTGGTCTGAAGTTTTCTTTCTTTGTTGGGTCTTTGTGAGGTTTTGGTATCAGTGTAACTGTAGCCTCATAGAATGAATTGGGTAGTTTTCCTTCTGTTTCTATTTTATGGGGTAGATTGAAGAGTATTGGTATTAGGTTTTCTTTGAAGGTCTGATAGAATTCTGCACTGAATCCATCTGGTCCTTGGCTTTTTTAGGTTGGGAGACTTAATGCCTGCTTCTATTTCTTTAGGTGTTATGGGGCTGTTTAAATAGTATATCTGATCCTGACTTTGGTATTTGGTATCTGTCTAGAAACTTGTCCATTTCATCCAGATTTTCCAGTTTTGTTGAGTATAGGCTTTTGTAGTAGGATCTGATGATTTTTTGAATTTCTTCAGAATCTGTTGTTATATCTCCCTTTTCATTTCTAATTTTGTTAATTTGGATATTGTCTCTGCGCCCTTTGGTTAGTCTGGCTAAGGGTTTATCTATCTTGTTGATTTTCTCAAAGAACTAGCTCCTGGTTTTTTTGATTCCTTGTATAGTTCTTCTAGTTTCTACTTGGTTGATTTCAGCTCTTATTTTGATTATTTCCTGTCTTCTACTCCTCTTGAGTGTATTAGCTTCTTTTTGTTCTAGAACTTTGAGGTGTGCCGTTAAGCTGCTAGTGTATGGTCTCTCCAGTTTCTTCTTGGAGGCACAGAATTAACACTTAGACACGATAAATTCTATGCCAGTTTTCTTTGTCTCATGTGACTTGATCAATATTCTATTTTATTCATCGAACTATTTAAATAATTGTAAGTAGTTAAATGTGGTGGAATGTGCTTACCCTACTGAGAGAAATACTACTAGGAGGTGTATCCTTGTTGAAATAGGTGTGGCCTTGTTAGAGGATGTGTGTTACTGTGTGGATGAGCTTTATCCCTTTTTCTCCTGTTTGCCTTTGGAACAAGATGTAGAACTCTCATCTTTTCAAGCACCATGCCTGCCTGGACTGTGCCATTCTTCCCTATGCCATGATGATAATGGATTGAATCTCTGAATCTGTAAGCTAGCCTCAATAAAATGTTTTCCTTTATAAGAGTTGCCTTTGTCATTGAATCTCTTGACACCAATGGAAACCCTAACTGAGACAGTAGCTTATCTAATCTGGTAACTTATAATTGTGAACTTTAGCCAGAATTTTCATTTTTACTTTTTCTGCATTTAACATAAATCTTAGCTTTAAATTGGTATTTGTTCCCTGAGTTTACACATTTGGTTAATTTATTACTCACTTTTCATTGTTCATATAATTAAATTTAGAATTATAAGTTGAAATAATTGGAGGGAATTCTTTTTGCTTATTATAGTTTCACTGGATTTTTTTTTTTGCTAAAGCATTTTTTTCAAACTGTAACTGAAGTTGTAAATATAATTATCTTTAAAAGCAAACAATACTTACATTTATGTACATATAAACTGAGAGAAAAGAAGATAATCCATTATTATGGTATATAGACAATTGATAAGTCCACATCTAAAGAGCATAATTTACTGTATAATTTTACAAACAAAAATAAGAGTAAATAAATTGTGATAGATTGCAGTAATTATTACAGTAATACTGACTCAATGTATTGCAAATGAAAACATTAAATGATATGCCTTTATAATGTGCATCACAGACATCCATGAACCACCAGCACGAGTTTATTACCTTGAGAGAATGCCTCTTGTGTGTTGTGATATGCTAATTACTGATGATGACATCTTTCTGATTTTATAGTCTTATAGAATCACTCCTGATGACCAGATTTCTCTAATTTTAGGCATTTTAAAAAAATAAAACATTTCCCAGTTTCTTATTTAATACTTCCTGATAATTATCCTTATTAGAGATGCCTGGCTGGAATCACATTTAACTTTTCTTTACCAATGTATAAATCAGACAATGTGGAACTCTAGAATTGTTTTCTCTGTAACTTTAAATTTTCATAAAATAGAAGAGAATATTGAATCATGTGTTGGAGAGTGAGAACAGGAAGTCTTAGTAACTGGGTCACTTAGTTCAGAGTCTATTCACATTGCAACAGAGAGAGTGTGTGTCTGCTCTCAAAGGTCCACTTCAAATGGATATTTGTGGATACTTTTCAGAAGCAAGAAGAGGCCTTTCCAGCATCTGTATTCAACATGCTCTGTACTTTAAATCTTCCTGAATCTCTGACATAAAATGGCCTAGAATCTTCTTCAAACATTCAAAGCCTTCATTGAATTAAAAGGCAATTTTGATTCACACTCTTTGTTTCTTAGGTTAGTAAAATTGAATGCTTATTTTTCCCTTAGTTTCTTGAGTTCTGTGATGGGTCTGCTTGAGTACTCTACTCTGTTGTGTTTGTTTAACATGTTAGAAAGACTTTTTAAAATACTATGTAGAGCTCCCTAGAATTAATTATGATAAGAACTAACCAATATTATGTAGCCATCTATGCACTATGGGAAAAGAAAAGAGTATAAATATTTATAAAATAGTCTACCAGTATTCTTTGATTATACACGCTAATTTCTTTGGTGTTTTTCATTAACGGTGATTAAGAACTGCCACATATTTCTGCCAGTGGCATTTATGGTAATGTTAATGGTAATGGCTTTACTGGAAATGGTGTTGGCGCTAGTAATAGTAGTGATAATGTAAGTAGTGCTAACATGGTGCTGGTGGTAGACAGTTGTTTGTAACTTTAAACTGAGTACTGATGAACTTATGAAAATCTTCATTTATGTTTATGTAAATGGGTTAATATAAGTCTATAGACAGAAAGAAAGTTGTTTCCCATAGATCTATGAGTGAATTCAAAGGCTGTAACCATAAATTTCAGTTAACAAGTTATAAAATATGCTGTAATTAATATCAAACTAAAAACATAAATAGTAGTCTATTAAAATTACTATTTAAAGAAAGTGCATAGAATCATGCCTTTCACATGTTTAAATTGTTATCTTAGTTAGGTTTCTTCAGTTGTAGAAAGACACTATGGCCAAATTCACCTTGGAGAGGAAAGAGGTTAGTTTGTCTTATAACTCTGTGGTACAAAACTTTATTGAGTGAAGTCATCATAGAAATCAAGGCAGAAAACGACAGTCAGAAACTGAAGCAAGATCCGTAGAGGATCATTGCTCTCTCTATTGTCTTACATCAGAATCTCAGTCTACTTTCTTATGTAATACAGGACAACTTGCTCAGGAGGAGAGCACACACAGTGCACACGATCTTTAATATCAATCATTAAACATGAAAATGCCCCACAGCCCTGTCCTCAGATATATCTTACAGAGGTGTTTCCTTGACTAAAATCCATCTTCCTAAATGAATCTAGCTTGTGTCATGTTAATAAAATCCTAACCAAGACAATTGGTAAAACACCAGACTTTTCTGCAGACTCTGTAGATGTTCTTTAGTTCTTCTAATGGACTTAGTGGATGGTTAAAAGGAAATAATGACTTCTGGCTAAAGAAGAGAAGATACATGTAGAAAAACTCACAGTGATTATAACAACTGTGAACCTCATGGGACTTATTTTATGCTAGTAAATTCAAACATAATCCCTACATTTATTTCTATCCTATTCAAGACATGGGGTACTCTTTTAAAATACTTAATACATTTAAAGTTGATGTTTGTGAGGAAAGGAGATGAATTTTTAATTCCATATTTTCACATGAGCTGTTCTGTTTGACCAGCATTAGTTGGTGAGGAAGCCATCTTTTCTACACTATGTACTTTACATCTTTGTCAAAAAGCAGGTAGCTGTAGGGTTATGGGTTTATATGTACGCCAACTCTATTGTATTTCAATGATCATTATGTCTGATTTTATGAAAATTCCATTCTTTCTTTTTAATTTTATAGCTTTCTAGCATAACATGAAATATGAGACTGTGATAACTCCAACAGATTTTTATTGTTGAAAATTATTTAGCTATCCTGGGTTTATTGATGAAATCTAAGATGATGATGATGATGATGATGATGATGGCATGTCTGTGCACTATTATGTATAATTTCTAATGGGCATTGACTTACTTTTCTAAATTGAATTCAGTAAGATGGTCACTTTCAACCCATCCATGTACATGGGAGTTCTTTACATTTTTTAATACTGTGGTCAATTTCTTCTCTAATTGTCTTAAAATTTGCATTCCCTATTTATTTCACTTCCTTCATTCAACTTATTATAAACTTTCTTCATCCTCTTCATTTACGTCATCTGAGTGGTCTCTATGTGCAAATGTAATGATAAGAATGGCAAGTTCACTGGCAAACAAAATTCAGGTATCAGAAGCTTTTCATCACTGCCTAGTCTTTTTTATAATCTTCCAGAAGTCATAGTCATTCCTAATATCAGAGAGTGGAATCCTAGTGCTGAGGATCCCAGGAGCCACTGTGGTTTTGACAAGCTTGGCTCACCAAAGGGTTCCCAACAGCATCACTACCAAATCTTCATTGATGATGACCTCATCTTTAGGATGGGTATAAACAATTGTTGTGTTGGTGCAAGCACACCTTTAATCCCAGAACTTAGGAGATAAAGACATGGAGAGCATTGTGAGTTTGAGACCAGCCTGCTCTACATAGTGAGGTCCAGGATAGCCAGGACTACATAGAGAGACCCTGTCTCCCCAAAAAGTACAAACCAAACAAATATGTGGAGTTATGGAAGCCAGAAATGGCTTTTGTGCTACCAATAACTTACATCATGGTCAAAATAATATATGACAACTTCAGAAAAGTAAATGACTTGTGAACACTATCATTCTTTGGAAGACAACAAATATTTTCTTTGATATAATCCTAAATAAATGTTGTTATAGCTTGGAGGGTACATAGTACCTCCAGTGGAATAACAAGTCTTATTCCTCTTGTTTACCAAGGATATGGTCAAAGTCATCTGCAAGCTGAATGGAATCGAGCAACATGACCTTTCCGTGGCTGTTCCTGTCTTCAGTATAATTTAGTCAAGGATATGACTTTCTCTTTGGAATTACCCACTGAATATTTTGACATAAAAATATTCTAACATTCACTCATTCCAACATTGACTAATCAAACTTATCATTAAACAAATAATATTAATTCACACACCAAAAGTACAAACTTGAACACTAATAATCATCTCCCTAATTATATTTATTGGATACACAAACCTTCTAGGTCTTCTCCCACATAAATTTATACCTACCACCCAACTATCTACAAACTTAATCATAGCAATTCCACTGTGAGCAGGAGCCATTATCCTTGGAAAATGTATGTTTCAGGTCCTCAGGACCACCTGAGGAGAATCTCAGGCCAAATCATGGACAGAAGTTTCTACTCCAACACTTTACTGAATAGCATTGCCCATCCTTCCACATTTGGTTACTGCCCCTAGTTCCAATTTATCAAGCTCTATTGCTACTATGACAATAAATTTAGCTGCTAGCGACAGAATGGTGAACTCTTTTGCCAATACATACTCTAAGTAAAAGCCCTTGGATTTCCATCCCTAAGAACAGTAAGAAGAATTTCAGGTTGATCTTGTATTCCAACTGAGTCCCTGGTGAATGGAGAATATTTCATCGACAAAGTATTTTTTCTGGACACTCTGAAGAAGATCATAGCAATGTCTACTTTATCAAGTTCAATAAATAAAATTTTGTATACCAAAATAATGCAAAGAAACAAATTGTTTTGGGAGTAATGTCTTAAATATGCACTTGTTTTCATAGATAGTATACTATTGGAAACAAACTTTTCATCTGATAACTTACTTTGAGAATATCAAGTGATATTTTTATTTGTCAACAAAACTATATTTAAATTCATATACTATGCCATTGTAGATTCACACTCCTTACATTTCTTTTATTTTATTTTACTATTTGTCATTCATACCAGAATAAAACATTTAAAAATAAAACTACTGTAGAAGATGTAAATAGCCTCAGAGATCTTTCCTATTGCTAACCTTTTAAAGTTAGATTCTACATTTTAAGTTAATCATTGCACTTAAAACTAACATTAATTTGGATTTGTTTAAAGTGTTTTCCATTATTTCTATGTGCTAGTTAATAAATGACTTTTTAAGTACTCTAAGTTTCTTAACTGAATCAGGATTAAAAAGGACATTGAGAGAAACAAAAAAAAAATGAACATTAGCACTGAATATTTTTAATCTTAGCATTCAATTAATTTTAATTTATGTATTTCTTCAATATAACATTTCACTTTTAATTTTGCATAATGATCAATCTATGTAAATATGAAATTTACCCTATCCTAGTGTTAATAACAGACTTTGTACTCACATTATGCATTTTTCATTTAATTAACTTGTATCTAAGTAAATAAAAGAATAACTCCTTTAGAAAGTATATTTAGAAGAATAAGGGAAGAAGAGAAACAACAGTGAATAGAAAATAAAGATTTCTTTAGATGTCATGGGTATAGATGAATTGTACAAAGATTATCAGGCAAAAGTTGTATTTTTATTTTAAAAAGTTTAAAAGCTCTTTAAGCATATTTCCTCTTTCCTCGCAAGGTGTTACACTAAGGTTCACATTTTAAAACTGAAAAATGTGTGCTTCATACTATGTCTTAACCTTAGGGGCAATTATTATTCACCTGTGGATCAATGCCAGTGCCAGTCTGCATAAATGATGTTGAGCATCGAATCATTTCCCAGGACACTGGCTATACAATACTGCCGTTGGATTGGAAGCTCATAAATCTTTGAGTTGAGTCTGGTGTGATTCTGAAGTGCACTCTGTTCTGATAGCAGTAACGATGAGATGTGAGGCTTTACCACTGGAGCCCTGTGGTTTATCTGGAGTAGATACTATTGTAAATGACTACTTCATGATGATTTGATCAATAATTCATGCTTTCTACCGTGCCCTGAAGTAACCACAGGGGAAGGGGTTCCTAAAGTAATATATTTGATGTGTGGATAAAAAAGATTTGGCTCTTCGGAATAGTTGGTTCATCCAAATTGAAGTGTTCTATTTGCAAACTCCCACATTCATTAATGATTTAAAGATGTCTACTGTCTTTAGATGCTATGCTTTTCCATTATTTATTTCAACCAAGGTAGGGATAATTAGCTTTCCCTACTTCAGGCTGTGATTGAGCAATATTTCATGGTATGTTACAGTGTGTTGTGTTTTTGACATTCTCTACATTTCTCACTTGAGAAAGAGTTGAAATCGTGAAAAAAAATATGTAGAAGAAAGCACTTTTGTTAGTTTATACTGGTTTTTATCACTGTGCTTTACATTAGTCTATTAACACTCATGAGAGAAGCTTCTTTTTGCAGCAGAAAGTGATTTATATAGGAACCTACAAATGTTCAGTGTGCAGAGAATAAGAGATGGTTGAATGCTGAGATGAAAATGGGTTACAAACCATCTACCCTGGCTTAGGTATCATTGTGTAAAAGGAGTACATGTAAGGGTAAGGACTTATACCAAAAACAACATATAGAGGGAAACTTAGCTTATGCTTTCAGAGGGATAAGAATCCAACTCATTATATAGTCATGGCAGCAAGTAACAGGAACATGAACTTTCACAATTACTTCTCATGTATATATAGGAAGCAGAGAGCAAAGTAAATGTTGGTGAAGGCTAAAAGTATCAAATTCCTGTACAGCCATTGACATACTTCCTGCAGCAAGGCATTACATCATAAAAATACTGTTACTTCCCAGACAGTGCCACGATTTGGGGATCAGGTTATTAAATATGTAGGCATCTTCAGGATTTTTTCATTCTAATTTACTCAAGGGGATACAAGAGGAGCTGGAGGGGAGGGAACAAGTGGGGATCGAATTGATCAAAACACATTGTGTGCATGTGTGAAATAACCAAGCACATACAAACATACACACACA
>JADRCH010000047.1:15790375-15837627 GCA_019843965.1 Rhynchomys soricoides
GAAAATGACATGCATCTTTTAACTTGACTTTATGAAATGAAACATTCAGTTGATTTTACAACTGAGTGAGCTAATTCACCTTTGTATCGTTCATTCAAAAATATTCTATAATGATATAATTCTTAATTAGTATTATTGATTTAGAAAATAAATGATACAATTCAGCCAATAACTTCATTTTACTGTGATGTGTGTTGAGATTTAAAAATGTAAAATAGTATACTTATTTTGATTTTAACCATCAAATCTTCTTGTAGTTTATTTACTGTAATGAAAAATAACTGAAAAAAAATCAAGAAAGTAATAATCAAACCAACATACAAATGGAAAAGAATACACAACTAAAGGCAAAATTATAGTATTTATCTAGCATCAACATGTCATAGTTAAAATTTAAGTGCAATGATTTGAACTGCAGAAATAAAGTTCCATGAAGCTGAATATATTATAATAGAATATCAAAAATACATTAATTTTTAAATCATATTTATCTGCATACATGCATATATTCTATAATTATTGTATAAAATATCTTTGAATTTTACTGTCTATTTGATTCTCATCTCATATTTGTATAGATGATAAGTCATATACTATGTGTAATTGATAAGTTAGTCCTATACATTTTCATTTTCTTCTGCAAGGGAGGTAAAATTGTTATGTTATCTCATCAGTCTATAGATTTTTAAATATAACTGTAATGTTTTTTATTTTGTGTCAGTAACCTCATTTATTAAGCTGAATAAATTTTATATGTAGAATAAGATTTTATATTCAAGAAAACGGAAGGAATAATGTTTCTCATACACTGTCAAATTATAACACATTAACTTTTATTTATTGTGTTCTAGACAAAATTGCACTATCTGTCCTAGTTAAAATGCCCTATTATTTTATGTTACAAGGCAAAGTTAAAAATAACCTTACCGTCAACAGTTTAGCTGAGCTATTTGCTCCCTAGTAGAGACCCTTAATAGAATGTTACTACATGTTAAAGAATGCCTCAATTGAAAATTGAATTTAATATAATAGAGTGGTGAGCTGATTAAAATTTATAACGGACTTGCAGAACTAGTCCTTGTTACATTCAATGTCAAACTCTCCCTGAAGAGTAATTCTGAGCAGTCACTCTGCAGTGAGTAGTTCTGGTTTACAGGATATATTTTCTACTTTAAAAAAAAAGTCAGAAGGAAAATGCCAGAATCTACATTCAAGTTCAAGCCAAACTTTGACTGTGCGGCTTGTAAATTATAATGTTCATTGACTCAATTTGTTTTTTCCAGCTACAACTAAATATATGAAGACAATTCAGCCAGGGTCAAGAATAATATAGTAATACAAGATAGTCTTTTTGCTGAAATCATATATGATATATCCCTAATAATTTTTCTGTTTTATTATAGTCTCTGTTATTGAAATTGCAAAGTTAACAAAGTACCTCAAAAATGACACTGAACTGAGAATTTTGAAATTGAGATGAACAAATTATTCAAAATTTAAAATGCTAATGCTGTTATCCTCAAGCTGCTGTGAGAAGCATAGTTCAGAGTAGAGAATATAAAATGTTTCTTAGCTATTTGGAAACAAGTCTCTCTTCTTCCCTTTGCTAGTGGTCATCAACTATGGCAGCTGAGAAGTTGCGTTCCTGGTTCAAGACGGTGGCTCAAGCATGTGTTTGATTTGGATCCATCTTGTTCTGCTTTTCCACTTAAAATGTTAGGCTTTGAGTTTCTACTGGACTAAAACAACTCCCTTTCAATATAATACATTACAGAAGCACATATAGATGTCATAGTTACTTATATGTTAGCTATAAGTTAAATATATTTAGGTGTTCTTTTGTTTATTAAGTGTAAAGTGGAATTTCATTTTAGTCTATCATTTAGAACAAAGAGCTTAGTTATTTTTCACACTATAAAAGAGATTAG
The DNA here is from genome assembly GCA_019843965.1 of Rhynchomys soricoides. Taxonomy (NCBI): domain Eukaryota; kingdom Metazoa; phylum Chordata; class Mammalia; order Rodentia; family Muridae; genus Rhynchomys; species Rhynchomys soricoides. The sequence goes on from JADRCH010000047.1 coordinate 15,792,304, forward strand.
TCACTAACTTTTCTTAGGAATATTAACTATTTTTAAACAGAACTTTTAAAAATATAAGATAATTTTAGAATCATAAATTGTCAACACTAAGAACAAATGAATGTTAAAAGAGAAATTAAATTCTTATAGCAATATCCCGAAAGTCCACTGTAGGAGGAATGACAGCAACCACCTCTTTGTAAACAATGGGGGGCCGCAAATCTGCAAGGGCATCTCCTATAGGAGGACATAATTGAGGACTGCCTGAGAGACCAAGAATTGCTGACACAGACAATGGCAGCCAATTGGGAACTGCTGTTTAGAAGAGATGCTTTCTCAGGACCAATGAAGCACAGGTGGAGGGCATTAGAGGAGCTTGCAGCATTGTTCAGATGAGCTTGACTTAGTGTTTCTCACCTGCTCCTGGAGTCTGTGTCAGTGATTGTGTGCCACCTCATCTCCAACCCCCAAGGGCAGGAGGGTTGGGCAGTGAGAAGTCCTGGGCACAGACAACTGTCCACCTGTATGAACCTTAAGTGGCATGGTAGTTTAGATCTGAATTCTTTTCTGTTATAGCTCTTCTAACAGAGCAATGGCTTACTTACATGAATTGATAAAGAAGTGAACTATATACATTTAAAAATTCCAAATAGAGAGCTTGTGATTACCACTAGCTTATGTGTGCCATAATTGCACACATACTGTGCCGTGATGGTCATTGTTATGGTACCTTCTGGTACCATGAAATCTAACACTCAAGCAATAATCTTTACAGGTAGAACTAGTTTGGATGGTCCTATGCCTAAAATATATTATGTCCTCAGCAATAGAAACTTAAATTCCTACTCTTCAGAGCAACCAAGGACAACAGCAGCAGCCTCCATTGTTTTAGGAGGCTCTAAAAGTCCTGACCAACAATATACAAGTGGACTTTTGATGTCTAGTGTTGAAGTTTTCTTAAATTATAGCTCTTGATTGGAACATTATCAACCCACATAGGACATTTTCATTTGTGCCCTATGAACAAGTACATACAGAATTACATATAAAATATATATATGTACATGTATACTCATTCATGGCTGATCATTTGTCATTGGATTACTAGTTCGTGTCCTTTTCTGTGAAGAAGATTATTTCTCCATCTCTCTGCATGTCTTATTTGCCCATATATGTATGTGTATATATATATATATATATATATATATATATATATATATATGATATCAAGATATCATATATCTTATATATATATATATCAGGAATTAAAGAAAAAGCAGTCACAATCTGTAAAGAGACTAAGGAGCTGGGTTGTGTGTGTGAAAGTGTGGAGGGCAGAAGGTGAAGGAAAATCTTATGAAATTATGGTATAATATAAAAAGTTAAAATACAAAACAAGAAAATGTGTTTTCCTTTCCAATTAGCATTTCAGCAGTAGGGGGAGCTTTTGACTTTTGTTGAGCTGGCCGGCATTTCTAATTGCTTATTTGATAGAAGAGAAAAAAATCAAAGAAATAAAAATTATGGTTGCCTTAAACTCTATTTCAGAAAAAAAATCAGCAGATTTTGTAATAGGTCTTCATGGATGAATCAGCTTTTAACATGTTTCATATTTAAAGAACACGTGGAAGAGAGAACCATTGCTTGGTACTGGTATGAACTGAAGTTGTTCTATCTCTTTACTGGATTTCTGAATAGGTGTCTTCATATCCTGGAATAGGCTGAGAGTATTCCAGAGATTTTGAAGTCATGTTACCATTGTCAGCATTTTATGTCCTAAAGGAAACAGACTTTTAATAAAACAGTAGCTAAAGAATAACATATTAATCAAATTATAATTCCTAAAGTGATAAACTGGGTGTGAAGTAGACTGAGTTCATTCAGGAGGACTGTGGCAGCCTCTTATTACATGATATTATAAGGTAACAGAGGGCTGTTATGCAAGCACACTGAATCCAGAACCATCCTGCGTATAGGTACATTTGGTTAAAGAAAAAGTCTTCTTAAGTTTCACAGAGACTGCTCTTATTACAAAGAAACTTACTTAGAGAATTAGAATCTACATTCTTTTCTTTTTCTACCCAAATGACTTCTTGCTTTCTTCACTACTTAGAGTTAAAATTGTATATGAACACATATCTCTGAAATTAAATTCAGTGACCTGGAGCTATAAACATGAATATGGGAGGGGAAATAAACTTCAGAGGAATTATTTGCTTATAGAAATCCACATTCTTTCCTTGAGTATTCTTGTGGCACAAATCATACAATCCTTTATTTAGAATCCCTCTGGCACAACATTCTTATTCCTGACTTATTTACAAAGGAGATAGCATGACACAGAGAATAAAGTGGCACATTGTTGCAGTCACAAAAATCTAAGCTGAAAAGAAGGGAACTCAAGAGTATTCTGTGCATCCTCTTTGTCCTGGGATCCCTGATGTGCACTTTATATTTATTTTCACATTTATTATGTCCCTAAAGCAACAATACTATGGTGTAATTCAAAACATAAATAGCATACTCTGGAAGCTAATGTTCAGAAATCTGACTCTGATAGTTCTGTAGTATTGGATAAATCAGATAAATTGAATGCCTCTGTTGCAAAACACTAGTAATTACTACTACTACTATCTCTAGTAGTAGTAGTAGTAGTAATATAGTATTTATTCATTTGTTTGTATTAATTAAACTGTCCCATGACATTAGAATGGTGATGAGTAGTGAGTGAATGTGCTTTATCATATAAGGATTTTTGCATTAGTTAGAGTTTGAGTATGGATCAATCTGATTTGGTAACAATTCCTTTTATAAAATAATTGCACAGTTCTACCTACAACCCTCCAGATTAACATAGAGAGTAGAAAAATCAAATTTAGTGTCTGTGACTGAGAAGATGGTTAATAAGTATTTGCATGCAAGATGAATGAACAAGTAGGTTAATAATGAGCCTGTCTCCTGACTCTTCTTTTCTAATTAATTTTCTTCCAGCTTAGGCTTATAAATTTCAATTTAAAGAAAACCACTTGAACGTTCCCATCTATTCTACCAAAAACACACATAGTCAGATTAGGAAATATTTTGACATCAATAAAATGCCATGGAGAAGTATTCATACTATTTCCTGACAGGTGTTACTTTCATAGTTATAAAACAAACCTGAATGTAAATTTTCAGTTTTGAGATTAGGTAAATTTCTAAGTATTCTTAACTTTAGCTATCTCAGGTAGCAATGGTAATAGTTCAGAGCACAGTGGAAGGTGAATATGACTAAAAGTACATGCACAGTTCTTAAGAATAGAACATAATCTCAGTTAGATGCTGCTTTTACTGCACCCACTTTGTTATAGCATTGGTCCCCATCAAGTAAACATCGAAGGCAAAAGCTCTTCAAAGAACTAGCAGATAGAAAGCATATAGGTTACTATGTACTGATCTTATGACAATGGCAGATTTTATTTTTATTAATAATTCTATTTGTTTGTATCTCAAATGATACTCCTCCTTCCTGGTTACCCCTCCACAACTCCCCAATCCCATCTGCCATCTCCCCTTTCCCTTTTGCGTCTATGAGGGTGCTCTCCCACCACCCACCCACCCACTACCCTCACAATGCCCTTGCATTCTCCTACCCTTGAGAATCGAGCCTCCACAGGACCACGGGCCTCCCCTCTCATTGATGTCAGACAAGGCTATCCTTTGCTAAATATATATCTGGAGCCATGGATCTCTCACTGTACACTTCTTGGTTGGTGGTCTACTCCCTGGGAACACTGGGTGGTAGAGCCAGCTGATATTGTTCTTCCTTTGAGGTTGCAATCCCCCTCTGCTTCTCTAGTCCGTTCACCAGCTCCCCACCAGGGTTTTCTAATAACACTAACCTTCATGTTTTAATTGTACCTGACAGGTAGTATGAACCGGAATGATAATTAAAATGTAAGGTATTACTTCCTTTCATCTTCAGTTGATGTACAGACTTAATAGGTGGAGACAAAGAAGATAGTAAATGACAATGGTTTGCATAACTAACTTCTGAAATTCCTACCTATTAAAATTAGGGTTTGAGTTTCACAAACTATCTCCTCTTGAAATGTCAACTGTCGATCAAGCTTGTCATTGGTACTTCTGACTACTGGCAATTTAATTAATTAATTAATTAAGAGGCTCCCATGAACATCTCCTATCGCTCTGAGAATAGTCCATGACGTTCATAAACCATGAGTTCCTTATTCACCTTCACTTCCTGAAGAATGGAGAGAAGGAACACTTGAATGACAGGGCACAGTTCTTCTTTGACCTCCTGGATTGCTGTATCCTCGAGGCACCTATTCACTTATTCATATATCTGGGAGTACCGAACATACCCTCTGGGTTTTAATGGAGGCCTCATTATGTAAGTATTATTGATTCCATTAATGACCATTAGTGATTACATCAATCTCTAGCCCTTCTTCACTACTCAGAAGGACAAAGGATAAAGTTAAGTTTTTCAACTCTATTCACTTTTTTGACAGGGAGCACAGAAGAGAACAAATGTACATTTGTAATATCTAACAAATGGATTCCAATTGATTCACCCTCAAGAAGTCGATGATGAAACAAGTTAATCTGTTATCTTAAAATATTCAGCTCAGGAAAATATGTTTTATATACTGATGAATATGTGTTCTGTGTTAGGGACCAAAAGTAGGAGTTTCTATGAATAAATCATGTGGTTTGTTACAAAATGGAGAATATTAGTTTGTAAGAAACATTAACTGACATACCCAACAAAGGAGATAGAGAACCTGTAGAGACCATATCCAGATGTTAGGCACCACCCCCATTTGAGAGATGGGCCACCCACCTATCTCAAAAATAAAATCCCATAATTGCAACTGACTAAAGGAAATGCAGTGACACAGTGGAGCAAAGACTGAAGGAAAGGCCATCCAGAGATTGCCCCACCTGAAGATTCATCCTATCTGCCAACACCAAACCCAGACACTATTGCAGATGGCAAGAAGTGCTTGCTTACAGGAGCCTGCCAGAGATTGACCAGTACAGATGCAGATGCTAGCAGTCAACCATCAGACTGAGCACAGGGACCCCAATGGAGGACTTAGGGGAAGGACTCAAGGAGCTGAAGGGGTTTTCAACCCCATAGGAAAACAACATCAACCAACCATACCCACCCCCAGAGCTCCCAGGGACTAAACCACCAATGAAAGAGTACACATGGAGGAACCCATGGCTCCAGCTGCACATGTAGCAGTAGATTGCCTTATCTGGCATCAGTGGGAGGGAAGGCCCTTGGTCCTGTGGAGGCTTGATGCCCCAGCATAGGAGAATGCTAGGGCAGTGAGGGCGGAGTGGGTAGGTGGGTGGGGGAGCACACTTATAGAAGCAAGAGGGGGGTTGGATATGGAGTTTGCTGAGGAAAAACTGGTAAGGGGGATAAAATTTGAAATGTAAATAAATAAAATAATCAATAAAAATAATTTTGATAAGTAACAAAAGTAACCAAATATAGTAGGAAAATTATGTATACACATACACGATTGAAAATATTTGTGGAGATACACATTTGGCTACTTAAGAGAAAAGAATGTTGGACTTTTATATCTTGCTAATTTTCTGTGCACAAGGAGTTAAGGGCCTTAAAAATGTGTAGAACTGTACTCCAGGAAGGAAAAAAAAATAACATCTGGGTTTAGAAGTTTTCTCAAGTATATTTCTAACAGTGAAAATTGTGGTATGAGGAAATTACACATCAAGCTAATGCCAAGTTAAACTTGAGATAGCTTCTCAGGAGGAAAAAAAAAAGGTTGAAGCTCTTAATAAGGCACAGGAGAGTTCTATTGGACTCATGCAGGAAGAAGGAATTAGGAAGTAAATGTTTTGATAGGGTTAAATATAAAATAGTGCCTCTCCTCCTGTTAAGGTCCAACAAGGCCATCCTCTGCTACATATTCAGCTGGAGCCATGGGTCCCTCCATGTGTACACTTTGGTAGGTGGTTTAGTCCTTGGGAGCTCTGGTGTGTGTGTGTGTGTGTGTGTGTGTGTGTGTGTGTGTGTGTATGTGTGTGTGAATGGTTGATATTGTTGTTCTTTCTAAGGGTTGCAAACTCCTTCAGCTCCTTCAGTGCTTTATCTAACTCCTCCACTGGGGACCCCATGCTCAGTCCAATGGCTGGCTGTGAGCATCCTCCTCTGTATTTGTCAGGCTCTAGCAGAGACAGCTATATCAGGCATCCAGAACAGTGTCCAGGTTTGCTGACTATATATGGGATGGATACCCAGATGAGACAGTCTCTGGATGGTCTTTCCTTCAGTCTCTGCTCCATACTTTGTCTCCATAGTTCCTGTCCTCCCATGTGTATTTTGTTCTCTCTTCTATTAAGGACTAAAACACCCACATGTTGGTCTTTCTTCTTGAGCATCATGTGGTCTGTGAATTGTATCTTGGGCATTCCAAGCTATTGGGCTTGTCAGTGAGGGCATACCATGTGTGTTCTTCTGTGATTGGTTTACCTCACTCAGGATGATATATTCTAGTTCCAATTATTTGCCTAAGAATTTCATGAAGTCATTGTTTTTAATATCTGAGTAATATCCCATTGTATAAATGTACCACATTTTCTGTATTCATTTCTCTGTTGAAGAACATCTGTGGGTTTTTTTTGTTTTTGTTTTTTTTTTTTTTCCAGCTTCTGGCTATTATAAATACAGCTTCTATGAACAAAGTGGTTCATGTGTCCTTGTTATATTTTGGAGCTTCTTTTGGGTATATGCCCAGGAGTGTTATAGTTGGGTCCTCAGGTAATACTATCTCCAATTTTCTGAGAAATTGCCAGTCTGATTTCCAGAGTGGTTGTACCAGTTTGCAATCCCACCAACAATGGAGGAGTGTTCCTCTTTCTTCATGTCCTTGCCAGCATCTGCTGTCACCTGAGTTATTATTCTTAGCCATTCTGACTGGTATGAGGTGTAATCTCAGGCTTGTTTTGATTTGAATTTCCCTGATGACTAAGGGTGTTGAAAATTTCTTTAGGTACTTCTTGGCCATTTGATATTCCTCAGTTGAAAATTCCTTGTTTAGCTCTGTACCCCAATTTTTATAGGGTTATTTGATTCTCTGGAGTTTAGCTTTCTGAGTTCTTTTTATATATTGGATATTAGCTCTCTATCAGACGTAGGATTGATAAAGATCCTTTCCCATTCTGTTGGTTGCTGTTTTGTCCTATTGAGAATGTCCTTTGCCTTACAGAAGCTTTGCAATTTCATGAGGTCCTGTTTGTCTATTGCTGATCTTAGAGCATAAGCCATTGGTGTTCTGTTCAGGAACTTTTCCCCTGTGCCCATGTGTTTGAGGCTCTTGCCTACTTTCTCTTCTATTAGTTTCAGAGTGTCTTGTTTTATGTGGATGCCCTTGATCGACTTGGACTTGGGCATTATACAAGGAGATAAGAATGGATCAATCTGCATTCTTCTATATGCTGACCTCCAGTTGAACCAGCACCAGTTTTTGAAAATGCTGTCTTTTTTCCATTGGATGTTTTTGGCTCTTTTATCAAAGATCAAGTGACCATAGATGTGTGGATTCATTTCTGGGTTTTCAATTCTATTCCATTGATCTACCTGTTTCTGTATCATCACCATACAGTTTTTATCATTATTTCTCTGTAATACTGCTTGAGGTTAGGGTTGGTGATTCCCCCAGAATTTCTTTTATTGTTGAGAATAGTTTTCACTATCTTCTTTTATTGGGGCCTATGAAGGTTTGATGCCACGGTGTAGGGGAATGCCTGGGCAGGGAGGTGGGAGTGGATGGGTAGGTGAGGGAGCACCCTCATAGAAACAGGGGGAAGTGGGATGAAATAGGGAGTTTCTAGAGGGGAAACTGGGAAAGAGGATAACATTTGAAATGTAAATAGATAAAATATCCAATAGAAGAAAATTAAAAAAAATTTAAAAAAAAGATAAAACTGTATCTTCAGCTTTGGTGATTTGAATCAACCATGAATAGATAATGTTTGTTTGATAAATCAAGTGTAGGAAAATAAAACTCACCACAACATTTGAACCAACCATTCCATTCAGATGTACTTGATTGCCACATGGTTTTCATCTGCTGAAAGTAATGAGAGCAGGTCATAGAAAGTGGGCAGAGAGAGCAGAGACTACAAAAAGGAATTTCCAAGAATGTCCTACTTTGGGCCAGTAATGCCACAAAAACCCTCTGGTCCCTGACTATTTGTTAGCTCCTAAAAGTTGCTAAGGCTTCTTATTGGAATCACATGTGAGAACATGCCTGAGACACTGAAGGAACTGGACATATGATTGGATCAAATGCACTGACCAACTAATCCTGCTCCCCATTCTTTTCCCTAGCTTCTGCCATAGTTCTTTAAAGGTTCTCTAGACTAGTAGCTCTGTGGTACCCTATTTTCTGAACTCTGCTACTCTCTCTCTCTCTCTCTCTCTCTCTCTCTCTCTCTCTCTCTCTCTTACTTTCATTTGTGAATCCACATAAAATGTCTCTCCAAAAACACATTCACTTTGGTCTATGAATTTATTCTTTCCATTTTTTAAGACAAAAACCTGAAAGCCACTGGTGGCTCAGAGTGGCTTTGTTTTGTCAATTTTAGAGATCCTAGCTCCAAATGGTATGAAAATTCCTGAGTCCCAATAGTAGCTGCCTTATAAGTGAATATATAAGCAAGCACAAGAAAAATATTGAACAGGATGCTATGAGGGAGGACAAAAGTTTTGGGGATTAAAAGCTGATGGGCCGTGTCATAAAAATAGAAAGCAGCATCATAGATGGGAAAGGAATTTTTATAGAGAGTTTCAGGTAGACAGATCTCTTTCTTTTGTCCATGCATAGGGCAGTTTAAGGAGGAACAATGAAAACGAAGTATTCTCAGGGGAAAAAAATCTGTCTTGGTCAAAGGGTTTCTGAGAAACTCTGGGGGTAAATTCTTTTTATTCTGTCATAGCCATCTTCTCTAGCTAAGCCCATGTAGCCAATCTAGTGTACTGACAGTATCTAGTATACCTACCATCATTTCATTGGCTTGTTTTTTTTAACCAATGTGCATGTCTCTTTGTCACAACCACAGACATTTATAAATATCACTTACGTACTTAAAGATTCTTGTAATGCTCAATTTGACCATTGGATTTGAAACAATCAACACCAGAGAAATAATAATTTCCCTAAGATCTCGTGATGAGAGGGCAATGAAATGACATTAATGAGAGGTTTTTTATCCTCTAAAGAGAATTCACAAAGGTGCAACAACTTGTCAGATGAAACTTAGAAGATATGATTAAAACCCAGACAATGATGTTCCTGTGGTTGGGTTAAATGGTGGTGTGAAGTCCCGCATCCACCCCAGGCTTGGGTCTCTTGAAAAGGCTGGATGCTAGAAGTTTGACCTCTCTCACCCCATGGCACCATGGGACACCACCTGGGGGTGGGGGAGCCTGGCCTGGGGAGGAGGTCCCAGGGACTGCACAGAAGCTGGCTCTCTCTGATTTTGGGGCTCTTGGGCAACCTAGGCACTGCTGGATGCTTTGGAAGAGTTGAGAACAAAGTGAGGGCTCATGGCTTGGATCTAGCCCAGGCCAAGTAGGGAAAGAAGGGAAGAACCAGGCTGGGTCCCAGGACAGAGTCTGTAGCTTGTTGTCATCGGCTGCGTGGATTGGTTTGGTTTGGTGGCAACCATGGCTGAGAGCACTGGGAGGCCTTCTGTGGTATACTAGACAAGGCTCTTTAGACGAAGGCCTGTCCCATTGTTCCCTACAGCAGATTCTGATGAAGAGAGGCAGTTCATGGTTTCAGGGCGTTTATTGTCATGACACAGAGTGGCATAGATGAATCCATACCCCAAACCTCAGGGTGGGCATGAGATTGAAATACCTTTGCAGGGAGTAGTAGTTGGGAAGGGGAGTGGCTAAGCCTCTAGGTGCCTCACTAACATGGGGATGTCTTGAGGCTATGTGACCACACCTCTACCTGTGGAGGGGCTTGGGCATTCCCTTTACATGGCTGATAGACACAGACCTATGGAGGAGAGCTGCTGCCTCCTGTCAGGAGCCTGGGACCCAGGAGCATGGCAAAATGCTTACCGTCCCTTGGAGAGTTATCTCCATGTTGGGAACCCCCTACTGGGTCCCCGGATTTAAAACCTTAACTCAACCAAAAACCAAGCTGCCTTTCATGGTCTCATACACACTTGGATACTAATACTTAGATTGGTGTATGATTAGGCATTAATTTAAACATTAGTCATAGTCCAGGAACCCCAAAGACTGACTTGTTGGTGTTTCTGTATCTCTCTTACTCACAAAAGTAGCCTTTCCATTATTGCTCTGGATTTTGTCTGTTTGTTTTGTTTTGATTGGCTTCTGGAAAATAGGTAGCTGAGATGTCTTGGTGCATATGCCTGGACACTCTAATGCAGTAATAACAATGGCAGCACTTCTGTAAGGATGAGCATTTGAAGGGCTGGCCACAGAGCAAAAAATGTGTATTGTGAAAGCATCTTAGAAATAAATCTTATGTAAGCTTATTATCCCTGTATTTTCCAGTGTCTAGGTTATATTTTTCTTCAAATTTAGTAATACCTGTGGGGAAAGACAATTCTGCTACAATCCATTGTTTTTATATAGATCATGGCCTAAAGTTAACACTCATTAAGTATCTTTGACTTAAACTTGTAGACCAGAAATATCCCATTATATTTTGATAGTTTTCTTTTCTTTTTTAATCTACATAGTTATGCTTTGTGTGAAATGACTGCTTTAAAAAGTCAGTATGAATATATGAAAGAGCCACCTCTCTGCTTTCTCCTTTCACACTCTCTCCCGCTTGCTTTTCTCAGCGGATTTCTCTGAGAACAAGGAATCCAACATAAAAAGACACCCTAAGCAAAAGAGCATATAAATCATCTTGCTCTAGTCTCTGAAATATTTCAAAACCCTTGCTCATGTCCCTTTTCTCTTTCTTTAGGTATTCACTTCCTCCCTATTCCATTTCTCAGTCTTTCTTTGATTTATATTTAAAAGCTGGGCTGAAGATGAACACATTTGAAACCTAAACATTTTCAGAGTAAACTTTGTTAGCAAAAGTGACTGAGGGTTTTTTGACCTCTGACTTCTTCCAGGATTTACCCATGTTCTCATCTTCTGTCCATTTGCTGAAAGGATCGTGAAAATTTTTGGTAATGGCCTGTGCTACCATTCAATGGTTTCTCCATATGCATTTATATGTGAACATTCTCTGCAAATTTGTAAAATTTTTCTGTATAGAGACAAATGAAATTTATCCAATTAGCATTTTAGCTATTAATAAAAAGACATTTCACTAATTATAACCTATTTTACACATATAAAACGAAATAGATATTGAGACAATTATTTTATGAAATAGCTTTTGGTGACAGAAAGAAAAAGCTGGCCATTGAGGAACAAATAACGGTCTCAATGCCCCAAAGTTCATATTAGGGAAACTGACATATATTTTTGTTTAAATAAACAGAGGAAGTTATGCATAGCTAAGCAGCTGTAGTCAAATAGTAATCCTGGTTATCAGTGACCTGTTGAGAAATGAATATTTTCAGTGTTGAATAAAGAAGCACACAACCTACACCTAAAATTAGGTAGCTGCATGTGTGGTCAAGAGAGCCCTGCATTTTATTTTTAATGCAAGGAGAGTTTCGCTGTTCCTCATGTGGGAAGCTTTAACATCTCAGTCTATTCTCTTTAGTCCATTTAGAAACTGATGTAAGAATGGGGAGACAATTGAAGGACAATACAGAATTGGGCAAGTCTAGAAGTTTAAGCAATTCAGGAAGCCAGATCAAGCAGGCTTATATGACAAATGAATGGCAAAGGAGATACTGGGAATGGGACAACATGAGGAAGCAGGCACACAAGCCATTAAACCCATTTGTTTGAAAATAAATTATGGAATTTCTCACACACCCATGATTGTCTTATCAGAAAGTTTGAAGAGTATCATGTCCAATACCAAGTGTTAGCAGGAAGGCTAGGACGCTTTCCCAGGATTCTTAGGTCTTAAAGGTAGTTAAGAACTACCTTTTAAGGAAATAGTGTACAAGACTGTCTCTAATTTAGGCTTCAAAGCCAAACATTTTATACTGAAGACAAATCATGATCTTCCGTGTTAATGATTAAACATCTGTTTTTCAAGGATCAGACTATGTTCCACCTCTAATCATAACAAAAAATTGTTCTTTGCTTTCTGTTTCAAGTAAAATCAAGCATGTCTAAATTTCAAAAAAAAAAATTATGACAATCTGCCCAGCATATCTTTGTGTCAAAAGGTTATTATAACTACCTGCTGTTACAACAACCTTCTTATGACCATCTTGTTATATTTTGTTTCTATAATCTGACCTAGTCATCTGCCAAATCATCCATTTGGAAACTCCTTAATATATACCATATTGCTATAGAATAATGATTTGAGTTGATGAACTTTCTTCTACCATCCTTGGGGATAACAGAAGATTGAGAGTAATTATTTTTTAGATTTCTAAAAGCAAAGCACCAGGTAGGAAAGGTATAAATCTCAGTGGTTTCTCTGAGATGAGAGATGAACAAGAAGGAGAAATTGTCAGGCAACTTAAATTAACCAGGCATGGACATAGACTTCAGCCATAATCTAGACAAGCATCTTCTTATCAAGAGGAATCAGACTTAACCCAACTGCATGCTTGTGACTCTATAAGTGAGTCCTCTGAGCAAGTGATTTTTACAAAGGAAAAGGACAGAATCTCATTGAAGAAATGATTCCTCACCCCACGTCTTAAGTGATTCTGCCTTCTTCATGTGTGGTCCCTTGACCAGGTGATTAACAAGTCCAACTGGATTAACCAGTGCTTTGAGTATCTTAACCTTTTAGATCTCAGCCAAAGCCAGATAAATTCTATTCCCTTCAACAGCAAAAGTTTCCCCTAAGGCCTTACTATCCTATTGTGAACATTTTCTCAAACAACTGTCTCAGCTTAAGTTCGGAAAAGTGGCTACATGATTTGTTAATCTAGCAATAGCTCTGTTTGCTGGAGAGTGCTTCCAATTCCTACAAATTTAGAAGAAATTTGTTAAGAAAGAACTTACAATAATTAGAAAGCTTATTTTTGTAAGAAGTTTGCAGGCATAATAGATTCTGCCTTAAGATTTGAAGTTCCAGGATGGGGGGAAATTCAGAGGGACCTATACCAGTTCAGACACAAAAGGAAGGGGGAAGCAGGGAAGTGCTATGGGAAGGGGTGACTGGAAGGGAGGAGTAGTGAACAGGATGTATAGTGAATGAGTGTAAATGAATAAACAAACAAATAAATGAAAATATGTTCTTGAAAAACAGCATGCTTTAATATAGAATAAAGGAATGCTAGTAAAAAACAAATAAACAAAACAGGGTGCGACTGCAATACATATAAAGAATGATTTTAGAACTTTCTCAAGTAAGCAAGGACACAGGTAACACATTAATCCATCACCTTCTTGAGAAGAAAGAATGGTCTGCTGGGAATCAAACTGCTAAGGTTAAATTTAGGGGAAGGGCCTAGGGTAGAGCAAAATGGCATTGTATGCCATGGGAATGGGACACAGGCTTTTGGATTGACCAGAAGCTAGATTCTCTTGAGGTATTTGCCTTTGTGGGAAGATTAAGCTGGTCCCTGGTAAAGAGAAACCAGATTTTGCATATCTGCTTTTCTGGTAAATAGAAACCCACTTAAAATCAGGTTTCCTATACCAGGCATGGAGACAAGTCTTTAATCTCCACCCTTGGGAGGGAAAGGAAAGTGGATCTCTCTGGTCGTAGACCAGCATGGTTTAAAAAGTGAGTTCCAGGGCAGAAAGCCCTGTTACACAGAGAATACCTTTCTTAAAAAAACAAATGAACAAACAAACAACAACAATAAAAGATATGCTTTTTTAGAAAACACAGACCTGCCTTCTGGCTTCTGTTTACCCAGCCAAAGTCCTTCTGTTTAGGACATTTTCCCTGACCTTACCATGTTTTTGGGTGTGATTTTGGATCTAATACCTTCCATTTAAGTTTATAAGTCAATGAAGGAATGCAGGTATTACTGTTACTAAGACTTAGCTTCCAACCAAACACCACAAACACGCGCACGCACCCACATACACACACACACACACACACACACACACACACACACACATGAAAGCATAAAACATACAACTCTAGCCTGCTATAGAAATGTGGAATGTAAAGGGCTCCATTTTGACTGGTTTATATTTACTTGGAGTGTAGTCCTACTTACTTTGTTAAATCTAAGTGGCAAGAAGATCCAAATCTTGGATGTAAATTAGGAATATTCCTGATCCTCAGACAAACCTTTTTCTTATTCTGGGAGCATGAACTCTCCTTAGAAAATGTCACCCTGATTTCCCATGAAGTAACCTACATTAAGCAACTAGAGACACTTCCTAGTGATTCAGATGTTTCTAAAATTCATATCTTACAAAAGGCAAACAGTTACACACTATGCAAGCAGAGCCTGCTTCATTTTCATTGTTGCAGATAATTTGTATTATTGTTGTTTGAGAGAGTGTCTTAAAAGTCCCTTATGTAGTTTTAACAACTGACTATCCTGTTTGCTGAGTGCTGAGATAGTGAGAATGTGCCACCATGCCAGATTTACAAGTTCTGGCACTCAAATCCAGGGCTTCAGATATGCTACATACACCTGAGCTACATAAATAAAATATAGCTATATGTATAAGATTACGTAGTTACATTCTGTATTTTAAGGAATTCAGAAAATTTCTTTCTTAAGAGAACACACATCAGATTATTGTCTCATTTATTTCTAGACGATGAATGTATGTAAGTTTGATATTATTAGAAGCATTAACAATTTAGTCAGTCTATATTTAAGTATATGCAATGTGCTAATGTGAACAGAAAAACAAATGCACACAAAATCATATTTTCATTATTTAGCATGACATGCAATATTTCTATGAAAATATTAGGGCAACTAATATTAACTATGTTATTAATATAACCCTTAATAAGTAAGGGTTTATTATCAACTTTTATTGGTATTTAACTTTAGAGTAGCTGCCCATATGCAACAAGCCAGAATCAGCTACCAGTCTTAAAACAAGAAGTCTGCAGTACCTGTTTTAACATGTCTTCATTCTGAACTCTATGTGTGTATAAATAGATATGTTAATATATTTAATGGGTTCTGTGTGATGCCAAACTCGCTATTGGCAACTGAAATTAGTAATAACTATATTTTGCCATAAACCATGTTTTCATTGGTATCACTGAAACCATTAAATCTCATGAATTTGTTGCTATTTACCAAAACAATTCTGAAATTGTAGGAAGACATGAAGAATGTTTTTATGTCCTTCTGGAACAGGATACTCAGAAGAGAGATACCAATATAGGCTATGATAATTAGGTAATTAGTAAATGATGCAATATATATTTGACATAAAATAGCCTACAAAATTTAGTAAATTGAGTACTTATATTGTTATAACATCACATTGAAAATGGGCATTAGTAAAATTATTTTTAGTGTAACAATGTATTATTTTCTCTATAATATGATTCAACAGTCAAGGTTCATTTTGTCTAATTTTTACTATAATAAAGCTAGTATGTTAGATTTAATATTGCTTATAGGAAAGATTTATAGGACATTGAGATATAGCTAACTATTCAAAATAATAGAAGTATAAGAAGTACCCATCTCTATATGAAAACAGTGTTTCCCTAAGAAAGACGAAGAACTTTAGAAATGCACAAAGATATAACAAGTAAAAGATACTGCTGAGATTATAACTGTGACACACTGAAAAGAAGCACAGATCCAGATAGAGATCTGGTGGAGGAGAAGTAAGAATCACAATCTCCACCAATGTGGTACAATAGTGCTTTTAATGCAGTAAAGTACTCCAGAGACAGAGTCAGGCAGATCTCTGTGAGTTTGAAGACTACCCTGGTCTCTAGAGAAAGTTCCAGAACAACCAGGGATATATAGACAAACCTCTTAATAAAAACAAACAAAATAATACAAATCAATGAAAATTATATAAACCTTAAGTACTTAGTCAAGAGAGAATGATAGTCCTATACTCTTTATAAATTCACCTTCATAAGCTGTAAGTTTAATTGTAGGCCTTGGAAAATCAGTGAATTAAAAATCTTTGCTAAAATCTTGGGTTCTCCCATAGATAAACCAGGAGATACATTGTTAATTGCCATCTACTGCAAAAAGAAACTTTTTTGATGAGGTTTGAGAAATGCAACAAACTATTGTATAAAAATAAGAACGTAGGTGGCTCTGTTGCTTAGTTGGCATAAACATCTGGCTAGTAAAACTGAGATCATATAATAAATTCGCTATGTCCCTAGAGTCATGATCTAAAAAGCCATGATTTTCTGGTGCATTAAACAGTACTAGACATACCTTCCCCCTTGTGTAGGTTGGTCTCAAATTCAATCAGAAAGTGCTTAATCATTCCCATAACATTCATGACACTATGACACTAGGGCATATATTTTGCCAGACCAGTCTTTATTACAGCTAACAGATTTCACAGCTGGATAAGACTGTTGATTACTTTTCTGCCCATTTAATAGCTATAGCAACTTTCAGCAGTGTGAAAGCTAGCCAGTAATGATTAACCTTTCTGCCTGGTAATAGCATGTTTTCTCAATGTTCTATAACTCAAGTATGTAGTGTGTTTAGCAACAGGGTCTTATCATTTTCTGGAGAGTAATAAAGAACATTATCAATAGTTTATAATTTTTGAAGGGGGAGATCTATGAGAACTCACTGAAGAACAACTGCAGAAGATGTAATTTTTTTTTTTTTATTATTGTTGGTATCTTGTTATATATCTCCCTGTCTTAGATTTCTATTATAATAAAACACTATGACCAAATGTTATGTGGTGAGGATTGGAGTGATTTCAGCTTATAAATTATAGTCTATCCTAGAGGGAAATCAAGCCTGGAATTCAAGCAGGAAGTTGATGTCAATAACTAAACAGAGGTCATGGAGGAATGCTATTTACTGGTTTGTTCAATTTACTTACTTACTTGTTCCATGCAAGATTACCTGCTTTGAGTAGTACCATCCACAGTAAGCTGGGCCATCCATATCTATTGAGAACATACTCTATAAATAAAACTGCCTACAGGCCAGTCTCTCAAAGGAAATTTCCCCATTAAGATTGCATCTTCCCAAGTATGTCTAGGTTCATGTCAAAACAACAACAACAACAACAACAACAACAACAACAACAACAACCCAACCATTATCCCCAGAAGTACTGGAGTGTTGCTCCTTTACTGTGTTGGAAATGGTGGGTATTACTTCTGAGTTCTTTGTCCATCCACTAATCTAATGACATTTTTGTTGTCCCCTGTGCTCAGGGTTGAGACTGTCTTCTCTTTCCTTATGAATGGTAAGCCTTTAAGCATAGTCTGAAAGGTTGGCTTGGTACTTGCAAAGCATAACAATTATTTAAGGTAAATTCATTCTTAGATTTTTCTGTTCTCTAAATGGTCTTTGAAGTTGCTGTCCATCCAAAGGGAAAAAAGAAAACAGAGATGGTAGTTAATATACTGGGAATCCATTAGGGGCAAACACAATGAGCACTCTCCTAGGGAGTTTATATCTCAGTATAAAATGACTAGAGGAGAGAATGTGTACAATGATGCTATACAAATACTCTCTCAGTGCACAGACCCCACATGGGTCCACACACCTGAACCAACATCAAGAACTAAATATTTTGATTTTAAATTTTAAAAGCTGTTCCTAAATTTTGAATTTGAGAATATCATGGTGTCTATTGTGTTTTATAAAAAAATGGGGAAAGGAAGGAATATGTTTGGTGGAGGTGTGATATGGTGTGGGGAATGGGGTTGTCTGTGCAGGTGCACGCTGAAGCATCCCTTCCCCTTGAGGGACCAGCCACAGGACAGTATATTATAGAATAGAGTTTAGTCGGGGCAGGGGAAGGGAAATTGAGAGAAACACAGAGAGAGGGAGGGCGGGAGAGAGGGGGGAGAGGGAGGAGTAGAGAGACTGACCATTAGCATGTTGAGAGAGAGGGGGAGAGGAATAGGAAGAAGATAAGAGACAAGAGAGTGAGGAGGGGACAAGCAGCCTCTTTTCTAGTGAGTCAGGCATACTCGGCTGTGGCCAGGTAACTGCAGGGCTGGGCAGAGCCTAGATGAAATGCCAACAATGTCTCCTGGGAAAATCTCTTAATTGTCACTCTTCTTTCTGAATTTAGATATGGTTAAACAAAATATAAACACTTTATACTCCAAATTTTCTTTAATACTATTCAGCATTGTCCTACGGTTACTAAATGAATCTTACAAAATTATACCCTAGGCTTGATAAGGATAAGAATGGATAGTATACATGATCTTATCCACATGAGAAAAAAAGAGATTAAGGTTAAGAATATGATTTCCTTATGCTAACATTGTACAATCTTCAAGTAAGAACTGTTTACAATTCTGTGATATTTCCCTCGAAAGCCTGCATCCTGGAAGTTGAGTCTATAGATTCTTTGATATTCTTGATTTATTCTAAGTTGCATTCTTGTTCTACAGCACAGAAATGTCTTTGCAAATTAAAATTAGAGATGAATTTTATTTTTCCTAGTCTCCTTAGCACTAAAGAGTAATTGGAGTCATAAGCTTATGCTCCACAGTGCTCAGAGCACTGTGGTTCTATGTTCCTATGACTCTTCATGAGCAAGCCAATTGCACAATGGCAACCCACAGGGCATGAGTTTCTGATGAGTGGCAAGTGCTGGAAGCTTCCGTCATTAAAAGCACCAGGAAGAATCTATTCCTAGAAACACATGCTGATACTCCCAGACAGTGGTGCATAATCGTAAGAAATGAACAGGAATTATCTTTTTCACATGACACATATACTTCAAGTAATCCAGGAGGGTATCTTTTAGTTTTTCTACTTTGTAAAACTTGTGTCTTACCAACAAAATATCTAGATTATTGATCTGTTTTCAGATTTTATTGACCTATCAGATGCATTTGTGATAGTATTATCAGTTCTATCAGTTGTGATAGAAATTAAATCACCCAGTGACCTTTATATTATGTTTATTTCAAAAATTTCACACAAATTCTGCTCATTGAGCTACACATGGTTGCTTCTGAAAGATCCTACAGTACATTGAAAATATGCTAGGTTTTAAAATTTTGATACTAGTGTTCTATGCTAAATTTATAGAGCTGTGAATTGAAGACCAGGAAATGATTACATAGTGCAGTGCTTAGATTTTTCCAGGTACCCAGTTTCACATCTATCTTTCTTCACATTGTGGGGGATAAACTTCTATTTATCATTATCATTTTATAAGGAATTGCATAAATGACAAATTAAAACTTACATCAATACCATGTTACAGTTTCCAATTTAATGTTTGACACAAATTCATTTGAACAAATAAAATATTATCTCAGAAATATTAAGTTACAGATGAATATTTTTCTATATAAACATTATTTCAGATATTCTAATAGGAGAGTAAGACATCGTTTTCTCTTCTAAATTAAAATCAAGTTTTAATTACTATATTTAATCTCAAAAATGCATTATATCATAGTATCATATAATTCATAAAATCTGTCAAATTTACTTCATAAATCATGAAAAGTATGAAGAAATCAAGTGAAAATATAAAAGAGAAAACATGAAATGCAAAATGAAATTATTTTTTTCATAACTATTAAAATTAAATCTCATGAAATAATAATGAATTTCCATTATCAATTATTTTTGTAAACTACTTGTTAATAACCATAGTGGTCATTTTAGTTGAATTAAATATTTTTAATAAATTTATTACTTGCTAATTTATTCATTTTTTTCTTGATAGGAATATAAGCCAAAAAAAACCTGAAAAGCTAAAATTATTATAACTTATGCAGTTGACCTATGGGAATAAAAGAAAGTATTGAAAATTAAATGTGAGCATACTTAATTAACAGTGTTGTCTTCAAAGTTATATTTCAAAACCAAATGTGTTATAACTTAATATAACACAACCCAATGTATATTTGGGGGAAATTTGTCACTTCTGTATACCTTGCTAGGTACACTTGTCAGAAATGGTGATACGGATGCTGACAGCATGAAAGAGTGAGAATCTATACTCATAATACCATTTTCTCTGGAGATAAGAAACCATTTGCATCAGTAGATAAATAGACCATATTATTACAGATGATTACACTAATCACTTCACTAAAATTTAATGTTATCTGAGTCATTATGTGTAGAGTACTAAGAATTGTCTAAAATGCCTTCTGTCATTGCTATTACTAACTGTATCTGCTGAACGTCTGAACCCCATGTTAATGTCCGTTCACAGCAGCAAGGTCATTTTTAATGAACAGAAGTTAATTAGGCCCAAAACTATTTCTTTTTGTGCAAATGGCTTTATCACAATTGAATAGTCTCAGACTGTTAGAAAAAAATAAAAGATCGAAGTATAGCTCACTAACATTGTCAATCTAGTACTTTTAATGAGGGAAATTCCATTGGGAGTAAAGAGAACAGGAAAATGAATGACCTAGAAATTATGTAAAGAGACTGAGGAGAAGAAAGTTTCAAAGTGAACATAAGATCTATAAGCTATAAATGGAACATTTAATACTAATTCTTATGAGAGGAAACTAAATGTTAATTCTCAAAAAAGACTTATCAAATGTTTGGATAACATACATCCTTACACAATGTTAAATAGAAATATTTTGATAGCCTTGCAGATCTGATTTACAGAAAATTTTCAAGTTGCTTTAATGGACTTTATCATTTGCTTATTGGTTAATTATATTCATAATCCAATCATCTTTATTTCTTAATAAAAGAATTAGTGTCACTCAGTAGAACGATATTCAGTTTGATTGTCAGATTTTTGTTTGATTTCAGATTATAGCACATGGTAACTGGTTACGAAGAATTGAGAAACTGAACTGAGATATAAATATTGTTTTTATATAGCACTGATATGAAGATATAAATTTATTATAAGCATAAGTCAGACAGAAAAAATGTGTTATTTTAATGCTAGGGATGTCAATTGTCATTGATGCGTGGCATGACATATATTGAAGGTATAATTGTACTTGAAAGAAACAAAACTATTCAGAAAAAGTACATAAGTAATGTTATTTACTGAAGATACTTTCCTTTTTCCATTGTATATTTTTGGCTTCGTTGTCAAATGACAAGTGTCCTTAAGTGTGTGGTTTTATTTCTGGGTCTTCAATTCTATTCCATTGATCAACATGTCTGTCTCTGTATCAATACCATGCAGTGTTTTTTATCACTATTGCTCTGTAGCAAAGCTTGAGGTCAGGGATGATGATTTCCTCAGCCATTCTTTTATTGTTAAGAATTGTTTTCAGTATTCTGTTTTTGTTTTGTTTTGTTTTGTTTTTGCCTTCCCAGACAAATTTAAGAATTTCTCTTTCTATGTCTTTCTATTTTTCTATGTCTGTTGGGGTTTTGATGGGGATTGCATTGAATCTGTAGATTGCCTTTGGTTGGATGGCCATTCCATGAGCATGGGAGATCTCTCCATTTTCTGAGCTCTTTGAGTTCTTAGAAAGCATCTTCAATAAATGGTTCTGTCTATATATAGAAAAATGAAAATAGACCCATATCTGTCACCTTGCACAAAGCACAAGTCCAAGCAGCTCAAAAACCTCAACATAATCCAATAGAAGAGAAGGTAGGAAAAGCCTTGAACTCATTGGCACAGGGGGGAAATTTCCTAAATAGAACTCCAATGGCTCATGCTCTAAGATCAAGAATTGATAAATGGGATCTTATGAAACTGGAAAGTTTCTGTAAAGCAAATGACATAGCCAATAAGACAAATTGTCAACCTACATATTGGAAATGATCTTCACTAACCCCACATCCAATAGAGTGCTAATATCCAAAATATATAAAGAACTCAAGAAGCTAACCATCAAAATACCAAACAGACCAGTCAAAAATTGGGGTATAGAACTAAACTAAGAATTTACAACAGAGGAATCTCGAATGGCTGAGAACCACCTAAAGAAATGTTCAAAGTCCTTAGAGATCAGAGAAATGCAAATCATAAAGACCCTAAGATTCCACCTTACACAAATCAGAGGCTAAGATCAAAGCCTCAGATAACAATGCACATTGGTGATGATGTGGAGAAAAGGAACACTCCTCCATTGCTGGTGGGATTGCAAACTGGTACAACCATTCTGGAAATCAATCTTAAGGATCCTTAGAAAGTTGGAATAGATCTACCTGAAGACCCAGCTAACTAAGGAAGTAATATGGAATTTCAAAACAAGGAAGTTTGTATATAAATGGTTTAAAATTCTCAAATCTCAAGGATTCTGATATAGCTGTCTCCTGAGAGGCTCTGCTTGAGCCTGACAAATACAGAGCTGTATGCTTGAAGCCAACCATTGAACTGAGCATAGGGTCCTCAATGGAGGAGTTAGCGAAAGGACTGAAGGAGCTGAAGGGGTTTGCAACCCCATTGGAAGAACAGCAATATCAACCAACCAGACCCCCAGCTCCCTGGGACTAAACCACCAACCAAGGAGTACACACGGAGGTACCCATAGCTCCAGCTGCATATGTAGCAGAGGATGGCCTTGTCAAACACCAATGGGAGAAGAGTTCCTTGGTCCTGTGAAGGCTCGATGGATGCCCTAGTGTATGGGAATTCAAGGGCAGGGAGGCAGGAATGGGTGGGTGGGTGAGTGGGGGGACATCTTCATGGAAGCAGGAGAAGGGGTATGGGATAGGGGTTTCTGGTGAACCAGGAAAGGGGATAACATTTCAAATGTAAATAAAGAAAATATCTAATTAAAAATAAAATCTCAAATCTCCAATGTTTCTAACATTTCTAGGGAGAACAACTACTATACAATGTACAGTCCTTGTGTTGCTTCTATCTTAGGTTCACACATATGTTATCAGAGTGCTAACACCACATTGATGGGTCCTTTTAAGAAGTCCCTCCAAAAACTTTTGTGCAGTCAAAATTTTAACATGGCCTATAGTTCATCTATTATGTAAAAGTAAATATAGCTTTAATAATAGGTAACTATAGTCAGGAACAAGCAGGAACATAACAAAATGGGGGATCTTACAATACATTTCATAAGTCAAAATGTCCTTTCCATCTATGCTAGTCAGTATATGCTATTATCATTTCTGATAGCAATATAGACCATTAATAGTAATTAATAGTAATATAGAATATTATCATTCTGATAGTAATAGAGGATTACATGTAGAGAGAAAATGTTACCAAGGCAATACAAAAATACTGAAATTGTATTTTAAAGTAGTGTAATTTTCTGTGTCACATGGTTTAAGATTTTGGCCTTCTTATAAAGGAATCTTGGACCACTTTAAAATGATTTTATAGTTCTTGAAAACAAGTTCCCAGACACTTTCATCATATTTGTGTCACTTTTCAGTAGAGCAAATAAAAATTATTAACTTGGCACTATATTCAAGTGCCAAACTCTATTGTTTGAGGTCATGAAGGATCTCTCTCTGTCTCTGTCTCTGTCTCTGTCTCTGTCTCTCTCTCTCTCTCTCTCTCTATATATATATATATATATATATATATGTGTGTGTGTGTGTGTGTGTGTGTGTGTGTGTGTGTGTCATGATTATGTATACAATAATTGGAATTGAACAATACTATAATCACAGTCATAGAACAAATGCATCACTTATTTCTACTGTGAAGGAGACACATATAAATAAACCCACACATTTTTATAATCCCTTAAAACACCATGTTAAAATAGAGTTTAGATTTTCATTAATACATTCAATAATTTCTTTAAGATTTCTAAAGTATATTGAGTTCTATATGTACTTTTTGGTCTATATTTCATATATATGATAAATGAATTGATTGGAAAAGAGTTATAACATACTTCATGAACAATTTGTTTTATAAATGCCACCTTATTAAAAAGTAAGAGGTTTTTACCTAAAGAAATATTTTTTACTTGAATGAAAGACAGATGATAGAAGCTTGGAAATTAAACACATAATTAACTAAACTTAACTTGAAAAATAACATAAATTAATAGCACATGTTTCATGGAGAAGTTACATAAGTGTGGCAAAATATATTAGACATATAAAACCAAGCAAAGTTCAATAAGATAAAAACTACCTACAAAAATCACTGAGTTCATTTCGAACTAGCCATCTGTTCCTAGACATGTGGCCTGACACAGAATGTGACTGAAATGCTTAGTGACTTTCCATTGGCCAAAACTCATTTTAAATTTCCCAGACATCAATTGAAAATAGATTCTTCTATCCCTCTTCATTGTCTGGCTCTACTGGTTTAAATGTGTGCTGGTCCTCTGCATGCAGTTATAGTCTCTGAGTCCTGTTATCGCCAGTCCTTTACCTATGTGGTTATCCCAATTGAAGCACACATACTGAAAACTTCAGAGCTCTCGTTCATGTACAAAATGAAATATACAATACTTGTACTTTTGGATCTGTGCTGTCACTCGGGTTGATTGTTTCAAACTCCATTCATTTGCTTGCAAGTTTCAGTTTTCTTAGCAGCTAAATAACATTCCAGGTTTTTGTCATTATTATATTTAAATTATTTGTATTTGAATAACTTAGGAGGAAAACAACTACTGTGCCCTGTTTTTGACTGATATATTGTCTGCACTTTCCAAGAATATCATTTTGATTTGGAAACAATATCAAATTTATTATCATCATTCAATTTATTAAATAACATATGTTCCAACATTGCGGAAATCTTTTCTCAAGTCACACATTGAAACCAATTTCCTAAAATTTTGAAACTTGCTGTTTGAGAGTATTTACACTAAACCAGAAATAGACCTATCATCTCAATGTAATGTAGTGTAAATCAGATTCATGGGGACCACACTTAACTGATCAGTTTCCTTCAGGGAAATAAAAGCCCTGATTGATTAAATAATTCCAAATTGTCTCCCCTAAACATATACACAAATAATTGCAATAAATGGACTCAGTAATAGTAATACATATACATTCATATATGTGTGTTGCAGGTATGAGATCTGAGATATTGAAGATGGAGTCAGAAGGAAGACAGAGGATAGCAGAAATTATATAAGTTATTTTATATTATATAAATTATTGTGTATTATATATAATTATATATTATAAATATATTATTCATTCATATTATATATTATATAATTATATAAATTATAAAATATGTTATATAAATCAATATTTTCAAAAATATAATAAAAATTAAAATTGAAAAATTAAGCATAAAGCCTTGCAAATGCTAGACCAGCTACCCATAAGATATACTCCCAACCCCTCAGTGGGTGAGGCCTTCAAAGTATACAGGCCATCAATGTCAGTGTCACGCCCTATTCCTTTATGTTTAATACCAAGGAATGAAAATTAAATTGAATTTGAATCAAAAAATAAAAAAAAAATGAAATGTGAATATCTTTTCATGCCTAGATATAGTTTCATGTCTCTGGTTAACAGCAAAGAAACAGTATTGAAATGCTTGTTCAATTTTTTTTCCTGATTGTTGTTGGACTGACTTTGTACAAATGAAGTTTGGTTGCTCTTCTCTGTAAAAGCAAACCATGTGTCAAATATAAATATGCATAGTACATTTCTTCCATCTTTTCTGATAACTAGCCTTAAATTTACAAAACCTGTTCACTTCAAATAAAATTTGAAATTTTATTCTCCCTAAAGAATAAAAAGTTCAAAAATTTAAACTAATACATACCATTGATACATGCTTTTGTGTTTTTTATCTCCTATAGAGTCTTTATAAATTCACATTTAACATGTCAGTATCTTGGCATTATCTGAAAGTGAATAATTGTTAAAGATGGCATTTGTAGTAATGAAGTATAATATTTTGTCTATATAGAGATGATAATGAACTGACCTTCAGAAATTACATGTTGTTGTCATGTCTCAAGTGGTTGAACTTATTTCACAGAGGAAAAAATAAATGTCAGAGTCCTTGGCAGGTTTATTGGAAAACATGCTAAATAAATTAAGAAACAATCTAGGATGATTAATCTCTGTCTTCAAATTGATCTTTTCTGAATGTGGGTAAATCTCCATTTGGGAAGCATGAATACATCTGGTATGGAATGTGCCAGGTTTCTGTTCTTGTCTACTTCTTCATTTCTAAATAATTTATAGCAAATATTTGTGCAATGATGCATTTGTATCAGGAAATATTGTGAAATATTAAAATGGAGAAGATAAAAATTACTAAGAGAAAATTATGCTAATTCAAAGTATTGTTAATTGAAAAAGTTCAAAGACATGCAGTAAGTTCAAAGTTTGGAATTTCAGTTCATCAAGATGGCTCACAAAGGAAAGGAGACAGCTGATTGAGAGCCAGTGCATGAAAAAGTGAATGAATATGCAGATTTTTGAGGGATGTACATTGTGTGAATTAAACAAGTATAAATTAAATCGAAGTGGAGAAGCATTAAAACACAAAGTACTATGACAATAATGCAATCAATTTCATGGTAAAATTTTAGCAAAGTAAGAAATGTTAACATTGCTTTAAGAGTTGCATAATGAGCAATTTAGAAAGCTCCTATACATATGTGTAGAGCTATTTCATTAGAAATGTAATGAAATATTAGGATCTCATATTTAACTTACAATATATAATTAAATACTAATAACACATGTAACTTAGAAACACCTAATTTCTTTTCATGGATAAAGTCAGAATAGCTAGCTACAAACATAAGTGGGGAAATAAGGAAAACATTTCTCTTCTAATGTTACTTTACAAGTAATAAAATAAATATTGCTTTTGTTCTGAAGGGAAGAACATTAGGACAAATTAGTCTGTGCACAAAGTTTGCTACGAAGCAAATGCCAGAAAAGATATTTTCAAATGAATCTGCCTTAGGTATTTGTTGAGTTCTCCAATAATGGAAAAAGTAAAGATTTACTTTTCCCATGGGAGAGTGGAAAAAATTATATAGTGTAGATAATAAATGACTTCTTCAGGAAAAAACTGTGTTTTAATGAGGAAATACTAGTGTATATAACTACTGGTAGGATAGTTATGTATGATCAATATTTAATGATAAGGATATTTAGAACACATATTATATGAAAAAAAAGAACCTAAATATTTTTCTCTTATTCTAGAGACAGTAAATGCCTTTAGCTTATTGAATATATATATATATATATATATATATATATATATATATATATACACACACACACACATATATATATACACACACACACATCCCTTAATATTATCTGATACATCATCATTATATTCTGATTTATTAGAATTTATGATATGTGACATAAAAGGTTTTGCACATTAGATTATGCTTTGTAAAAGGTTACAATAATAGATCTATGCCTGAGTCCTAAAAGCCCATAATTTTAACTCAAAAAGAAAAATTGAGAGACAAAAATTGAGACAAGTATGCTGTATGGAACCTCCCTTGCTCCCCAGTTTTCTTGGACTTATTTTTCAGCAGTTCAATTTTTGTGCCCAAAAAGTAAAAACATATTTAAATTAATTTTAAAGGAAGCATGTGCCTCTTATCAAATAATTTTAAAGATGCTTGGAAATATGTAAAAATTGTATAGGAGATTCTGATGCTGATAGTATAACATGTGAACAATAGGATGCTTGTTCTTTTAAGTTCATTTTGTAATGTATGTTGCAGACTTTATTTAAAATTGCATGTTCGAGATAGGAGCAGCAGTAACTGTCCTGTAGTTCTATTTTAAATAGATGGATTTTATGAGAGGGATCAAGAAAGTCTGTCCTAATTTGTCCCTAGTTCTCCAAGTGTCATTCCTCACTTGTTTTGCATCAAATATTCTTAGTTTTAACTTCACATGCTGGGTGAAATACAAGACAGCTTAAACACAAGAGGGCTTCACTTACCTATCTGTTGTGGATTGCCAGGGGATACTCAGTAAAATTATATTGGCACCATCTATATATGATATTCCTCAGCGGAAGGATTTTATATTTAGTAATTTTTTTAATCTAATTGTTAGCAAGCCATGGGCTTTTCTGAGGAGCACTCAGGGAAAGTGCTCTGTGGTGAAGCCAGACATGAGTTGCCTCACAGAGAGCTTTCCTTTCAGGCTATGCTTGATTCAGGAGTGAGACAGGAGTAGCATCAATAATTTACCTTTTCTTTTATTCTCATTTCTGTTATCTACACTACTGATAACAAAACCCGTCTATTTACCAGGTCCCTTAGAGTGTACACCCAGAATCTCTGTACCTTTCAAGTAGCTTTACAAACTGAAACAGCTCAAGAATCAAAATATACAGAAACAAGTGAGTAAACACTCCAGGTGATCACAGACTGATGGGCATGATCCTTGAGGTGTAGAACAACATTTTGAGGTTCACGCCAATCCCTACCACACATGGCTGCATATTTCCATTCATTCTCTTAGCCCTTTGGACCTCTCTACAGTTTTTGCCCCCAATACCTGATCTTGTCTCCCTTTTCCCTTCCTTCTCCCTTCTCCCGCCCAGGTCCGTCTCTCCTTCTGCCTCCTGTGATTATTTCTTTCCCCCTTCTAACTGGGATTGAAGTCTCCTCACTTGGGTTTTTCTGCTTGTTATACTTCTTCTGGTCTTGGGTCGTATTATAGGTACTCTGTACTTTTGGGCTAATATCCACTTATCAATGAGTACATACTATGCATGCCTTTTGGGGTCTGGTTTATGTCACTCAGGATGATATTTCCTAGTTCTATCCATTTGCCTACAAAATCCATGATGTCCTTGTTTTTAATAGCTGACTAGTATTTCACTGTTTAACTGAAGCATATTTTCTGTATCCATTCTTTGGTTGAGGGACATTTGTTTTTTTTCCAGTTTCTGCCTATTACAAATAAGGCTTCAATGAACATAGTGGGGTAGATGTCCTTGTGGTGTGGAGGAGCATCTTTTGGGAATATGCCTAGGAGAAGTACAGCTAGCTCTTCAAGTAGAACGAGTTCCAATTTTCTGAGGAACTGCTAGATTGATTTCAAGAGAGGTGGTATCCAGCTCACAATCCCTCCAACATGGAGGAATGTTCCTCATTCATAACATCCTTGGCAGCATGTGTTGTCACTTAAGTATTTTATCATAGCCATTCTGATTTTTCTCTCTTTCGAAGACCTATGAAGCATCATGCTTTGACACATTTTATCTCATAATTTCTTATTTGTTTGCATATATATATATATATATATATATATATATATAATTGACTTTTTTATTTATAACTCAAATCTTCAAATACTGGCATGAGATGTATGCCGGGCAATTTCATTAATATAGTGTTATGTATGCATTAGTCCACATCAACAATGAAATGCTCTTAGAAAACACAGACCTTGAGAAGTTGCAGATAATGATAATCTTCCTTCTCAGCGAAACTTCAGATGGTGGACATCCATGGATATTAAGTAAACTAACATCCCACCCAGGGCGAGTGTGATTTACAGCAAACTTCCATTCCAGACTAGAATTCCTCAAGATGACTGTTTACACTACTGTCAAGTAAAATTAATACATGGAAGCCACAAGTAATGATCTTCTCATAATTTTTTGTTTTATCTTCTCATGTCAAACCACTTTTAAGTTTCTGATATGGGTTTCAAAAAATGTTAATCTATCCCAAACGTGGTGCACTTTTGTATATTAATTGTGGAATCTTTGTAGTATCACTGGCATTTTAAATTATGTAAACACACAGTCAATAAATTGTGAAAATCTATATATCTGTTTATCTGAAGGAAAATAGACTTATTCCTGAAGATAACTATAATTAATAAAATTATACCTTGGCATTTAAAAAGAAACTGAAAAAAGGGGAGAAGGGCTCTAACTGGGGATGGGAAACTGAAGATAATACAGAAGCATAAGTGGTGTATAGGAATCTAAGAAAATTAAGATCAAGTTATCCTCTCTACATTTTAAAATATACTCCCAGAAAACATTTTATTTCGAAACATATAATTATTGACAAATTTCACTTATAATTTTGAATTAATTATAAAACTTACATATGAATATTATTTAGCTTTTCAGATTAATCATTTTTGAAATGAGGAAGTTCTTTTACTAATCATTCTTGTTAGCAAAAAAAGATATAAATCTGTATAAATTACATAGTCTGCTAAAACCATATCAGGATTAAGAACTGGACAATTTTAGTTTATGTATTAAAAATATAGTTTGGTAAATTATTATTTGATCCCATGAAATAAAAATAAATCATATTTCTAAATAGTATTATTAATCTAGAGAGATGACTGAGAGGTAAGAACACTCAATATTTTTGGAGAGAATCCGAGTTCAGTTACCAGACCTGTATTGGAGACTTCATGGCCCACTGCACTCATATGTAAATTATTATTTGATCCCATGAAATAAAAATAAATCATATATCTAAATAGCATTATTAATCTAGAGAGATGATTGAAAGGTAAGAACACTCAATATTTTTGGAGAGAATCCGAGTTCAGTTACCAGACCTGTATTGGAGACTTCGTGGCCCGCTGCACTCATATGTAAATATTCACACAGAGTCCTCACACTGAATATATAACTAACTCT
The DNA here is from genome assembly GCA_019843965.1 of Rhynchomys soricoides. Taxonomy (NCBI): domain Eukaryota; kingdom Metazoa; phylum Chordata; class Mammalia; order Rodentia; family Muridae; genus Rhynchomys; species Rhynchomys soricoides. The sequence goes on from JADRCH010000047.1 coordinate 15,823,007, forward strand.
AAAAGAAATCCAAAATAATCTTCCCATTTTCATTTCCAATATGCAGACCACCATCATTCTAGCAAATTTTAGTTGTGGCGGACATGAAAGAATACTTATGTCTATTCATTCTTCTCGAAGTTTACTACATACATGCAGTAGTATTGTTTCTCCCCTTTATCGTTTGCAAAAGTATAATAAACATTTAAAACATAATTTTGATTTAAAAAGAGCAAAGGGAGGAATGGGGAATGGCTTATCAATGGTAGTATTGCAGTTAAGTGTTAGTAGTGATGACTTTGCTCTCTGGGACAGTAGTATGAATATCATAAATTACTATGCATTATAAACCTCAAGTTAGTTGCAAGAGAGAATTTCCAACATTCTCAGTATAAAATTTGTAGACATTGATGATGGTAAACACTTTAAATGTCTGTTGTAGCTCAAAATGTGTAAAAATAATGTGTTTTAATAAAATGTAAAATAATTTAAAGAAAATATGTTGTCTTGAAAAGTGTAACTCCACTACATAACTCATAATATTCAATATATTGCTTGATCCATAATTATTTTCCAGCATTTTGTTACTTATGTTTTGTTGTTAATAAGACAAAATACATTCTTAGGCTGGATATATGACACAGCAGGTAAGACAACTCATGTTTTTGTAGAGGACCTGAGTACAGTTACTAGGACTATTATTGGGACCCATAAAATCATAAATTCCAAAGCTATAAAGCATATACAAATGACTTTTAAGAAAAAAATTCTGATGCTACATTTTAACATAAAGAACCTGCAAATATGACTTTGAATTCATTTTGTGTTGATTATTTACTGCTTGGCATAGGGCCAAGAGTTGTTTATTTTTCCCAGTGAGGGTCCCTTGGCATAAATTAATTTTGCTTTTACATGTGGTTATGAAATGGTGCGTTGGTCCCATTGTCTTTAGAAGGTCTTGATCCCTTGTTTTCTGCCATCCCCTCAGGCTCCTAAACTCATATTTTTCTGTCTTCTGCAGAATTCCCCAAGTCTGAAGGGGCAGGATTTGATGGAGATATCATGCTCAGTGTTGAGTGCTCCAATATCTTCTACTCTTTGCACATGGTCTGTATTTGTTTCCATATGCTACAGAAAGAAACTTCTCTGATGATTGCTGAACAAGGCTGTGATCTATGAGAATAGCATAATATTCTAAGGAGTGAGTTTCTTGCTATGTTCCTTTAGCACAATGTTATTATTTGTTTTTCCCCTCTACCATTGGTCCATCTAGTCTCAGGCACATAGTTATAAAAGCAATATTGGATATAAGTTCTATCTCAAGAATTGGGTATAAAATAAATTAGATCTTGTTTGTTTACTCCAACAAACTTTATGCCAGTATTACACAAACATATCTTGCAGGCAGATCACCTTTGTAGATTGAAGGTTTTGCAGCTGGGCTACTGCTTATCTTCCTACTTTGGTAGCATTCAGAGTACCTTCCAGTACCAGCAACATTAGTCTATCAGTGTAAAGAAGTGCCTAAGAAGGCACTAGGTTGACTCCACCGAGTTCATTAGTTATGCTAATTAGTTATGTTCATTATTAGTTCATTAGTTATTAGGTGTTGTCTTCAACAATAGTGCCTTAATGTCAGTTTGTAGTAAGCAACAGTAGTTTTCACAATAGCTTCAGTTGCTTAGGGGCACCCATGGGACCAGTTTGTGTAATAATTTGATTATATGTAAACCATCCTAGTACTAGAAGCTGCATTTGATGTTGAGAAATGATTTATTGATTGATAAATTGATTATAAATTTGTGTGTGGTATTTATGTGAGTATATGTTTGTGTATGGAGTTATTTACAGGTTTACACACGTATGTTCATATGTAAAGAAAAACTTCAAATATCTCTCATTATTGCTCTTTTGTTTATTTGCTTGGTTCAGGGTCACCTTACAACCTTATAACTCACTCATTTTGGATGGTTTTCTGGACAGCAAGCTTTATGAATCATGTCCTATCTACTGCTAATTTGCATTGTGATGAGTCATAGTATATTATATTGTTCCTGTGGATAATCATTCAGGTCTTTATTTACTCACTGAACCATCTCTCTAGTCACTTTCTTTTTACAAATATACTGAAAGTCAGAATTTATAAAAACACATATGTATACATACTGTATTGTCCTACAGTTAAAAGAAGGGATTAAAAAACAATTTAAGTTCAGCAAACTGCTTTTTAAAATGGAAAATTTATATCCTCATTAATAAAATAAATGACTTAAGATAACAGCAATATAAAAAGGCAGATCATAGCAACGAATAAATCATGTGGTCTAATATCTATTAGACTAGCAACTGTGTGTATAATTACTAGTTTAGAAAAATATTCACCAGCTGAGTAAACCACAATGACATTCAAACAAATTCAGGCTTGGTAAAGCATAGTCATTTGGTTCATAAGGGAAAAAAACAAGTATCTGCAATTTGAGTCTCCTAAGAAATAAACTTTATCATAGTGATTACATCTGTGGGCTATAATATCAAACATAATGATACTGGATAATTATTTCTAGAGTTCCCTGCCAAGGGTTGACTGAATACTGGCAAAGTTGGTGTTTTACAAGTTTGATAAACTGATATGTCATAAATATCCCAAAATGTCTCTGAAGAATGGAAATAGGTTTAATGTTTAATGTATTCCACAAGCCATTAGACTGTCTATTCTAAACTCCAAAGAAAAATTTAACAGTGCCATTAGAGAGGATAGAAAAGCACCAATGACTTATGTTTTTCATAATTAGGATGTAATTATGAATTATAAAGCAAGTACAGAATATATTGAAGACTATCTAGGTAAGAAGGAATAAAATATTCAGTCGTGATATGGTAAACAGAAAGAGTCATGGAAAAGAGAAAATGAACTATGTTGTGGATAGCCCTGGTCTTGTATCTTGATGCTAATTCTGCTTTCCCAGGAAGGAGGGGTGACAGACCAGGAGTGAATCAAGTAAAAAGGTGCTTTGTGAAACTTCTCCCCACCATAACTTTTCAAATGAAGACTAGAGCCAGTGATTGGGCAATAGGAGGGAGTGTGGAGCAGAAAAGTTTGGGGGGTAGGGAGGGAAAGGGAGGAGGGAGAGAGGAGGAGGAGGATGGAGAAAGAGGGTGTGGAAGGAGAATGGAGCAGAAGCACGTGGCCTGGAGAAATCGCAAGTTATAAGGGGGTCTCACATATGGGGAATTTAGTAGTGTCGTGGTAGATCTGCCCAATCTAGGCTTGTAGCTTCTATTTCTATTAATTGAGTTGTGTTTTCTTTGCCCGAGCTTATGTGGGCTGGAGGTTACAGCAACAGAACTGCACTATATAATCAAATAATATAAATTTAGAATGACAGATCAAGAAGAAATAGGTTGAGTATACAAGACTATGTAATTGATCTAAAAAAGAACGGACTTACAAACAACTGGCTGGTATAAACACAAAATAACATGAATTGTAAATGTTATTCATGCCATTCTACGGCCCCACATGTTCACTTTTTTCAGACATGAACAGAAGTGTCGTGAGTAATGGCTATGTAATAACAGTGACAATGATCTATCATACTACCTTAACTTAGGACGCAATCAGGCTTGTAGGATACAATGTAATTGGATAGTTAGTTCCTCAAGGGGTTATTGCATTAAAGACAAGTTTTACTATAAAGCACCTGCCTGTCTCTTTACATGAAGCAGATTTTTTCTTTACCATTCTGTATTAGAAGCCATGTAGCTATTACTCAATGGCAAGAATGGAACTTAAGGTGGTTTCTTCACAGTTCCTTGTAAGTCCCTCAGGAGACAGGAGTGGCCAGGCTCCTCCCCTGAGGACCTCCAAATGCCAGGTTCCATCCACAGAACAGTCTAGCTTCTCTAACTTCTGGACCCAAACCATTCTTTGAATTCCAAAGTCAGGACTTGAAATCATACCAATCCCTGAGCTTACATCAAGCTGTGGACTTGAAATTCCATCACTCCCCAATCTGGAGAGATACACCCCATGAGAAACACTGTATTAACCTTCTCTTCTGCTCAGTTCTTTGCTGCTTCTCATCTAAGTAGAGGTAGTCAGCCTTCTGGGTTTTTCCATTTCAATAAATCTCTTCTATGTGGTTTGTTGCATGATGTGACTTTGTCTCCTTATCTCCAGACTGCTAGGTTCCCCTTTCTGTCAGCGCTGTAACACTTTGGAGAAATCTTCCCTAGAGGAGCAGTGGGGAAACTTCCCCAGACCTAAGAGCAGATCTGTAACATTTACACTGGGGAAGCCTTTCCCATCAGAGCTCATTACTTCCCACAAGCATGTGACTTGTCAACTGCATCCTTGAAATGTAGTCTTCCTTTGAATTGCACTCTTTGATTCCCGTAGGCTCCTTGTTATAACCGATATGTTGCCACAGGTTAATTGCCACAGATTAATAAAATACATTTCAGAATACATTGTCTGATTACCTGCGTCTTCTTATCCATGGAACACCACCATATTACGGTGTTCAGCACTCTTTAGAGACTCGCCTTATACAACTGCCTCCTTTTCTCATGACTCATTTTCTTCATTTTAATGTCCATGAGTAAAATCCTCAGATTTACAGCAAATTCTTATTTTTCTTTGTTTTTTTTGTGAAATCTTTTCTTTCTTACCTTTTTTTTTTTCTTTCAGCACTGTTAATATCTCATGAATTCGTGCTTACAAGAACATTATTGCAGAAATATGCCCTGGCCCGGAGTATAAATTCCAAGTTACTTAAAGTGACATAAAAGGCCATAATCTTGCCTTTGGCTAAAAATCCAATTACATTTCCCTTTACTCATAACCGTATAATTTATATTTTATTAATAAAAAGTGTTTTTAATTCTCTGCACAAAATGCTGCTTCACGAGTCTCTCTAGATGGGAAAATATTATCTTTCTTCCTCTCCTAGTCCCATATTTGACAATCACAGCATGCCTAAAATGAAATTCTACAATGAAAGAAATGCTTTAGATCATTTTATCCATGCACTACACATAGTTATTGAGTACTGGGACTGTACATGCATATTTTTGTGAATCAAATTTAAATATTTCAGTTTGCTGCTTATGTGTATAAATTTACATAGATATAAATGGTTGAATTGCCTGGTGTGGTCCTTAATAGACAGCAGGTTTCAAATCATTTCTTCAACATTAAAATTACATAGAAAACCTGTTTTTCTTCATGTTTTCCTTTCCATGATGTCTTCAAACACACTCTTATCAGTATTTTGAACTTGTTGGTCTTTGTTATTTCTACTATTTAATTTTTAATATCATTTTCCTCTTCTTTATTTTTTTCTCCATCTGCCAGTATATGTTTGTGAATACAAGTACATGCATATGATGCATATATATTTATATATTTGTAGGTGTGTGCTGGATGTTTTCTTCAATCATGCTGTCATATTGAGACAAGTGTCGTATTGAATTTGGAGCTTATTCATTTACTAGAATAGATACCAGTGAACCCATGGAATCCTTCAGTCTCTGACTTCCAAGCAATGAGATCATGGGATCATACAATCACCCTGACTTTTATATAGGTTCTGGGCAACTAAGCTCTGGTTCTTGTAATTACACAGTCAGTACTTTCTGGGTTTCTCCCCAATTTCCACTGGCTGCTTGAGACCTTCAATAGTTTGCAGGAGTTCTTCTCTTTAGCTTAGACTGTGTAGAAATTCTCTCTGAAAGTAAGGATGGCAAAAACATAAAATAAAATAAAATAAAATAAAATAAAACCTCTGTGGATATTGTAGTATATTTCTGACTCAGAAATATGAGGGATGCATTTATCCTTTTACATTAGACTTCTAGGCAAGGAGGTTTCCCTTGTTAATGATCTCCATTTGTACCATCACCAATAATTTTCACTATATAGCAGTTATTGTGCATCCTTCAAGAAATTGTATTGGAAGTTTGAGCTGCAGAAATAGACATACTAGCAGATTCATGCTTCATGGAGGTGAATGTAATAAAACACAAAGCTTGGTTTCCCTGAAGATGTGATGGAATTTTAGTTCTTAAATTTTTTGTTACAAAGAAGATTTGTGAAGAAGAGAGTACACAGTTGAGAGGGAGAATGATTTTGGTTATTTTCACTAGAAACTAACAGAAATACCAAAAAGAACACCTCTCTATTCTGACAACATATATGTAAGCTATGCCCAAATTGGTGCTATAATTATGAGAAAAAGGTCAGAAATTTGATCCAAAATAAAGTACTATAAATTGTTCTTTAAATCAAGAAGCTAAACATGTTAATTTGAATAATATTTAAAGTTACATAAAGAGTAATACATAAAATAATCATTAGTTTAATCCTGAGATAAAGCATTGGTTTTAAAATAAATCATGGAAACATTCCAAATGACATGATGGATTCTTGTGTGGGAGGTTTATGGAAGCCAAGGAATCTGGTGTCCACATAGAATGGAGTAAAGACTTATTTAATTAAAGTTACCGTATTCTGTCTCTAGCAAGGAAACGGAAATAAAGAAGTGTTTGGTAAGAACCAACAATGAAAGACTTGGTGTATAGTTACATATTTACTGTCTGAACATATACAAAAATATTCATTTTATCATATATTTTAAACAGAAAACAAAGAATAAGAATGAGAGAAAGATAACAACATTTCCTACCTTTCCTGTCAAATATTATTATAGTTCGTGAAGGTGACTTTACCCTTCATGCCTACATTTTTTTCCAAAATAAAGAACCTTCACTTTATTCCTCTGTTGTGATATTTTATTTTGATTCTTAACTCTTGTGAAAAGTAACCAAACTGAAATGATTCTATTTATGCATATTTACTTTGAATAATTAATTCTGTTTTTATGTCTGTTACTAATTGTCATCTTACAATCATTTAGTTCTCTTAATTTCTTCTTACTGAAAATTTCATCTGCTAGATATTTCTTCTCCCATCATGTCTTTGGTAGGTAACAATTTTAATTATGAAAGCACAGAGATGTTAGCTAGACTATGGCACTCCCCCAAAAAACATTCCTGTTAGACATTCAAGAAGGTGGCAAAAAAGACCCAAAGATATCAGGCATTAGGCCAGAATGCTGGGGTCCTTTTAATGTTTATATGATTATTTTTGGTCTCTCAGTATTATGAGGCCGAAAGGTACTCATGGCTGAAATTTTGAAGCTCCAGAAGAAGCCATCTGTATCCAAGAATCTTTTCAGAACTACAGATTACTTAGGAACACCATTGGGATCTCAATCAGAGATTCACAGAAGTAAGATTTTCTGCTTCTTCAATAGCTTGTTATCTGAAACTTTCATCACTAACTATGAGTGTTTCAGAAGATTGAGTCTTAATGAGATGGATTGTACACTATAAGTTCCTAAAAGAATTAAAATTTGAGTAGTAATTTCAGTATCCATTTAATTGCTCTTCCAATTTCAATGTATTTCCAGGCAATTAAATTTAATTTTGTAAGTTCTGGTTCCTTGATCACTTATATGCAGTGTGAAAAGTTTTGTAAATGAAATTTAAAGTTGTCTGTTATATTTTAACAAAATTTAAAGAAATAGTTTCTTCAGTAAAGAAGCAAAGAACAAGGAAATGTAAGTTTCTTCATCCAGAAATCTGACATTGACATCCTAATGTGAAAGAAATGTTATTGATTTCTGTTTTTCCCAGTTAAAGGGAAAAATAGACATATAAGAAATACATATTTCTTCTTTCATTTTTTGCTTTACTTTATCAAAATATCTTAAATACTTTATAGCCATATTTTTGTACATTTTCAACACAGTATTCTATAGGAACAGTATGAATTACTACAACATGGAAAATTTTCAAACCTCTATGGTTGAGTTTTATCTGCTCAATTGGCCTTACAATGAAGAAAGACAGTAATTAGTGTTTGTATCTTTACTGATACCTTACTCTTATAAACAATTGCTAATTCTATAACTAGGAATTTAGGACTGGAAGTATCTTTGGTTTAGTTAAAGAAAATAATGTCAGTCATATCATTTCTCAAAGAAAGAACTAGAGGAAAAAATTGGAAAGTGAATAATGTCATTAAATCTTTAGTGACAAGTCAAGTGCACAAAGCTTTGATCATCTTTGTATATTATTTCTATGTTTGCATTTGTATTGAAAACTCAATTTTCAATTTGGGGAACACATGGAGTAGACAGCTTTATATTATTAGACCTTTTCTTGACTCCAGGCAACTTTTGTTTCTGTTATATCCAGTGAAGATAAAGGGTAAAATATATACATAGAGAGAAAAAAATCAACATTTTATTCCCTTGAAATATGTAATCTGAAAAAGAAACTAAAGGTAAAATAAAAAAGTTGGCTTTGTAAGAGCAAGCAAAAGAATAAAAGGTTGAATGTAAAGTAGCCTACTTATTTAAAGCTCTAGTAAAGTAAAAATCACAAAGCATCACTGGATTAAAGAAAAATCTAAATAATTTTTTACTGTTCATGGATAAAGGGATTGGTGGTTTAGATTTTCAGTTGATTTAAAGATACCTGTAGATTAAATGTGTCTAGTACTAAAATTTTAATATTTTCTTTTCAAAATGAGAATGGAGATCATCAAAATCACATAATCACAGAGTTTATGTAGCATCCATGAAAATCTTGTTTTGTGAAAATTACTGTGATAAAAATAGCTTTATAGGTATTATGAGAGAAATAGAGTCAGTGGTAGAGAAGTGAAAGCTCAGACAAAGCATCTGTGTCTATGGCTGATTGATTTTTAATAAGACTACTAAACTACAAAAGTGATAAGTATATGATTTTTAAATGTGATCTGAGAAAAACCTGCCACAAAAGGATAAAAGGAACATGAATTCTGTTGTCACAACATATCATACATGACATTAATTAAAATGAGCTAATGAAATAAACATCAATATTATGATCATGAAAAAAATCAGAGATTGAAAACAAACAATAAATTATGTAGCTAAATTCTTATCTTAAAGGATCACATTGGATTCCTTAGTTACAATATTCTAAATATTAAAGTATTTAAGGCAAATATGCCAACAGGCATACTGAAATTTATCTAAAGAAAAATTTTAGGTTTCATCAGACAAGAATTTTCTTGTGGCATCACCATCACAATAACTAAAGATTGGTTTACTTAGGCAGCTTTGTGTTTTCTCCTATTTCTGTAGACAGAAAGTACAGGAAAAACATGAGTAGAAATCTTATTGTTTCCTAGCAGCTCTCCTTAGTTTGCAGACGGCTGTCTGCCCAATATTCTTGCATAGACTTCTCCCATGAGGAAACATATTCCTGGTTTGGTTTGTTGTTTATATACAATTTTATTCTATGATGCTATGCAAACCTTGTTATGTACATTATTTTCATTATGTTTTTAAAGAGCCTAACTTGAAACAGATGCATTGATCCATATGACTAGTATACATATATAATTGGGAACAGAGAACATTTAGACAGTATCAATAAAATAAAAAGACAATACCCCCCCAAAGGGTAAGGTTTAATGTCCATAATATACTAATATTGCTTATAATTTAACAACTCAATTTTAAATAAATAACTGGACAGGAATAGACACTATCTAAAATACTTCAAATAGCTAATAAATAAAAAATATTGAATGTCATTGTACATTAAATGCTGACAGAAATGAGAACTATGAAATTATACAAATATTATATGTTCTTGAGTGGCCATTTTATATTAATTTAAATAAAATTTGACATGATATGGAATAATCAGTTTGTAAAAAAAATAATCAGTTTTAAAATTTCTCAAGAAATTTAAGCTAGGAATAATAACATGGTCCAACAATGCTACTCCTAAAGTTGAATGAAGGTCTAAAAACAAAAGTAAACACATATCATTCAAAGAACCATTCACAAAAGCCAAAGCAAGCTCAATTCCATCAATAGTCTATACAGTGATGAATATACTGTATTATATGTCTGTAATTAGTTGTTATCTAACCATGGCAGAGAAATGAAACTGTCATACTGGTGTATGACAGAAACATACCATCAAAGCATTAAAACAAAAAGTATATCTAGGCTATCACATACGATGTGCTTATATACTTATGCATTATTACATGCATATATTACATGCTAAAGTCAATAGGATGCTGACAGACTGGAGGTTAAAGTGACTGAATGAATTAACAGCAAAAAGTACATTAAATATACAAGCTTTTATCCAATAAATTACATAGTGTAAAACTCATATTTTTGGAACGAGGTGTCTTATGAAAAACCCTTCTGTCCATAGACTGAATTTTCATCAAATGTCCAAAGCAGTAAAATATAATACCTTTTGAGAAGTAAGCAGCACATAATTTGATTACATAGTAACTAAAAATATGCAAATTCAATACTTCTAAAAATTAAAAATGAATCCTTAGTCCTCAGATGAAAAAGAGATTGGCAAAAATTCACACAAAAGAATATATATTCAGGTAGAATATATATAATATATATACAATATATATTATACATATGTATTACATTGGGCAGTTCGTTTTCTGCACTGTGTAAAGTTTGACTTTGTACTATTGGAATGCTGTTTTCTATACCTGCAGAAATCTGATTATAGGCCAGACTTTCTTATTACTATTCTTTTTTAAAAACATTTATTTTTTAAAAAAAATATTTGATATTTTATTTACATTTAAAATGTTTTCCCCTTTCCAGGTCTCCCCTTTGGAAACCCCTTACCCCATCCCTCCATCCCTAACCCTATAGGAGTATTTACCCACCCACCCACCCAGTCCCACCTTCCCTCCCTGGCATCCTCCTATACTGGGGCATCTAACACTCTCAGACCCAAGGGCCTCTCCTTCCACTGATGGCCAACAAGGCTCTCCTCTGCCATATATGTGGACAGCATCATGGGTCCGTCCATATGCATTCTTTGGTTGGTGGTCCAGTCTCTGGGAGCATGGGGGAGGGAAGTCAGGCTAATTGACACTATTGCTCCCTCCCCATGGGGCTACAAACTCCCTCAGCTCCTTCAGTCCCTTCTTCAACTCCTCCATTGGTGACCCAATGCTCAGTCCAACAGTTGCTTTGAATTGAATCATGGGTGTCCCAAACTTTTAATACTGCATCATATTTTTTATGCACTGCATGGTTTAATAAACCTCAATACCTTCTGATTGTTTTAATAAAGATCTGATGGCTATATCAAAGCAGGAAAAATAAGTGGGACTCCTAGCAGATTTAGGAAATCTGGGAAAGAGTCTGAGATATGGAGGAAGAATCAGGTGCAGAGACTGAAGGAAAAGTAACTACAGGTCACATGGCAGAATGTAAGATTAGTATAAATGGGTCAGCTTAAGGATGAAAGCTAGTTGTGAATAGGCCTAAGCTAAGACCTAGCTTATGCAATGAATTAAATGGTTCCATGTCATTACTTGAGCATCTTATGTGTCTGAAATACTCCAAAAATAGAGGTAAAAACAAAACAAAACAAAACAAAACAAAACAAAAGAAGTTTACTCCTGGAATTATATTAAAATTGAATGTGTATTTCAGTCATAAATGGGTTCCTTCTATAGAGTAGTGGAATTGTTCTTTCTACTATTTACATAGACAGTATCTGTACATCCCTCCAACCCAGGAAAGCCTACCATTTGACATCACTGCAATTATTTATGTTTACTTAGTATAATGAAAAGCATTTTTATCTGACATATAAAATGTTTCTGTCCATGACATGTTAGTTAGCAAAGAGATAACATATTTAAGGTAAGAACTTATATAGAAAGGTTCCATAGATGATATGCATGGATAATTTGGCCTTTTGACTTTGTACCTGGTGAGAAGTGGAACATCATGTATGTTACAGAGTAATAATCCAAGTTGTTTGCTTTGTGGTAGAGAGAAGTCAAAGCGTGAGACAGAAGGGCCTGTAGTATCCTATTTATAAATGAGCACTCTGTGGTTTATACTCTTTCCACTGTGCTCCAGTCCCTAAGCATTCTCCATTGTGCAGAAGCACACTATATACAGTCCTTTGTAGGTTAATGTCTGTACCTCACATAGAGAACCAATGGCAGACAAAAGTAAGAGTTGCACTGATGTCCAACTTTCGCAAACAGCCGAATATGTAGCAGAGGAGGGCCTCGGCGGACATCAATGGAAAGAGAGGCCCTTTATCTTGTGAAGGTTTGATGCCCCAGTGTAGGGGAATGCCAGGACAGGGAGGCAGGAGTGGATGGTTGGGTGGGGGAGCATCTTCCCAGAAGCAGAGTGAGGGGGGAATGAGAGAATATTGTTCCAGAGGGGAAACCTGGAAAAGGGGTAACATTTGAAATGTAAATAATTAAAATATCCAATTAAAAAATAAAAAGAATGAATTTTATTGCACTATCTCTATCTCTATATCTATATATTTACATATATACCTAAATATACCTATATATCCATAGATATCTATGTATGTATATATGTATCTATATATTATATCTATCTATCTATCTATCTATCTATCTATCTATCTATCTATCCAGGACTAAACTGAATCAAGGAAAGGTACAAGACAAAGCCTATACAAGAGTGAGTGACAGTTTATAAAATTGGAAACCTGGAGCTCACTGCATAAATTGCAGGCAACTCCACCGATTGTAGATAAAGGGCCCAGACTAATACTACAAACTCCATTTTGCACTCAGACTCCTCCTTATGTTAAGGTTGGCTGTAGTGTGGCCTCAGTTATTGGTAAACCACAACTCGACAACCATAACTCCTCTAGCAAACAGCCACCCCACCCCTTGCATCAGCCAATCAACTCTTAGGAGGAAAATACCTAATGTTCTGGACGTCTCAAAATATATTTCTTAAGCAAGCCACTATTGTTCATACCAAGCATTACTAGCCAATAGAAATGTGTCAGGCTGTAAAATTTAAATGCCAACCAATTATGTAATGATCAAGTAGGAAAGCCCTTTACCCTGTTGAAACTGTGATAAAAGGGAAAGGCTTTCGGGGCCCAGATCATCTATACTATACTTTTGCATATGATTTAGACTCCTGGTGGTCTTTGGTAGTCTATGGGGACCTCGCAGTCTAGACATAACATTTGAATGTGTCTTTCAGGCATCTCTGCCTTTTTCTCTCCCAAGCAGCTCACATTATCTGAAAATATTCTCAGCAGCTCTTATGCTTATAGGTAAGGAGGCTAGTGAATTAGCTCAGTTTCATGGACTTCCTGATACTAGAGAGTTGTTTATTCCTGAGCTTAAGCAGCTCTCCTCTCACATAGAAGGGAAGTTGTTCTCAGAGGAATCTGCTAGAGAGCATCCCCTCCATTTGAGAAATAATCCTCTTCTGTGGAGTTTTGAGGATATGATACAAGGCTACAGTATGATATTTAGGATGAGTGAGTTCTTTAACATCACAAAATATGATCTGAAGCCTTTTCATTTAGATATTCTGTTTACCAGCAAGGAAATAAGAGGTAAATATAATGCAAGAGTAAGATTTATGTGTATTTCCTATGTATTTGCATATAAGATTTGCATTTCTATGCTACCAGCCATTGTTTGAAGACAAGTTGGTAGTTTTAGAAATACCCTTTTAAAATTGTCATCAGTTTGCATTGAGTCTAAGCAAGCATAATCCGGAAAAGGTATAGAGACTACAGAGCTGATTTGGGCATAAGGAGTGGATTATTTCATTGCCCCAATACATTATCTATTATTCATATCCATTTAAAAGGGAATGGTTCAAAATTTCTATGTTCAATTTTCTTTCTAGAACAAATTGGCTTTAATATTGTACTGAAATTAATAAACAGAAGAAATTATCATACCATAAAAAATGAAGAGGTATTTTATCTATAAAATTAGAAGCTGGGAGTTCTATTAGGTGATAACCAATTAGAATATGAAAATGATATTTTTTGGATGAAAAATAAAGATTATAGTCAGATAGGAGACCTGTGTTGCTCCCCATCCAAACTTATAATTCTTCTCTTCAGATGGCATTACTACCTCATGGGGCTGATCTTCCTAAAAGATAAAAGGATACCTGTGCACATTCTCCTTAGCTGAAATGTATAACTTCACTAAGAGACCTTGAGGATGCTAGACTTTTAAAGATGTTAGAGATTTCTTTTTATTTCAGTTAATGTTCCTGTTGGTTTTCATAATTATTGACAATAATTCTTTTTTAAGATTTATTTATTTTTGTACATGAGTACACTGTAGTTGTCTTTAAACACATCAGAACAGGGCATTAGATAACTTTACTGATGGTTGTAAAGCCATCATGTGGTTGCTAGTAATTCAACTAAGGACCTCTGGAAGTCAGTGCTCTTAACCGCTGAGCCATCTATCCATAGTGATAGTTCTTAAAATATCAGTATATGACTTATTTTCTTATACACTAAACAGAAAATAATAATAAACACGTATTTATTCCTAGTTGATTTATTGATAGATAACCACAATGCGCACACTAATTCTTTTATTTAATTAATTAATTTATTTATTTATTTATTTATTTATACGTAAGAAGCATCTTTGTCTAGACTGTGGACTTCCTTTTTCTTTTGAAGTGTGCTAGTCTTTTCTTCTTCTTCTTCTTCTTCTTCTTCTTCTTCTTCTTCTTCTTCTT
>JADRCH010000047.1:15837637-15886818 GCA_019843965.1 Rhynchomys soricoides
TTCTTCTTCTTCTTCTTCTTCTTCTTCTTCTTCTTCTTCTTCTTCTTCTTCTTCCCAATTTTTAGCACTTAACAAGTCTTTATTATGCTGACATCCATAACTTATTCATTGACTTTTGCAGTCAATGAATACAAAAGCATCATATCACTTAATTTACATATCTATTCATTTGAGACTGACAGGTAAAATTGTACATATATATATATATATATATATGCATATTTGCATATATACATATAAATGACAGAATTGTGTTTCTCTGTTCTTTTTAAATCTTTTATTGTCTACATGTAAACTTAACATCATGCACCCTAATGCCATTCTTCCCCCCATCTCATCCACCTACCATCCACCATTTCTACCTCCCCAGCAAAATGAAAACAGAAGTTGGAAAGAAAGAAAGAAAGAAAGAAAGAAAGAAAGAAAGAAAGAACATTCTTGCCATGGGAGCTGCAGTGTGTCCCATAGTTCCCCCCCTTTGCCCAAACAGCTTGACTTACAGATGTTCACTTCAATGAGTCATTCTGGATTGGGGCCTCTGGCTTCTACTGTACTATAAATACTAGATCCTCACAAGGATTTCTCTCTTGGATCTCTTGTTGTTGCCCAGTGTCATGGAAATACTGAAACTTTGGTTAGTCAGGGCCAGTCCTTTCATGAGTTCCAGAAGATCATAGGTGTTGAGGTGGGCAAACTCAGAGCCCTAATCCTGGGCCTGAGTAGAAGCTAAGTTGGTTAGCCTGCCATCATTTCTCCTGTGCCCCTGCCATCAGGGTCAACTCTACTCTACTGCTCAAATGAGGTACTGGGATTTCTCTCCCTAGAGTTGTGGACTGTGAGGGGTGGCACCAGCTCACCCACTCTCATACCCTCATGGCAGCTCACCACAATACAAATGGTTGCAGGGTTAGGGGAGCAGGAGGCATCTCTCCTACCCCCATGCTACTCAGGGTAGAAGATTGGCACAGCTAGTTCTCTGGAGTTCTGTAGTTGATGGTCAGCTCCACTCTTCCACACCCACACTCTCATAGCTACCTCACTTATGCTGCACAGGCAGGTAGTGGGGCCAACTCTTCTAAGTGTGGTAGCTGGCAAGGAGTCAAGCCAACTCTCCAACCAGAGGAGATGGGCTAGCTCAGCATAGTACTCAGATATCAACATTGCCTCAGGCAGCAGCCCAGACAAGGCATATCCATATGGCCTTTGGTGATAACATGAGCCTTGGACATCAACACACGCCTTGGCTATAATAGGACTAATGATCTGGACATGGAGCCTGGTGGCAGCATGGACCTCAATGTCACCATGACCTCAGGTGGCAACACAAGCTACTCAGATCAATTGGACACCAGCTACATCACTGGTCCATGGATATCAACATGGTCTCAGGTGGTAGCTCAGACCACTGATGTTGGGTTCCCTTTGGACAACATGAGCCACAGACATCATCACAGACCCTGGCTAAGGTAAGACCAAGGGCCCAGACATGACTCTTGGAAGCAACCTGGGTCTGAACATGACCCTGGCTTCAGATGGTCATGCAGGTTCCTCTTATCTACCTGTTCTTCATACTAGTCTTCTTTATTGGAGTTGAAACCTTTGTATAGTCAGGTTTTGGTGGTTAGATTTTAGCTATCATTTTGCTACAACTGGCAATCACCTAGGAAGGTGGTTACAATTGAGCAATTCTCTAGATCAGTTCCCTTATGAACATGTGTTTGGAGGATTTTCTGATTAATAACGGATCTAAGAAGACCTGAAATATTTGGGGTGGTGCCATTTTATAGGGTGGGCCCTTAAGACTATAAATAGACAAAACATTATTAGTACTAACTAAACAAAATCCAGACAACATGGATGCAATCAATTTTAGTCTGCTCTTGACTGTGAATATGAGGTGATTAGTTATTTGCATTCTTCTGTATATTTCCCAAAATTGATGGGCACAAAAAATTATGAGCTAAAATAAATGTTTACTCCATAAATTTCATTGGGCCAAGTTTTTCATCAAAGCAACAGAAGTAAAGCTAAAAGAGAAACATACATCTATTCCTTTGGTCACATGCCACTCTAAGTAAACTTAGAAATATAGCATTTAATCTTTTGGCATTGACTATTAAATTCCCAATGAAGGTTCTGTATGCAGGACAAGCCACACAGACATGTATTAGTTTCTATAAAAGTCATTTTTCCTAATTTTCCATATATTATAATAATTTAAACACTCTTTGACATAACCTTTACCTGATAGAAGAAAGTGGTTAAAGTGACAGGATCCTACTGACTTCATGCTTTCTAAAACTTATATTTCTTTTATAACTTTAACCTACCACTATGCCCTCTTTTCTGTGATATTTCACAGGTCAGACCTCAAGTCTAAGGAGAATATAAATGAGTGGTTATGATTACTCAATTCAAAGATAATAAGCTAGACATAATATGGATTGGAGAAAAAATAATTTTGGTGAATAAAGAGACCAAAGTATTTCACTAGATCATTGCTGTTAAGTTCTAAACTATAGACAAAATAGACAGAATTATATTAAAACTATAAGAATTTTTGTTGTTTTAAAAATTTAAATGGAATCAATATAAATAAACATCAGATTTCTATGCATTTTAAGAATATATCCTTTTTTTTTTAAACTTTGAGAATATTGGATATAAGCCCAACCTGTAGAAAAGTTAATAGCATTTGTTTCATGCGTGTACTGGAAAAATGCAATAATATGCAGCAGAGCTCAAATTGGTCACTATTGCATTACGTCTGCCTTTAGCCCCACTATATTATAGTCCAATGTTCATATTAGAAATTGTTCTTAGCAAGAAAACTACAAAGAATGTGTCAGTTAAGTGTGTTGTCAGATCCCTCTAATTGTTATGCTCAGGAAATAGAGGCAGTAAATTCAAATCCACATCTTAGTTACACAAAGTGATAAAGGTAAACCTGAGATGCCTGAGAAACTACCTGAACAATAAATGGATAAACTACACAAGACAAAATAAAACAACAAAAATATAAAAGCTAAGTAAAAGGTGGGGAAATATTGTAAAAGCCTCTATTACTATCTAATTACTTGAAATAATTAAAACTGTACCTGGACTCAGGCTCCAGAGGCAGGGACTGAAGAAAAGCCAGGAGGTAAGAGCCTGCCTGCTTCCACCTGTGGCCAGAAACCCCGCCTGGGCCAACAGGTCTTTCCATATACAAGTAGCTCAGGGAGAAAGCTACCCGCCCACTTGTGCTGAGGAGCCAACAACAGGAGGACTCCAGACACAGGGTCTGAAGAACAGCTGGAAGAGAGAACTGGTCTCCCAGGAATATTGACATCTGAGCTTGAAGGAAAGACAAGCCACAGTCAGAGAGAGAAAGACCAGCTAACTCCAGAGATAACCAGATGGTGAAAGGCAAGGGCAAGAACACAAGGAACAGAAACCAAGACTACTTAGCTTCAGCTAAACCCAGCTCTCCCACCACAGCCAGCCCTGGTCACCCCAACACACCAGAAAAGGAAGACTCAGACTTAAAATCACTTATCAAGAGGATGATAGAAGATTTTAAGAAGGAAATAAATAACTCCCTTAAATAAATACAAGAGAACACAGGTAAACAACTGGAAGCCCTTAAAGAGGACACACAAAAATCCCTTGAAGAATTACGGGAAAACACAATCAAACGTCAGAAATACAGGAAAACACAATCAATCAAATGAACAAAACCATTCAGGAATTAAAAACAGAAATAGAAACAATAAAGAAATCACAAAGGGAGACAACCCTGGAATTAGAGATCATAGGAAAGAAATCAGGAGTCATAGATGCAAGCATCACCAACAGAATACAAGAGATGGAAGAGAGAATCTCGGGTGCGGAAGATACCATAGAAAACATGGACACAACAGTCAAAGAAAACACAAAATGCAAAAGCTCCTAAACCAAAACATCCAAGATATCCGGGATGCAATGAGAAGACAGAACCTGAGGATAATAGGTATAGAAGAGAGTGAAGACTCCCAACTTAAAGGACCAGTAAATATCTTCAACAAAATTATAGAAGAAAACTTCCCTAACCTAAAGAAAGAGATGAACATAAATATACAAGAAGCCTACAGAACTCCAAATAGACTGGACCAGAAAAGAAATTCCTCCCATCACATTATAGTCAAAACACCAAATACACAAAACAAGGAAAGAATATTAAAAGCAGTAAGGAAAAAGGGGCAAGTAACATATAAGGCAGATCTATCAGAATTACACCAGACTTCTCACCAGAGACTATGAAAGCTAGAAGATCCTGGGCAGAGCTCATACAGACTCTAAAGGAACACAAATGCCAGCCCAGGCTGCTATACCCAGCAAAACTCTCAATAATCATAGAGGGTGAAACCAAAATATTCTACGACAAATCCAAATTTGCACAGTATGTTTCCATAAACCCAGCCCTACAAAGAATAATACATGGGAAATGCCAACGCAAAGAGGGAAACTACACTCAAGAAAAAGAAAGAAAGTAATCTTTCAACAAACTCAAAAGAAGATAGCCACACAAACAATATAAACAACATCAAAAATAACAGGAAATAACAATCACTATTCTTTAATATCTCTTAAAATCAATGGTCTCAACTCCCCAATAAAAAGACATGGACTGAGAGACTGGATCCATAAACAGGACCCAGCATTTTGCTGCATCCAGGAAACGCAACTCCGTATTAAAGACAAACACTACCTCAGAGTAAAGGTCTGCAAATGGCCCCAGAAACAGGCTGGAGTAGCCATTCTAATATCGGATAAAATTTACTTTCAACCAAAATTCATCAAAAAGGATGAGGAAGGACACTTCTTACCCATCAAAGGAAAAATCTACCAAGAAGAACTCTCAATTCTGAACATCTATGCCCCGAATGCAAGAGCTCCCACTTTCATAAAAAAAAACTCTACTAAAGCTCAAAGCACACATTGTAGCTCACACAATAAAGGTGGGAGACTTCAACACCCCACTATCAACAATGGACAGACCTTGGAAACATAAACTAAACAGAGACACAGTGAAACTAACAGATGCTATGAACCAAATGGGTTTAACAGATATCTATAGAACACTTCATCCTACATCAAAAGAATATACCTACTTCTCAGCACCTCATGGTACCTTCTCCAAAATTGATCATATAATTGGTCACAAAACAAACCTCAACAGATATAAGAAGATTGAAATAATCCCATGCCTCCTATCAAATCACCACGGATTAAGGTTGGTCTTCAATGGCAACAACAACAACAACAGAAAGCCCACATACACATGGAAGCTGAACAATGCACTGCTTAATGATAAGATGGTCAAGGAAGCAATAAAGAAGGAAATTAAAGACTTCCTAGAATTCAATGAAAATGAAAGTACAACTTACCCAAACCTATGGGACACAATGAAAGCAGTGTAAAGAGGAAAACTCATAGCTCTGAATGCCTCCAAAAAGAAACTGGAGAGAGCATACCTTAACAGCTTAACAGCACATCTGAAAGTTCTAGAACAAAAAGAAGCTAATACACTCAAGAGGAGTAGAAGGCAAGAAATAATCAAATTAAGGGCTGAAATCAACCAAGTGGAAACTAAAAGAACTATACAAAGAATCAACAAAACCAAGAGCTGGTTCTTTGAGAAAATCAACAAGATAGAAAAACCCTTAGCCAGACTAACCAGAGGGCACAGAGACAGTATCCAAATTAACAAAATTAGAAATGAAAACGGAAATATAACAACAGACTCTGAGGAAATTCAAAAAATCATCAGATAGGCTACTACAAAAGCCTATATGCAATAAAATTGGAAGATCTGGAGGAAATGGACAAGTTTCTAGACAGATACCAATTACCAAAGTTAAATTAGGATTAGATAAACCATCTAAACAATCCCATAACTCCTAAAGAAATAGAAGCAGTCATTAAAAGTCTCCCAACCAAAAAAAAAAAAACCCAGGACCCATGGGTTCAGTGCAGAATTCTATCAGACCTTCGAAGAAGACCTAATACCAATACTCTTCAAGCTATTCCATAAAATAGAAACAGAAGGAAGACTACCCAATTCATTCTATGAGGCCACAGTTACACTGATACCAAAGCCCCACAAATACCCAACATTAAAAGAAAACCTCAGACCAATTTCCCTTATGAATATCGATGCAAAAATACTCAATAAAATTCTTGCAAACTGAATCCAAGAACACATCAAGACAATCATTCACCATGATCAAGTAGGCTTCATCTCTGGGAAGCAGGGATGATTCAATATCCGGAAATCCATTAATGTAATCCACTACATAAACAAACTCAAAGAAAAAAACCACATGGTCATCTCGTTAGATGCTGAAAAAGCATTTGACAAAATTCAACATCCTTTCATGATAAAAGTTTTGGAAAGATCAGGAATTCAAAGAGCATACCTAAACTTAGTAAAAGCAATATACAGCAAACCGGTGACCAACATCAAACTAAATGGAGAGAAACTTGAAGCAATCCCACTAAAATCAGGGACTAGACAAGGCTGCCCTCTCTCTCCTTATCTATTCAACATAGTACTTGAAGTTCTAGCTAGAGCAATCAGGCAACAAAAAGAAATCAAAGGGATACAAATTGGAAAGGAAGAAATCAAAATATCACTATTTGCAGATGATATGATGGTATACTTAAGTGACCTGAAAAACTCCACCAGAGTTTTGCTACAGCTGATAAACAACTTCAGCAAAGTGGCTGGATACAAAATAACTCAAGCAAATCAGTAGCTTTCCTAAACTCGAAGGATAAACAGGCCGAGAAAGAAATTAGGGAAATGACACCCTTCACAATAGTCACAAACAATATAAAATATCTTGGTGTGACTCTAACCAAACAAGTGAAAGATCTGTATGACAAGAACTTCAAGTCTCTGAAGAAAGAAATCAAAGAAGACCTCAGAAGATGGAAAGATCTCCCATGCTCATGGATCGGAGGATTAACATAGTTAAAATGGCCATCCTGCCAAAAGCAATGTACAGATTCAATGCAATCCCCATCAAAATAGCAACTCAATTCTTTGTAGACCTAGAAATAGCAATTCTCAAATTCATATGGAATAACAAAAAACCCAGGATAGCAAAAACTATCCTCAACAATAAAAGGTCTTCTGGGGGAATCAGCCTCCCTGACTTCAAGCTGAACTACAGAGCAGTAGTGATAAAAACTGCATGGTATTGGTAGAGTGACTGGCAGGTTGATCAATGGAATGGAATCGAAGACCCAGAAATGAATCCACACACATATGGTCACTTGATCTTCGACAAAGGAGCTAAAACCATACAGTGGACAAAAGACAGCATCTTCAACAAATGGTGCTGGATCAACTGGTGGTCTACATGTAGAAGATTGCGAATTGATCCATTCTTATCTCCTTGCACAAAGCTCAAGTCCAAGTGGATCATGGACCTTCACATAAAACCAGATACACTGAATCAAATAGAAGAGAAAGTAGGGAAGAGTCTTGAACACTTGGGCACTGAGGAAACTTTCCTGAACAGAACACCAATGGCTTATGCTCTAAGGTCAAGAATTGACATATGGGACCTCATAAAATTACAAAGCTTCTGTAAGGCAAAGGACACTGTAATTAGGGCAAAACGGCAACCTACAGATTGGGAAAAGATCTTTACCAATCCTACATCTGATAGAGGGCTAATATCCAATGTATACAAATAACTCAAGAAGATAGACTCCAGAGATATAAATAACCCTATCAAAAAATGGGGAAGTGAGCTAAACAGAGAATTCTCAACTGAGGAAACTCAAATGTCCAAGAAGCACCTAAAGAAATGTTCAACATCCTTAGTCATCAGGGAAATGCAAATCAAAACAACCCTGAGATTCCACCTCACACCAGTTAGAATGGCTAAGATCAAAAACTCAGGTGACAGCAGATGTTGGAGAAGATGTGGAGAAAGAGGAACACTCCTCCATTGCTGGTGGGAATGCAAATTGATACAACCTCTCTGGAAATCAGTTTGGCGGACCCTCAGAAAAATGAACATAATACTACCTGAGGACCCAGCTATTCCACTCCTGGACATATACCCAGAAGATGCTCCAACATGTAATAAAGACACATGTTCCACTATGTTCATAGCAGCCATATTTATAATAGCCAGAAACTGGAAAAAACCCATATGTCCCTCTACAGAGGAATGGATACAGAAAATGTGGTACATTTACACAATGGAATACTACTCAGCTATTAAAAACAATGACTTCATGAAATTCGTAGACAAATGGATGGATCTTGAAAACATCATTCTGAGCCAGGTAACGCAGTCACAAAAGAATGAACATAGTATGTACTCATTGTTAAGTGGTTATTAGCCTAAAAGTTTGAAATACCCAAGAGTCACTTCGCAGGAACAGTAGTACTGAGTAAGAGGTCCCAGATGGAGGGCTTGGAGAAAGGACTGAAGGAGCTAAGGGAGTGTGCAGCCCCAGGGAGGTAGCAACACTGGCAACTGGCCTGACCCCCCATACTTCTGGAGACTGATCAACCAACTAAAGAATACACATGGAGGGACCCATAGTGCTGGCCACAAAGACTGCAGAGGAGGGTCTTGTTACCCCTCAGGGGGAGGAGAGGCCCTTGGGCCTGAAGGTGTTATATCCCCCAGTATAGGAGAATGTCAAGGAGGGAAGACAAGAGTGGGTAGGGGTTGGGGTGGGGAGGTGGGTTGGAGAATATCCCCATAGAGGCAGGGGGAGGGCGGAGGGAATGGGAAGGTTCCAAATGGGAGATCTGAAAAAGGAGAAACATTTGAAATGTAAACAAACTATGAAAATAAAAAAAAAAAAAAACTGTACCTGTGTTTGCAGAATAAAATCTATTCGTTCTCTCTAAGAGAAAAATGAAGAAATTCTCAACAGAATTCTGGAGGATTAAAATATGTTTCTCAAAGTTTCTTATACTTATAAACTAAAATTTTATAATTTACATAAAGGAATTGAAGTTTATTGATTAATCAAGAAAAACAAACAAAAGCAGAGAGCCTAGCCAGCAGGGCAGAGGGTGGATGGAGCCTAGCCTTTCTAAGGTTCTTTGCCCATCAGCATAAGCCCCTGTGTAGAGCAGAGATATATCCAGCCAACCTAATTTTGTGGCTATATCTTTTCCTCCAGGGCATACCATATGCAGTCCCAATCCTATGTGTCACACAATTGCTGGAGTGTATAGTAAGAAGGGGCTTTTAATTTGATCTGCTGACACCTTCTCAAGCTCATAGAATCTTGTTTACCTTTTTAAGTTTTCTTTGTTCTGATTGTTCCTGATTGTAAGTACATGAGTATATGTTCCAAGAGTATCTTGAAGTCACAGGCTCATTAGGAGATATCTGGCATCTTTATTTCAATCACAACCTCCAAGGCATAAGGAATACCTTCAAGTAGGGCTCGATAAGGGTATCTCTGTAAAAGCAGGAGGGCTATTCCTGGGGAAACATAGAAACAGTAATCTTGTTAGAAGGCATAAATGATTCCTAACAAATTTCCCATCAATCCAATATCCCTACCTTGTACAAATATTAAAACCCCCAAAGAATGCAACATGGGGAGATCAAGACAAAAAGTAGAAGACTACACCACAGTGATTGCATCACTAGGCTCAGCTTTGCTGGATCTTGGTCAAACATCTGTTCTGGCATTTTGACTTTCACTGATCCCATTAGATATGGCTGTACCAAGAAAGGTTTATAATAAGCAAACAAGCAAACAAATAGTGGCACTTAATGGATAAACTTTGCCTCTTGAGATGCTGCAGTTCTAACAACACAGAGCATGCTGTACCTTGTCTAATTTACTACACTGCCTATAGAGTCAAGAAAGATTAATTAGATGTCTGACTGTCAGGAGGATATAATGGTTAGCAGTATAATGACTAAGACCATGCCCTTGAAACAAATTATTATGTATCTAATTTATGTAAATAAATGACATTAATACAATCTCTGTATTACAATTAAAATGTTTCCAAATTTAAACAGAGTAGTCTATATTAGTTTTTATAAAATCACTTCCCCTTTTTGAGAAATTACAAAAGTTCCAGTAAGGAAGATGCTGAGGTAACAACAAATGATAAATTAGCTATCTTACTGTTTTTCAGCAAAGGAGGGCATCAGCAAAGCACACAGACAGCTTACAAAATGGGAGAAAAACCCTTTGTCAGTTATACTTCAGACAAAGGCTAATATTCACAAGCATCAAAGACACAGAAATGTCATAATTAGCATACACAACTCTCACTCAGCAAGTAGGCTGTTGAACTTAGTTAAGTCTTCAAGAAATGCAAGTGATCAAAAATGCATATAAAATTTAATTTTATTTCATGTGTCTGGCCATTTCACTTGCATGTGTACCATGTATGTGTTTGGTGCCATTAGAGAGCAGAAATGGACATCAGAGTCCCTGAAATGGGAGTTACAAACAGCTCTAAACTGCAGTGTGAGTGCTGTTAGTTGACTCTTGTCATCTTGAAGAGGAACCAATGTTCTTAACTGTTTATCTATCTCTCCATCTTCCAGTAATTCTTCTAAAAATTGGTGCCAGTTATTAGTAGAAAATACAATAAAAATGCTTTCTGATACCTCATTATCCAAGGAAGAATAACTATCATCAAGAACTGACAGTAAGTCATTGAGAGGACACAAAGAAAGATGATTTATTTACATTTGGTGCAATCAAAATTAATACAGACAACATGGAAATTCACAAGAAAAAATACTGAAATATCATATGGCCCAGATACTTCGTCCTTGGGCATATACCCAGAGAATTGTACACCTGTGTTTAGAGATGTTTGTACTGCACTCCTATGTTTATTGCTGCACTATTCATTGTAGCATGGAATTGTCCATCAACAGAAGAACTGATAATGGAAATCTGGTATATTAAAAATGGAATATTACTCAGATCTAAGGAAAACTAAAGTCACAAAATGTGCAAGAAAATGGATGAAGTTGGAGACTATGATGTTTTAATGAGGTCACCATGTCTCATTTTCTCCCTCAAACCAGGGTCTCTACCTATATTCTATACTACATATAAATTAATAAGTATAGGTATGAGTATAGCATAGCAATTTAAAGAACAAGAAAAATTAATTTTAAAAGATAAAATATGAACTAATGAAAACTCATGGGAAATAATTCATAAGAAAACAAATAAGGTTTTCATATAGACTATTACACACTTTCTTAAGTTTATCTTCCTCTCTCCAGTCTTTAAGATAAAGTTCAAGTCATTTTCTAAATTGTTCTCATACTATCCTCAAATACAAGACCTAATTGAAAGAGTATTATCAATAGAAGTATATAAACAGCTTCAGAACATTGTTAGATGTCATCAAAATGACCTCAATTCAAATACCCAACAATAACTTCCAATAGCTCTAGGTTTAAGTAGACACCTGATGACTTAGTTTTGTTCAGATTTACTTTCACTTTGGATTCTTGATTATTTTCCAAAGTTTAATATTAACATTTACTGTTTCATAAACAAACAATTATTACCATACTCACTTTCACAAATGTTTTCTTGTCTCCATAAAAATATTTTATTTCAAAAATGAATGCAATACAACACATTCAATTATGAAGCACATTAATGGGGGAGTATTATCTTGTCAACTTCAATATTATGTGTTAGTTTCCACAAGACATGGAAATCTTTTTCTATTGCATGTGTCCTTTATTCCAAAGTGCCATACAAAAACACGTTGTGAGATTAAGAACCTTTTATTTTATGTGACTCATAATTTTGTACACATCTATGCCATAGTATTGCAATCTGCAATCTTTTTAAGATTTAATTTTAAAAATGATTACCTCTTATCAAAATCCCGAATGTTACATCATTGCTGGCCATGCACAAAATTACTTTGCTGCAGGAAAGAGAAGCAACCAATATCATCTCTTCTCCTTACAGCAAAAGAGATAATTGTATTAATCACAAGTCATAATCTTGAAATTAGAATGCTTTGTTGGTAAACTGGCCTGTGCCTGTTCTTTAGAGATGATATATTATAGAGTATTAGTAATGTTATATAATGAAGTGCAGGTCATATTCCTTATATGAATTCTTAAAATGTAGACTGTGCTAAATACCAATTGAAAATTAAGAGAAGCTGAGTTAGACCCTTTGGGAAATAGTTAATTTGTTAAGACATTATTATAGAACTGTATTCTTTTTGGCATTCTGCTTCGTTTTTACTTGGCACAATTTCATGTATGTTAAACATTTCTTTATATAATAAATAGGGTGTTCCCTATTGCTAATGTTTCAATGACTGCATTTATTTTGTATGTGGTGAATGGCAATGAATAGTGAGAAGATAGTATAATGACCCCTAAATGTGATTCTTAGGTTTCTCTGTAGACTCTTAAGGGTAAATAAAATGTACATTTTAGCAACAGTGTTCATATTTAGGTTAGAAATACAACATCATGTGCTGAAATATTTCAATCACTAAATGCTTGCCCTACCAGGATAAAAGACTCAGTTTAACACATAAAACATACATTAAATAAAATGTCATGCATGGTTCTTGCAATTCCAGAACTGGTGAAAAGGCCCACTGGATTTCTCAGTATTCTTGGTCAATCAGCCACTGAAGAAAGTTTCCAGCCAGTGAGAAATGCTGCTTCTTAAATTAGAATGGCATCTATGTCTGACTTCTTGCCACCACCTACACAGGCATATATGTGTTTATGGATATGTGAAAAACTAAATATAACTCATATAAATATATGTGAGATATATATATATATATCTCACATACACATGAAAGAGGTGAAAGAGAGGGAGAGATACACACATACATACACACAGAGAGATAGAGAGAGAGAGAGACAGAGGAGACAGAGAGAAAGAGAGAGAGAACATAACAATTGGAACTTGATTTGAGGCTTTTCCATTCCATGTTCTTGTGAAATTTTAGAAAATGAAGACACATATTTTTTGCCTTTTGAAATTTTTTTCATACTTTATTTACATTTCAAATGTTTCCCCCTTTCAAGATCTCCCCTTTGGAACCTCTCTATTCCCTCCCAAATCCCCCTGCCACTACGGGGGTATTCCCCCACCCACCAACCCATCCACTATCATCTTCCTTCCTTGGCATTCTTCTGTACTGGGGGATCTAACACCCTCAGGCCCAAGGGACTCTGTTCACTCTGATGTCTAACAAGAAACTCCTCTGCCACATATGTGGCCAGCATCATGGATCCCTCCATGTATATTCCTTGATTGGAGGATCAGTCTCCAGGAGTCAGGGGGTCAGGCCAGTTCCCACTGTTGCTACCTCCCTGGGAATGCAAACTCCCTCAGCTCCTTCAGTCCCTTCTCCAACTCCTCCATCTGGGACCTCACACTCAACCCTAGGGTTGCTGCAAAGTGACTCGGGTATTTTGAACTTTTGGGCTAATAACCACTTATCAGTGAGTACAAACTATGTTCATTCTTTTGTGACTGCATTACCTCACTCAGGATGATATTTTCAAGTTCCATCCATTTGCCTGTGAATTTCATGAAGTCATTGTTTTTAATAGATAAGGAGTATTCCATTGTGCAAATGTACCACATTTTCTGTATCCATTCCTCTCTTGAGGGACATCTGGGTTGTTTCCAGTTTCTGGCTATTATAAATATGGCTGCTATGAACATAGTGGAACATGTGTCTTTATGACATGTTGGAGCATCTTCTGGGTATATGCCCAGGAGGAGAATAGCTGGGTCCTCAGGTAGTATTATGTTCATTTTTCTGAGGGTCCGCCAAACCGATTTCCAGAGAGGTTGTATCAGCTTGCATTCCCACCAGCAATGGAGGAGTGTTCCTCTTTCTCCACATACTCCCCAACATTTGCTGACACCTGAGTTTTTTATCTTAGCCATTCTGACAGATATGAGGTGGAATCTCAGTGTTGTTTTGATTTGCATTTCCCTGATGACTAAGGATGTTGAGCATTTTTTTGGGTGTTTTTCAGCTATTCTAGTTTCCTCAGTTGAGAATTCTCTGTTTAGCTCTGTTCCCCCATTTTTTGATAGGTTATTTGGCTCTCTGGAATCTAGCTTCTTGTGTTCTTTGTATACCTTACATATTAGCCCTCTATCGGACAAAGGATTTGTAAAGATCTTTTCCCAATATGTAGGTTGCCGTTTTGTCCTATTTACAGTGTCCTTTGCCTTCCAGAAGCTTTGTAATTTTAAGAGGTCCAATTCGTCAATTCTTGATCTTAGAGCACAAGCCATTGGTGTTCTATTCAGGAAAATTTCCCCTGTGCCCATCTGTTCTAGAGTTTCCCCCACTTTCTCTTCTATTAGATTCAATGTATCTGGTTTTATGCGAAAGTCCTTGATCTACTTGGACTTGTGCTTTGTACAGGGAGATAGGAATGGATCAATTGTAATCTACATGTAGACTGCCAGTTGAACCAGCACCATTTGTTGAAACTGTCTTTTTTCAACTGGATGGTTTTAGTATCTTTGTCAAAGATTAAGTGACCATAATTGTGTGGGTTCATTTCTGAGTCTTCAATTCTATTCCACTGATCTACCTGCCTGTCACTGTGTCAAAGCCATGCAGTTTTTATCACTAATGCTCTATAGTACAGCTTGAGGTGAGGGAGGCTGATTCCCCCAGAAGTCCTTTTATTATTGAAAATAGTTTTTGCTATCCTGGGTTTTTTGTTATTCCATATGAATTTGAGAATTGCTCTTTCTACGTCTACGAAGAATTGGGTTGAAATTTTGATGGGGATTGCATTGAATCTGTAGATTGCTTCTGGAAGGATGGCCATTTTAACTATATTAATCCTGCCAACCCATGAGCATGGAGAGCTTTCCATCTTCTGAGGTCTTCTTCGATTTCGTTCTTCAGAGACTTGAAGTTCTTGTCATACAGATCTTTCACTTGTTTGGTTAGAGTCACACCAAGATATTTTATATTGTTTGTGACAATTTTGAAGGGTGTCATTTCCCCAATTTCTCTCTCAGCCTTTTTATTCTTTGAGTATAGGAAGATGGATTCAGTGCAGAATTCTATCAGACCTTCAAAGAAGACCTAATACCAATATTTTTCAATCTATTCCACAAAATAGAAACAGAAAGAACACTACCAAATTCATTCTATGAGGCCACAGTTACACTAATACCAAAACCCCACAAAGACCCAACAATAAAAGAAAACTTCAAACTAATTTCCCTTATGAATATCAATGAAAAAATACTCAATAAAATTCTTGCAAACTGAATCCAAGAACACATCAAAATGATCTTCACCATGATCAAGTAGGCTTCATCCCAGGGATGCAGGGATGGTTCAATACCTGAAAATCCCTCAATGTTATTGACTACATAAACAAACTCAAGGAAAAAAAAAAACCACATGATCATTTCGTTAGATGATGAAAACACATTTGACAAAGTTCAACATCCCTTCATGATAAAAGTTTTGGAAAGATCAGGAATTCAGAGAGCATACCTAAATGTAGTAAAAGCAATATACAGTAAACCAGTGGCCAACATCAAACTAAAAGCGAGAAACCTCGAAGCAATTCCACTAAAATTAGGGACTAGGCAAGGCTGTCCTCTCTCTCCCTATCTATTCAATATAATACTTGAAGTTCTAGCTAGAGCAATTAGACAACAAAAGGAGGTCAAAGGGATACAAATTGAAAAGGACGAAATCAAAATATCTCTATTTGCAGATGATATGATGGTTTACTTACGTGACCCAAAAAACTCTACCAGAGATCTGCTACAGCTTATAAACACCTTCAGCAAAGTGGCAGGATACAAAATTAACTCAAGCAAATCAGTAGTCTTCCTATATTTGAAGACACATTTGAAGTAGAATTTACTAGTTTCTTTGGAGACTCAGTCGTGTCATGTGATTTTTTTCTATAAACTGTCTTATGAGAGGATGTTCTTGATAAAGCAGACACATGGGAGGATGTTTTGCGGTGAACAGACATGTGGTACTTTTTTGGAAGCATCCTGGGAAAAGGGCATAGATATTTTACTAGAGCAAATTGTTGAAAGAATAATTGATGTTGGGAAAGTGTATAAATATAACCCAACAGACAGTAGAATAGGCTTGGTGGTATTGGTTCACCTTGTCACTCTTTGCTGGTTATTATTTTTTGTAATTTCATAGAGAGAAAGGCATCAAAGAATGTCTGGATGTGTTCCTACAGCTTCTAAATGCTTCTGTGGCTTTTGGCCTATGAATAGGGCCTCAAGGATCAATTTGCCATCCCTTATCATGTTTGGTGTTTGTTGCATGTAGGTTGAGGTACTGCTAATGATTTGTGTGAACAGAATGGCTGATATTCTGACAACACAGATTGGATTCTCTCAAAATAACTATTTCTAGACAGATCCATATCCTTCTTTGCCCTAATAATGTTTCCCTTTCAACTACCTCTGGTGGGTATTGGTCTATAAGGAAGTTTAAGGCATTTAAGTTTACTTATTAAAATAGATTTTAAAAAATATGTCTACACACATTACATTATGGCATATTGTAAATATAGTTTATAAGTAGTAAATTAGTATTTTTCTTAGGCAGAAATTCACCACTAGGATAAGGATGGATCTATTAAGGTAGGATCTATGAACCACAGAACTACAAAGTAAAGTTCACACTTCAAATATATTTAAGATAACCATGAAATAAATGTCCCACTGTATATGGCTATTGTTGAATTTCAGTTAAATGATATATCTTTCTGTAGGTTGACCACAAGTTGATCTCTGTGTTAATCACACTGACTGTATACAAGCAATGTTTTCTGGTTAGGGTTGAGAAATGAATTAGGATTCATTTTAACACTATATTCATTTAGTGATTAATGCTACCAGGCTCTCTTGTAGGGAATGCAACCTAGCCAGGCAGGTGTTGTTGGCTCAGTTAATAATACCACAAACAAGGATCTTCTTATAGAGTGGACTTTAAACTCAATGAGATAATTGTTGGTTACTACCATAGAATTCCTACCACTATTGCACATTCCAGTCATTATACAGAACACAGGGCTCATAGCTAGATAAGATTCATGATGACATCTATGCTGATAGTACATATAGTACCTTCTAGCATATGAAGACATCCCAGTGGGAAGCAAGCTTCCAGGCTTATTGCTCATCTTTAAATGGGGCATATGCATCATAGCTCTTTCTGAAAGGGTCAGGGATCATCTCAGAAAGTGGGACAAAATGATTTCAGAGCTTAGAGGAATAGAAATCTGTAGTAAAACAGCGCTAACTGGGCTATGGGTGACTTCAATCAGTTTCTCTTTGTGAAGTATGAAGGATTCACCCATTCAATCCTGTCCTGACTTTGTTGGGTTTTTTTTAACCTATTTTGTTCACAAGTCTGAAGTTTTCTTGTTTCTCTTGTGCTTTACCATTACAACTCCGAAGATCTATCAAAGCAAATCTATAGGGACAAATTCTGTCAAACTTCCACATTTTGTGTGTAGGTTGCTAAATAACCATGGTTTGGTCACATTTCCAGAGCCATTCCCTGCTCCTGAAGAATGGAATGAAGTCTTTTCAGAGTGGTTTCATGGTCAGTTTTTGCACTGACTTTGAAGTAGCATGCTGCACCTTGCTACTACGGTACAGACAGGATCTGTGTCGTGTCTTGAATAGGTGACCTATGGAAGCTGAGGACAGTATGTCATGAAGCAGCTTTGGAAAGTGGGAGGATGTCATAGTGTATTCTTTCTTTTTGACCTTTTAAATCTCCCGTTGTTTTTCCTATAGCATATAGCTAACTTACTAATGTGTAAGAAAGGTGAAAGGTGGCATATTTGAGAATCATAAATCAATCTAAATGTTCTGGGCTTGGGTTATGAGTAACTCAGCACCTGGTGAAAAAAAAAAAAAAAAAAGCTAGTTTCAGTCTCCATGATAGTTCTTCTGGCCTAGGCACACATAGCCACATTTATACCTAATGGCAAAATACTCTTGCTTATAAAAATAAAAATGAATAAGTCTTTTAAACTTATAGCCAAATGTTTTCCTGGGATGTGATTGTGATATTTTTGTTTGTTTCTCTTCACTTTCTTAGCACCATCTCTTCTAGTTACACTGCTTCAGACACATTTCCTTATAATTCTTTACACATGACCTAGATATTTCTTAACTAGACTAATGTTTCTTAAACTAGACAGAAAAGTTGAAGGAACAGAAGGTACACCTGTCTCTAACAATGCCAGTTTTCTGTACTGGGCAGGATTTATTTGTTTCAGGAAAAAGAAGAACACATAAAAATCTCCAAATAGGGCAATAAAGAAGTATTTCTGTCAGAAGATCTGCAATGAGTTAAGACTATAAATATAACCAACCTACTAAAAAATAAAATAAAATGAGATTGGGAATAACATTTTAAAAGAGCTTTTAAAATGCAGGGTTGAAGAATAACTGGGAACCAGGTTTTAGTCTGACAGTCATGTACCTTGTCTAAAATGAAAGTCCAACAAAATGTGAACAGTTGAAGAAACTGAGGTACTCAACCACTGCATTTATGCCTTGTGAAGCAGCCAAACACACCCCAATTAAAGTGTCACCCACAGCCATCGGAGCATTTACAGTATGGGTTAACGCAGTAGTCCATGAACTCTTTCTAGTTTAAAACAGTATTTGTGAATAAAATTACCATGCTCTCCATAATACAGGGGCCTCTGCATGACTCTAGGTACAGATTCTATTGTTAACAACCAAAGTAATAATAGACATTTGCTACACTTTCTGTACAAGTTCTTACAGCAGTGACAAGCTACTTAAGACCCAGGCAATGGAGAATATACAAAGAAGCACATAAGCAGCATCTTACTTTTGGCTTCTTTGGTGTTTTCTGAGATTTGTGCATCTTGTGGCTTTCTAAGTACATTTTAGTTGGCATGAGCTAACATAGACACCTTGCTTACATTCGGAAATGGAACATATTTCTTTGAGCTCACAGATTATTCAGCAGTGGTTTGAGGGTCAGAGTTCTTCAAGAAGTAAACCAAACCATTGTAGGAAATAACTGTTCATTATACAGTACTTTGGACCTGAAGTTTCTTCTAGCCTCGATATAGGAAAAAGAAATGTTTCTGAAAGACAACACTATGGAAGGAAGTCATATGCAGTATAAATGTCTGAAAAAGAAATCTTATCTAACATTACCACACTTTTATTTCCAAGTCTAAAATTGTGAAAGTAAAGTGGGTAAGCCAAATTTCATTTTTTTGACAGTCCTATGAGAAATAACAGTACATTAGTACTCTGAAGTCTTTGTCAGGTTTCTGTATCTGCACAGTCTACAAGGTGCATTCACTGGAAAATATACTAAAAAAATATCCACAAGATCTCACCGTTTTAACACCAACTTATGCCTATAAATGATTATCTCCCTAGAATCTGGGCCTCTATTATAAGGTCAATTTCATGGTCTTCATCAGCTGGATATATAGTGGCTGATTTTCATCATGCTTTAATGTAGTTAGAAAGGATAAAATGTCTTTTCTTCTTTGGCTAAGGGAGTATTTTCACACAGCATTTTACCATGTAGAGATGAAATAAAATATACTAGGAAGCCTGTTGATTATCCACGTTTGTTCAATCCAATTTATCATTAAGACTTAACATTATTGCTTAAGAAAATACACTTTTTGCTATTGATAGTAATCACATCTTTAAATAATAAAGGCCACAGTGAGCTACCACATGTCAAAAATGGAAAAAATTTTTGTGTAACATGTTTCAAAATGTTACTTGTTGAATTTAAATTAAATACCAGGAGATTAGAGACATCTGGTCTTGTTTGCAGTCTCCACAATGAATAACAAGGTAGTTAATTGAATTATCCATCATTCCCCAAAGTACGACATCAAATTAGTAATGCACATGGTATCTAGAAGCCTTCTTCTAAACTTTCCGTTAGTAAAAGAACAATCCAGATTTTGCTAATCTAGCATCATAAAGGGTCGAAAGGAGACAGAAATACAAGAAAGATGACAAATCAAAGAACTACGGCTAAAGTATTTCAGAGCTGCAGCTACATAACAATGCTGTAAATAGACTGACCCCAGTGTGAGACCATTAGGCTCTTCTCTCTCTCTCTCTCTCTCTCTCTCTCTCTCTCTCTCTCTCTGTCCTTGTAGCAGTTGTGATTTTTTTTATCTTAGATAAGGGAATCTGCAGAAACAGATGGTCTATTTGAGATTCTACCCTGGCAATTGGTGAGATAAAGAGTCAGAAAGACCAATTTAGCTTACAGACAAAAATATGACTTCCAATTTTGGTTTATAAAAGAGAATTTTCACATAAAATTCTTTTAGACCTTAGGTGGTGGAATAATTTTCACTATTTTTATCATGTTTCTTCCCGAGGTTTGTAAGAAATACTGCCGTGCAAGTAATGTAGAGACTGCTTCAGATTCTGCCTGTTTTGTGGTATATTCTGACTTTTGAGCCAAGGGCGGTTACAGATCCAAGTGAACTCCAATCAGTTTGTCTTCCTTTCTTCCTTGCTCATACTTCTTTTCATGGACTCTACTAAAACTCTCTTTTCCATG
Organism: Rhynchomys soricoides; assembly: GCA_019843965.1. Lineage (NCBI taxonomy): Eukaryota > Metazoa > Chordata > Mammalia > Rodentia > Muridae > Rhynchomys > Rhynchomys soricoides. The sequence goes on from JADRCH010000047.1 coordinate 15,858,258, forward strand.
CACTTGCTAGAGTGATTCTTCTTCTGACTGAATGGTGATGATGTCTACTGCATCATATATTTTCTAATATATGCCATTACTAGATTACTTTAATTGAAGTAGGAAGACCCTTGCATTAGGCTCTGCACAGTGTAAATGTAGACAAATCAACATACACATATTAATTTTCTTTCTTCTTAGGACTAGCTGCTTCCAGTTCATGACTTGGGTTCCTCACAAATAACTGTAACTCAAATAAACCTTATCTCCTTATGTTTCTTTTTACTGAGGTATTTTTCACACCAACAGAAATGAATGTAATACACAGGGTTGATGTTGTTTCAAGATTTAAGTATGCAATCTATGGAAAGGCACAGTAGAAGTTTAATGGTACATGACCTCAACAGGAAGCAGAGAGGGAAATATCAGTGTTTATGTCATTTTCTTTGATTCATTTTTAATAGCGTTATCTTGGACAGGAGACACTGATTTCCCATGTAAATTATTCCCTCAAATTAAGAGGAACACAGTCCTCACTCCTCTTACTATCAGTGATTCTCGAAACACCAACCATGTGTTTCACTCAACTATCTTTGTCAGTCTCTTGGATGGAGCTGCTCCTCTCCCTCACATCAAAAGACCATACAACCTTGTGTTAATACCTAAATTCACTCGTTCTTGTCCTATCTCCCAAGGGTTGGTGCTGTGCATGGTTTGGAACTCTCTCCTTTTTTGTGCCATTACTCATATGGACATAAATCTTTCCTATATTCATTACCCAAATTGTGCATACTAATTCTGAAAGAGCATATGTTGTAGAAACCAGTACAAACATTTCTTATAAGCTTCATGATGACTGCCTTACTGTGAGACAAAAGCTTACATATTAGAATCACAGGTAAAGCCTCTGGCATTGGTGTGTGCTGCATAATTCAATGTTAGTGCAATTCTATGGGATGAGAAGTTGTCAGGTGTAAGAAAATATAGCATTTGCTGTTTTACAGGTATTTGAGCAGTGACTACTGGCAACGCCCTCACTCTTGTCTTAGAAACTTGTAATTTTCTTAGGCAGAGGCAGGTGGATTTCTGAGTTCAAGGCCAGCCTGGTCTACAGAGTGAGTTGTTCCAGGACTGCCAGGGCTACACAGAGAAACCCTGTCTCGAAAAACAAAAAAACAAACAAACAAAAAAAAAAAAAGAAAGAAAGAAAGAAAGAAGAAAGAAACTTGTAAATTTTGAAGATAAAGCACAGGTTCTGCATTTCATTGCTAAAGGAACTGACTTGTAAGAGTCTTCTGCAAGTGTAAAAATAAGATAGGCAATGCAAAAACAGTGCCCACTCTGTTTCTATATGACTTTGTATTATCTTCAGGGGAGTATTCTATTGGCTGGATGCCAGTCCTATTCTAGGGCTCTTTATTATGATTATTAATATCATCATCATCATCATCATCATTTAAATTATTTTACTTATTTACATTCCAGTCTTTAACCTCCAACAGTCAGTCTGCCCTTCTACAGTTCCGCATCCTATTCCTCCTACACCTTGCCTTCAAGAGGGTGCTCTCCCCCACAGGGCTTCCCCATTCCCTGGCCTTCAAATCTCTCAAGGATTAAGATCATCTCCCACTGACACCTGACCAGGCAGACCTCTGCTATGTATGTGCCAGGGGCCTCCTACCAGCCCGTATATGCTCCTGGTTGATGGCTCAATCTCTGGGAGCTCCCTGGGGTCTGAGTTAGTTGAGACTGTTGGTTTTCCTATGGGGTTGCTTTCCCTTTCAGCTTCTTCAATCCTTCCCCTAATTTAGCCATAGGGCTCCCCGACTTTCAGTCCAATGGTTGGATGTAAGTATCTGCCTCTGTCTCCATCAGCTGCTTGTAGGGCCTCTCAGAGGACAGTCATGCAGGCTCCTATCAGTAAGCACTTCATAGCATCAGTAAATAGGGTCAGACCATGGGGCCACACCATGAGATGGATCCCAAGATGAGCAGGTCATTATACCACTTTTCCTTCAGTCTCTTTTTAATTTTAAGCCTATACCCAAAAGACGCTCCACCATACCACAAGGATATGTGCACCACCCTGTTCATAGCAAACTTATTTATAATAGCCAGAACCTGGAAACATCCCAGATGTCTCTCAACTGAAGAATGGCTACAGAAAATGTGGTTCATTTGCAAAATGGAATACTATTCAACCAAAGAATGAATACAGAAAATGAGACTTATTACACAACAGAATATTATTCAGCTATTAAAAATGAGGACATCATTAATTTTGCAGCAAATGGATGGAACTAGAAAATATCATCTTGCTGGTCCTCAGGGTTTCAATTTTTTTTCCCTACCAAATGAAAAATTGAAAACAAGAAAGCTCAGGAGGTAGGAGGTTGGGGAACCCTCCAGAATGTACCAGAGACCTGTGAGGTGAGCAACAATCAGGACTCAAAGGGAGGGACCCTAGATAAAATGTCCAACAATGGAAAGAGAGAACTTTTAGAGCCCACCTCCAGCAGAAAAACAGGGCATTGAGTGAGTGATAGGGTTGCCATCCCCTGTCAAAACTCTGACCCATAATTGTTCCTGTCTAAAAGAACTGCAAGGTAGAAATGAAGAAGAGCCTGAGGAAAAGGAAGACCAGGGACAGTCCCAGAGTGGGATCCAGCTCAAGGGGAGGTCCTAAGGCCTGACACTATTACTGAGACTATGGAGCACACACAAAAAGAGACCTATCAAGACTGCCTTCTGAAAGAACCAACAAGCAGCTGAAAAAGTCAGATGCAGATATTTGCAACCAACGAATGGACAGAAGTTGCTAACCCCCATGGTTGAATTATGGAAAAGCTAGAAGAAACTGAGGGGGAAACTTGTAGGAGAACCAGCAGTCTCAATTAACCTGGACCCCTGAGACACTGGATCACTCAGACACTGGATCAACACCAGCTGATATGAGGCCCCCAACACATATACAGCAGATGACTGCTGGCTTTGAGTTCAATCAGAGAATATAGACATAACACTCAAAATACTGGAGGCCCCAGGGAGTTTAGAGGTCTGGTGGGGTGAGATGGGGGATGCAGACATCCTCCTGGACACAGGGGCTTTGGGAGGAGGTAAGGAATGTGGAACAGTTGGAGGGTGGACAGGGAGGGGAATAATATCTGGAGTGTAAAAAAAATAATGAAAGAAGGAAGGAAAGAAAGAAAGAAAGAAAGAAAGAAAGAAAGATAATATCTTGAGTGAGGTAACTCAGACCCAAAAGAACATTCATGGTATATACTCACTGATTAATGGACATTAGCCAAAAAGTACAGAAAACCTAGGATAAACCCTACAGACCTTCAAAGTGCAGCAAAAAGAAAGGCCCAAGTGAGGATGATTCAATCCCACCCAGAAGGGGGAAGGAAATAATCACAGGAGGTAGAGGGAGAGAGGGACTTGGATTGGAGAATGGAGGATGGTGAAAGGGGAACAGGATCAGATACAGGATGGGGTGGACAGGAGAGAAGCCCAGAGGACCAAGAGAACGAATGGGAATAAGCAGCATCAGCAAATAGGTTGTAGGAGGTAGAAATATGCTCTAGAAAGAACCATTGACCTGGGACGTATTAGACTCTCAGGACTCATTGGGGGTTACCTTAGCCAAAATGCCCAACATTGGGGAAAGGGAACTCGAAGAGTCCACTTCTAGTAGACAGACAGAGATTCAATTGGAGGGACAGGGTACAAACCCACAGTCAAAATTTCTGACCCTAAATTCTTTAAATGTTCTAGATGTTGCTATGCATTTATCATATGAACATAAAACCAGTGAGCAAGGAACTCGGGATCTTAGCTTCCAACAGTTTCTTCTTTGCCTGAATAATTCTCTGAAAGCAATGCCAGCTTAGCTTCCTTTTTTTATTTTTAACTGGTAATAATCTACTTTTTATAGTCCACCTGATCCCTTAAGAAATTATTGCTAGAAAGACATGGAAAAAAAATGATTCTGTTACATCAGTTTAATTCAGTTAAACTGTCATAAATATATTTTTCAATATTAATATTTATATTGAATTCCAACTTTTATTAATTTATTCAAATCTCAATAAGAACTAATTTTCCCATGAATTTCTAAATACTCATATATTTTCACATGAAGACCTTTTCATCTATTTTAACTTCCTTCTTCATTTATTTTTAATATATAATTATTTTTCATTAATTATATTTTATAATTTATATAATTTTATTATACAATAAGTATTATAATCTCCCACTAGTTTTACTATATATTAAATGTAGAAAATTACATACATTATTTATTTTCAACCATTGATTGCATAAGATATATTCTTAGTTCTTTATAGAGTAGATCATTTTATCTTCAAGTCTTCAGAGTAATTATGATTGTTTTATGTCTTCTAATAGCCCCTAAAATCAGCATCAAAGAAACAAACAATTCAACATTGTCAATGTTGATCTCTGAATTGAAATACAAATGTTAAAATCTTAACTATTGTCTGAGTCCAAGAAACTGATGAATTTCTATTAAAATAGTTTTATGTCCTATTTGGTATTGCTGTTATACTATAAATATAGTGCTGAAATATTGTTAATTTATTGCATTTGCTAAAGCTGTTGTCTTTAGGTACTTTAAATGCCCCTTGAAATCACGTTAAATCTATGAATTTATATATCATAAATTTCTCTATGACTTTATTACTTACAAATAAATGAGAAACTGTTGTAGGACTTGAGTAATTGTCTGTGTGATAATACTTTTCATGTCAAAAAATAGGAAAAAAATTATATGATACCAATTTTCATCATACAACACAATGAAAAGTCTTTTGAAGGCTTCATCCTTTAAGAAAATTTGTGAATTATCAATGAAATACAATAAGAAAAATCCTCATCTTGATGGCATCTTTAGTACCTTTATTCTGATCATAAATAACCGTTCTTGCTATTTTTAATATTTCTTTGTTTTAATGTGAATATATTTCAGTGTGACTTGAACAAGGAGAATATATTTTAATTATATACTATCAGCATCCATAATTTATACTTCAGTGGAACTGATGAACAATAGAACTCTCTTTTTTGAAAATGAGATCCTATGACACTTCCTGGGTAGGAATCTTTTCAATGATACCTTAATTCAACTCTATGGCTATATGATTTTTCTTATCCTTGTTTGCCTTACAGTTTGTAATGATTTTCTTGCTATTATCTTTATAGATAAAACTGTCTCTGTGTCCTTTATTCTATGGCTTTGCTATCCTGATGGGGTACATGATGATATCCAATACTATGGACAATGGTTTATTGGCCTTAAGAACTACAATTAAAAATAATCTTGAATGACAGATATTTATTAATTTGATCAGTAGTATCTCACATAAGAGATTATATTATTTATCTTTTCCTAGAGTTTGAACTTAAAAAAAAATATATAAGTTGTGTCTTTGTGTTTGTCTTTGATGTATAGAATGTGGCAGTGATATCCAGGGTTATGGAATATAGCTATGACTTATGAAAGCCAGGCTAGAGTATTAAATAAATTAAAAACGTATAGGGAGAAATAGTGAAAAGTGAAAGACCATCAATAAACGATCATCCAGCTGGATGGAGTTATATAAAAGATCCCCAGAGAGAGGAAAATCAAAGATAGCACTAGATTTCTCAAAAAAACTTGAAGAAGAACTAGTTAACCTGGACCTCCAAGATCTCTCAGACACTGGATCACCAACCAGGCAGCATAAACCAGTTCATATGAGGCCTGCAACACATATACAGCAGAGGACAGCTGGGTCTCAGTTCAGTCAGAGAAGATGAACCTAACCCAAAAGACACTGGAGGCACCAGGGAGTTTAGAGGTCTGGTGGGGTGGGGGTGGAATAGGGACATCCTCATGGGGACAGGAAGGCGGGGAGGAGGTATGGGATGTGGAACAGTTGGAGGGTAGACTGGGAGGGGGATTAAAATCTGGAATGTAAAAAGGAAAGCAAAAACAAAAAGAAAAAAAAAGAAGTTGTTATTATAATTCTTTGTTTTATTAGGGAGGAATAATGAGACAAGCTACTAAAACCTGTAGTTAAAAGATTAGCTATTCTCAGATGTAAGTTGGCAAGAATAAGTAGGCTTGCTTTGTCATGGCTCAGATGTTCATTGTTCCCTATATTGACAGAAATATTTGTCTAAGGGAAAATTGTTTAAAATTCTTAAGTAAACATTTCATGCCTTGTAACAATTCCTGTCAGTCATCCTATCCACCACATCAGTGAAAGTGGTCAATCTCCTAGTTGTTTTTGTCACAAGGTGATATGGAATGTGAGGATTCAATAAGGTATAACCAGTTAACTGGGTAGACAGGAGTGGGAGCTTTTCTGGACATCAATACAGATGCTGCACCATGGAAACAAATTCATGAAAATGTTTCAAAAGCTCTGGCAAATAATACAGCATAGTGAAGCAGAACAAGATGTTCCAATTTGTGAACACAAATGCACAAATGAACTCTGCAGCTGGATAACATTAAAGATTCCACAAAGTTATTGAAGAAAATGCCTGGAATTATTTATATAAGCTTGATTGAATTCTTAAATGATTAGTAACATGACTTGGTTTTTTTGTTTGTTTGTTTTGTTTTTCGTTTGTTTTTGTTTTTCTTAAACTCATATGCAATTATTTTGTGAAAGTTCCTCTGCCTCCTTGGAAGCTATTATGGGGCATCAAATTGAAGTTATAAAAATTCACATGAGTGAACACTTTGTCTTGGCATTAAGAAAATAATTTTACTTAAATGGAGACTACTGGCTACACATTATCAAGTTTTAGAGATCCAGAAATCAGAGGTTTTAAAGGCTTAGGAAAACATATGCTTCCAAGAATAACAATTCTGAACTTATCACATTGACAGTTTCTAATTCTTCTCTAAAGCAAAGAGCCAAACTCCAGGGAAAAGTGTGATTGGGGGAGAAGAGATCAAGAGAGAGATCGAGAGAGAGATCAAGAGAGAGATCAAGAGAGAGAGAGAGAGAGAGAGAGAGAGAGAGAGAGAGAAAGACACACTCACAGTGACAGAAAGAGACAAACACAGAGGCATAGAAAGAGGGAGAGAGAGAAACAGAATCAGATATAGAGACAGACACAGAGCCTCATAGAGACAGAAACAGAAAGACAAAGCACTGTGCAAAGTCATATACAGGCTAAGTATAAGGCTCCAGCCGCATATGTAGCAGAAGATGGCTTGTCGGACATCAATGGGAGAAAAGGCCCTTGGTCCTGTGAAAGCTCAATGCCCCAGTGTAGGGAAATGTCAGGGCAGGGAGGCGGGAGTGGGTTGGTGGGTGGGGGAACACCCTCACAGAAGCAGAAGGAGGGGTAATGAGATAGGGGGTTTCTGGAGGGGAAAGTGGGAAAGGGGTTAACATTTCAAATGTAAATAAAGAAAATATCCAAGATAAAAGAAAAGAAAAGAAAAGAAAAGAAAAGAAAAGAAAAGAAAAAAGAAAAAGGAAATTGGAATGATTTATCTTCAAGCCCTCTTATGGGAAACATTTCCCCTATGTCACTGGAGTCAAATAGAGGCAGATGAAATTCCTCTTAAATTTCAGAATGTGACCCCAACATATTTCTGTTTTGGACTTTTCAGTATCCATAATTGTGGGATTTGTTTTAAAGTATATTGAAAATTCACTTTTCTGTATTTTGTTACAATAGACTTAGAAACCTAAAAATGAAAATATGTCTTCACACCATATACTTAAAACTGACTACCGCAACTATCAGATACCAACTCCCCTTTGTGGGCCTTTGTACTGGGAGCTTTCCTCAGGGATCTCTGGCCCGGCCAAATGCAAGGGTTCAGGCAAAAGGGAGAGCACAAACAGGGACAGAGTCTCCTGTGCAATTGCTGCCTCAGTTGCTCCAAGACACTGTGCCTGCCACCTTGAGCTATGTCCAGCGTGGCTGAGCCCACTAGAGGCCAACTAGCTGGCTAGGAGTGCAGGAAGCTTCTGGTGGTATAGGGAGAGAAGACCTCTTCCCAAGCAGCAGTGTTATAGCTCTTATGATAGAAGCTCTCAGAGGGCAGAGTAGTTCTCACACCTTTATTCCTTCTGGATGGGGATCTCCCCTACACAGGTTGGGATGGTCTAATATACAGTTTGGGATGGGTCAGAGGTCTGACAAAAGGTACTTCCCATTGGCTTGGTCTGAGAGTTTAAGGGCACCTTATCTGCATGTGGGAGGGCTTGGTGTTGCACTTATGTGACAAATCTCACATGACAGGCCTCTCTACAGGGGGGCTGTGGTGGGTTGTAGCTGTTTGACAAGGGCCTTCTGGGAGCTTTGGCAAAAATGTTTCTGGTCCCTTGTGAATTACCCCACTGGGTCTCCCAGAGTTTTCAGCCTGTGCTCAACCGGATGCCAGACTGCCTGCCACAGACCACTGCCCCACACCCCTTGACACAGACTAAATAAAAGAAAAAGAAATATTCTAAGGCGTTGTTTACTGCATACATAAAATGTAAATTTTAAAGTCTTCTAGTCATAAGAAAATTATAATTGTCATACTGAAGGAAGTATATGTAGAACTTTAATTCTAATATGATAAAGCAAAGAATTAAGCCATGTTCAACGTGTTATCCTAATTATGATCTCAATTTGGCCTTGCACATAATTCAAATGAATTCTGGTGATAATTCATGGAATACAAATAGAATTATTGATATATTTAAATAGCAGTTAGAAGATAACTGTGATTGACCATATTACTGCATTGAAAATGATTTTAATTTCTCTTGATTGGCATGTACCATTGATTATTATTTTTTAGGGAGGCAGGATCTTATGAGTCATAGTTAATGCTGGAAATCAAGAATAATTTGCTTTTTGTTTTCTCCTATCACACACAATAGTTTGGTTTCCTATTTGCATGGACACTTGGATAATTAAATTATCTGAAATGGCATCATTATCTAAGGTGGGCTTTACACCAATGGAATAAGATTATCATGCTAAAATAAGCGATATACATTTCTGTTGTATTATCAAGAGGTGAATTTTGAGGGAAATCAAGGGAACTGTAAGCTTCATTATTGATTTTGTTGCATACAGATTGGTCTAATTAAATTAAAATATTGGAGTTTCTTAAGCAGTTTTATTAGTTATTTTAAGCCAAGTATGTTAAGACATTTAATAGAATACTGATAGAAGTTACTGTTCTTGGGTTGTATTTAACAAACCATTAAATATACAAAAATTTTTCCATATGAATTAGAGAACCATATGGAATACCTACTACAGATGTACCTCCTCATTAAATTAATAAATCGAGGCAATTACATTTCAGTTTTGATATGGGCCATCTTAGAGATGAGTATGCCTCTAGATTTTAGGATTATTTATACTCATATGATTATTTATTCTTATTCATTTGCTGAGTCCTGCAAGGCCATGGAAGTGACTGGGTTACATGGTTCTTTCCCCTTGGAGCTTAGTCAGCAGGTATGGTATGGACATTCACAAGTGTTGTTGGTTGGTGCTCTTGAGGCTTGTTTTTACAATAATGTACATAATTTACATTATGTTCCTCCTTCAGGAAATATTATCTCTGCCAAAGTTATTAGGGAATGTTCTCCCTGCCAAGGTTAATGACTCCTTGACAATTAGAAATAGCACCAGTCATAGAGGCCAGGGTGTCTCTATGTCCTTATCAAGAAAGGTAAACACTGTGATCTCCAGGACAGTCTTTAAGGCTGGGGGACAGAAGTCTGAAAACATGACTTTCAAGAATATATAATTTTCCAATTTCTTTTCTATTAGATTCATTGTTTATGTTTTTATCTTGAGGTCTGTGATCCATGTAGACTTGAGCTTTGTGTAGGATGATAAATATGGATCAATTTGCATTCTTTTGCATTCAGATCACCATTTATACCAGCACTATTTGTTGATGCTTTCATTTTTTCCACTGTATGGTTTTGGCTTAGTTGTCAAAGACCAAGTGTCCATAGGATAATGGGTTTATTTCAAGGTTTTCAGTTCTATTACATTGATCAACATTTCTGTCTCTGTATCAATAACATGTTGCTTTTATCACTATTGTTTTGTAGTACAGCTTGAGGACAGGGATGGTGATTCTCCCAGAAATTTTTATTTGGTTCAGAATTGTTTTGGCAATCTGGCTTTTGTTTGTCTGGTTTTGTTTGTCTGGTTTTTGTTTTTGTTTTTGTTTTGTTTTGTTTTTGTTTGCTTTTCGATATGAAGTTGAGAATTGCTCTTTCCATGTCTGTGAAGAACTGTATTGGAGTTTTGTTAGGAATTGCACTAAAACTGTAGATTACTTGTTGAAAAATGGAGATTTTCACTATCTTATATCACTGATCTGTGAATATAAGAGATCTTTCCAATTTCTTAGGTGTTCTTCAGTTTCTTTCTTCAGGGACCTGAAATTCTTGTCATACAGATCTTTCACTTGCTTGATTAGAGTTACAACAAGATATTTTATAATATTTGTGGCTACTGTGAAGGGTGTTGCTTCACTAATTTCTTTTGAAGCCCATTTATCCTTTGCATTGAAGAAGGCTACTGATTTGTTTGAGTTAATTTTATATTCAGCTACTTGGTGGAAGTTGTTTCTCAGCTGTAGGAATTCTCTGGTAGAATTTTTGGGGTCATTTAAGTATACTATCATGTCATCCACAAAGAGTGATAGCTGGAATTCTCCCTTTCAAATTCATGTCCCCTTGATCTCCTATTGTTTTCTCAGTTCTCTCTATATAGCTTTAAGTACTATATTGAAAAGATAAAGTGGCCAGCCTTGTCTTGTCATTGATTTTACTGGCATTGCTTAAAGTTTTTCTTTGTTTAATCTGATATTGGCAGTGAAAATAGCCTCGAGCACATTGGCATAGGGGAAAATTTTCTGAACAGAACACCAATGGCTCAGGCTCTAAGATGAACAATTGAAAATTGGACCTCTTGAAACTGAACAGCTTCTGTAAGGCAAAAGACACGTTCATTAGGACACAACAAGATAGAAATTGGGCCCCAGTATAGGGGAATGCCAGAGAAGGAAGATGGTAGTGGGTGGGTGTTGTAATACCGTAATAGAGGCAGGGGGATTAGGGATGGGATAGGAGGTTTCCAAACTGGAGACCTGGAAAGGGGAAAACATTTGAAATGTAAATAAAGTATCATAAAATAATTAAATAGAAAAGAAAAAGAAAATGAAAAAGAAATGTACATAATTAAATATATTTTACATCAACTAACATTTTTATAAATAGGACAAATCGGTCTTTTTAAATTGTACTACATTTAAAATAAAGATTATCCATTTTAAATAACAACAATGTAAATGACATCCCTGGTTATAGATAACCAAGTTCATAAAAAAAATAAATAAAGATAGAAATTTAGAAAACATTCATCAGCCTTAAATCTGAAAAAGGGCTTTATATATCCAAAATATATAAAGAACTCAAGAAATTAGATACCAACAATTCAAATAACCCACTGAAAAATGGCCCACATACAGAACTAAACAAAGAATTATCAACAGAGGAATCTCAAATGGCTGAGAAATGTTCAGTATCCTTAGTCATTTTGCAAAGCAAAATGACTCTGAGATTCCACCTTACACCAATCAGAATGGCTCAAGTGACAGCACATGCTGGTAAAGATGTGGAGATAGGGCACATTCCTACATAGCTGGTGGGATTGCAAACCAGTACAATCACTCTTGAAAACAATCTGAAGGTTCCTCAGAAAATTATAAATAGTTCTACCTGAAGATCCAGCTATACTGCTCCTGGGCAAATACCCAAGACATGCTCCAACATACCACAAGGACACATGCTCCACTGTGTTCACAGCATCCTTATTCATAATAGCCAGAAACTGGAAGCAAACTAGATGTCTCTCAACTAAAGAATAGATACAGAAAATATGGTTCATTTACACAGTGGAATACAATTAAGGTATAACAAATGAAGACATCAGGAAATTTGAGGGCAAATGGATGGATCAAGAAAATACCATCCTGAGTGAGGTAATCCAGATGCAAAAAGACACACATGGTATGGACTCACTGATAAGTGGATATTAGCCAGAGTACAGAATACCTAGGATACTCTCCACAGATCCAAAAAAGTGAAACAATAAGAAAGGTCCAAGTGAGGATACTTCAATTCCACTTAAATTTTTGAATAAAATAATCATAGGAGGCAAAGGGAGGGAGGGATTTGGGTGAGAGAGTGGGGCAAATCAGGTATGGGGGCAGAAAGGAGAGAAGCCCAGAGGGCCAGGAAAATGCATAGAAATGTAGAGCATTTTGGGGTGGGGGTTTGGGGGAAGCTCTAGAAATTCTCAGATACTAGGGATATGAGAGGCTACCAGTGAATTATATTAGAAGATTGATGGACTTAAAAGAACAAAGGCAGCTGCACTAACAAGCCAGCTTGTCAGAAGGATATGAAGGCAGGCAGATTTTGTGTTTAAAGTCAGCCAGGGACACAGAGATGTTAGGTCTAGGCTTGAAGGGAATGGTGATCTCAGAGTGAGATTCTAGCCAGCTAGTGTATTGTCTGTGCTTATCTCTGAATTAATTATGCAGTGATTAAAAACTGCACTTGCTTTCCTTTCCTAAGAATCAAATAGCTAATGTCATAAAATGTTGATTTATGGGATAAGCAAAAGGGGACCTAGGTGGACAATTAAAATGATATGCAAATTAAAGACTGGGATTTGGTCTGTGAGAACTGAGCTATCTGGCTATCTGGGCGAGCTGTCTGAGATCTGTCTCAATCAGAACACAAGGTTGTCAGTTTGTACCCCACAAGTGGCTTTGAGTCTTTCTTTTTCCCATTCTGAAACATTCCTCAGGACCCCCTCTCAAAGCCAAGGTTGGTCCTTGGCATTCCTTCAGTGTATATAAAACCTTAATTCTAATGAAACTCAAACATTGTTTCCAAAACTAGAGTCATTACAGCAAGCATTTAAGAGGTTACCTTCCTGGTTCAATTCCTGCTCACCCTCATTTCACCTTCAAAATCTATTCTATTTCCACGAATCCCACCCCCAAGAGCCTTCCTTGTTGCTAACCTTCTCTGTGTCTGTGGGTCATAGCATGATTATCCTTTAGTTGACAGCTAATATGCACTCATAAGTAAGTACTTATCATATTTGTCTTTCTGTGTCTGGGATGGTTTGCTCAGTATGATTTTTTTCTAGTGTCCTCTAAGGTAGGAACAGAAGGACATAAAGTATAGAGAGAGACAATTTGCATAAGGGGTTATTTAAAGGATGATGTGAGAACCTAGTATGATGGAAATTTCTTGTAACCAATGAAGGCAACCATGATGAAGACTCCTAGTGATGAAATATACAGGGGAGCCTTAGCTGGCCATGTTCTATAATCAGGCAAGGCTTCTGCTGATGGGACTCACACATCAACAAAGCCGCAAATCTTTCAATTTGCAATCTGTCCTGACAGCAAGATAAGCTGAGGTAGTGATGGCTCAGAGCTTGTAGGAGTGGCCAATGGTTCTTTAACTTGAGTCCTAAGCCAAGAAAGAGAGAGAGAGAGATTATAGGCACTATGTAGCCTAGATGGCTCAGAGGTTAGACTGACCAAACAGAGGTCAGTCTAGGTTAGACTGACCAAACAAACAAACTAACTAAAATAACTAAAAACAAACAATGAAAAACAATCTTTCCTAATGATATCAGTTCTACTCATAGATAGGTACCTGACTCAATCATCATCCAAGGCTTCCTTCAGCAGCTGATGGAAGCCAATATGGAGATCCACAACCAAACATTGGTCAGAGCTTGGTGAAACCAATGGAACAGGAGATGTAAAGATTATACCAGCAAGAGGAGTCGAGGACACCAGGAGAACACGTCCTACAGATTCAATTAAGTAGGGCTCATAGGAGCTCACAGAGACTGAAGCAGCCTCATGAAACCTGCATGTATCTATGAAAGATGCTCTTTATATATTCTGAGGTTGCTTGAAATATTTGTGGGACTCCTATCAATGGCAGAAAGGGTGTCTCTAACTCCTAGTTGCCTCTTCTTAGGATCATTTTCCTCCTACTGGGTTGTCTCTTCTTCATCTTGACATGAGAGTTTATACCTAGACTTATTGCATCTTGTTATACCATGTTTAGTTGATATCCCTAGGAGGCCTGTTTTTTATTTTAAAGGAAAATGGAGGTAGGAAAGAATAGAAAGAGTAGAGGAAAGGGAAGAAGTGGTTGGAACATATGAGAAATATGATGAGAAAATAATAAAAGTTAAAAACAAAAGAATATCTTCAAAGAAATTTTATTGTAGTAAAAATGAAAAAACATGCATCTTTGAAAAATATGAATTCCAGGAAGGTAGAGAATGCTCAGTTCCCAGAAGTTATATTCAAAACTTCACAACTGCCTGTAACTCTACCTGTGATGAATCTAATACAGATGTATTTGTCAGACAGATATATGTACTCAGTATGCATATATTTAATAAGAAGTATCATAGATGTGACAAAAAACTGTTATCAAAGCAACTGTGGGATGTGGATTATTTTGCAGATGTTTTTCCATCAATGTTCATCATCAAAAGTGTCAGGAAAGGAACCTGGAGGCTTCAGCTTATGCAGAAGACATGGAGGTATATGTCTTAATGACTTGCTCACTCTGGCTTGATCAGCCTGCTTTCTTGAAGAACTCAGCACTACCTTCCTTGCGAAAGCACAACTCACAATAGGCTGGGCCCTGTTTCATCAATTACTAATTGAGAAAATGCCCTACAAGCTTATTACAGTCTGCTGTATGGCCACAACATAAGAAAGGTTCTACACCACAAACCTAGAGCCATCATCATGCTAAATGGCAATAACTTCAATCTTTTCACTAAAACCAGAAGCAAGAAAAGGATGCCCATTTAATACAGTTCTTAAAGTCTTAGCTAGAGCTATAAGACATGTTAGGCAGTAAGAACAACATTATAAATAAAATATTTAATAATGAAATATTTGTTTTTAAAGTGACATTTGAAATTTCTAATATAGTTGTGACAACAATTGTTCTATTTCACAAACAGTGTATTAACCCTGCTTATATTAAGAAAGTTCAATAAAGTAATATATCAAATTCATGTACCAAATTTTAAATTGAGAAAGCTTAAAGTTTCTTTTATATTATGGCATTATTCCTTTGTGGAGTTTAGAATTTATATAATTAGAATAAAAGCATGTCATGTAAAAGTAATAAAGGAATATAAAATACTATATAATTTGTTTAAATATTATCATTTAACAACCATTAGAAAATTTACCTATAAGTTGAACTACAAATGCTAGATGATTTTAAGATGCACCTTTTAGAAATTTTTCATTATCCTAAAGCAAACGTGTGCAGCGTTAATGGTGAGGCCAAATACAATAAGCCCAAATTAAATTACTGAATTTAGAGAGTTATAAGATTTATTAAAATGCTACATAATTAAGGATATTTAAAGAGAAAACAGTGTGAGTGTATAGTTTCTGAAGTAGAAAAAAAATAAAAGAATTGGAAAAAATATCAATGACTTTTATATTGAACTTGTTCTGAAAAACAGTATACCAGACAACAGGTTGTGGTAGATAATGTGTATGTTCGAAATCATACATAAGATAAATAAGAGTTATATTCCATAGTAGCATTTATTATTACCTGGTATCAGTCTATGCTATTCTGTTCATTCTTTCAATTATAAATTCATTTTTTTCTTTAAGAAGTATTTACCTCAAAATATCTATGTAGTTGAGTGTGATAGAGAAATCACGATCATATTTGCCTCTACCACCTAAGTGTTCAATTTTAAGTATGATGTGTGTGTGTGTGTGTGTATAAAATATCATGCATTAAACTATATTATCTGATTCAAATGTGTTCTTGGAATAATATATGAAGAGGGATTTCCAAATTTTCCCATGAAATTCAGTAGTAAACTATAAAAATTCCACTCCAGTACAGTTCTGACTACTGAACTCCTATGTAGTACACCTTGAAATGTATGTATGACTCAAACACAGTAGCATGGAGAAACAGAGAGGCCAAAACAGCTCTGGGAAACACTATGTCTTAGTCAGGGTTTCTATTCCTACATAAGCATCATGACCAAGAAGCAAGTTGGGGTGGAAAGGGTTTATTCAGCTTATACTTCCACATTGCTGTTCATCACCAGAGGAAGTCAGGACTGGAACTCAAGCAGGTCAGGAAGCAGGAGTTGATGCAGAAGCCATGGAAGGATATTTCTTTATGACTTACTTCTCCTGGCTTGCTCAGTTGGCTTTCTGATAGAGCCCAAGTCTACCGGCCCATAGATGGTACTACCCACAAGGGGCCCTACCCCCTTGACCACTAATTGAGAAAGTGCCTTACAGCTGGATCTCATGGAGTCATTTTCTCAACTGAAACTCTTTTCTCTGTGATAACTCCAGCTTGTGTCAAGTTGACACAAAACCAGCCAGTACACACCAACATATAAAATGTTGAAACAAAACCTGGCAAAGACAGAACTATGAGATAAAAGCCAAGAAAGGCATCTCAGGAGGAAGTAGAATTGAAATTTGGGCTGTTGTTCAGTGAACTTGATTTGGTATAAGAAAAAAGATAAAAATAAAACTGTATTGTACACTATAAAAATAATGGCCAGGGAAGGCCCTGTCACAGGCTTTCTTTTATTTATTTTTAAATTGGATATTTTATGTATTTACATTTCAAATGTTATCCCCCTTTCCAGTTTCCCTTCCACAAAGCCCCTATCCCATCCCCCTTCCCTACTTCTATGACTGTGCTCCCCCTCCCACCCACACACTCCCACTTTAGTGGCCTGTCCCCCTACACTGGGGAATCAAATGTTCACAGGACCAAGGGTCCCATCGCTGCCAGACAAGGCCATCCTCTTCTACATATGTGGCTGGAGCCATGGGTCCCCCCATGTGTACTCTTTGGTTGGTGGTTTAGTCCCTGGGAGATATAAATTGAGGAAAACTAACCCTGTTAAAGACAATTTATTTTAAACGTGTTAATGTTTATTCTAAAGATAACAACAATGAAATGGCCAAAGACATAACATGCTGTCAAACAACAGTCTAAATATTTATGTTTTACATGGCAACTCTTAATCATTTATTAATTATTTTTCACATATGTGTTTATATGTGTGTAGATATGCATATGACATGGTGTTTATGAAAATAATTTATTCTTAATATAATATAAACTTTGAATTAATGCAATGGTTGTATTTATCTACCTTATGCTAATTCCCAATTACTTCACAAAGAAAACAAGATTTATTTAAGATAGTACCTCAATTGCTGAACAATAAAATGATACACCTTAAACTTCTATGCTAATTTGGATACCTCCCAGCTTCATCCCATGATACTTGAATATTTTTATTAATCTGGCTATTCAGACTCCTTTTTCATTGCTCCTATTATTCAATCCTCTTTGTGCATTGGACTCTTCCTCTCTCGTTCCTCTTGATAATGGACATCTCACCCTATTCTACATTGTGCTCAACTGCTTAGGTGATCATCATTTATTGACCAGGCAGAGAATCCATGGTTAAGAATTAAAGAATAAATAAAAAATAAAAAATAACTGTTGACAAACTTGAGACAGTAGATCCTTGGTGTATGTATTACAACGCCATGTCTTGATTTAAACAATACATGAGGTTAAGCTTTACATAGCATACAAACCATTATGCTTCCATCTGTACATGGAGATCAGAAGGCAGTAGTTACTTCTGTCCTGCAACCATGTGCCTCCTGCGGCTAGAATGCAGGTTTTCAGTTGTAGCTGCAGGAGTCTGTTCCCACTGAAGAATCTCAACATTACACCTGTGTTAATGAAATGAACCTGTAAGAGGTTGTTTCTTTAAACATTTACTTCTCAGAATGCTATTCCTTCTCTAGAATGAAAGAGGTATATTTTGCACATTATTCTCTGTGGTGCCTGGATTTATGCTTTAATGTGACTGATTTTCTTTCGAACAAAGTTAGCAAAAACATCAAATATTCATTAACTAGCTACTCTTTCCCAGACCCTGCTATACACGCAATCAGTCAAGTCAGAAAAAGTCATTTAACCATGTCACTAAAATTCCAATGAAAGAAAATATAATGCATACTGTGCTAACAACAACTAAAAGGACACACTTAATTATAATTGTTAAAATAAATGAAACAGAAACTGGAGACAGGAAATACAAAAGATGGAAATGGAGGCTCCAATTTTCAGTGTTTAAATCAGATTGCATTGAAAAATGATGTTTAAGAAAGATACCAGGAATTAGATAAGAAGTAAAGCTATGTCAGAGGAAATATGTCCAAATAAAATACACAAATGGATTAAAGATATTTGGATTTCAAGACTTATTTAAAGGATCAGCAAGTAGCACTTTGTGCTACTTACAATCAGTGAAAAAATTCATTTTGAAGAATGTAGTTTTGTATAGTCAAAATATAGCCAGGATAAAAATGAGCTCATAGCTGGGCCTTTGAAAATGAGTCACTGGTCCATGAGTAAGTGACTTCACAGTGAGTATAAGAGATACAAAATTAATCTCCATAAGAAAATAAAAGCTTAAAGTTTGGTCATACTTTTGAGATACCATTTAATTGTAGCTTACACTTTTACTTAAAGCCTAAGGCCATGCAGCTAAACATCACTGTATGGTGCTACTCACCAACATGGCAGGTCATGGACAGGATAAGATGTTATTTAAAAATCAGAATTTACACTAAATTTAAGCCTTCAATGAATTAGAAACTTCCATAGAACATTCTTAAAGGTTTCAAACATGTGCCCACTTTATCAAGATGAATTCCACCATGTTAACACTTGGGCTCCTATGAAGTTTTCCATATGGAAACAACACACTTGAATCTTACTTTATTCACTTCCTCTTTACATTTTCAGGCTTTCATCTCCTTCTGCCTCCTACTTCCGTGTCCCTTATGGTCATATCTTACTTCCACTTGTACGTTTTTTCTTTTTTAGATTCACTGATGGTCTTAGTGAGGTACTTATCTTCTGCAACTGGCTGGTTTCCCACTACACGATTGTCTCTTGTTCTATTTCTCCTTATACAAGGCAAACTGTATCCTTCTGTGTGTTTAATAAACACACTATTTAATACATATGAGACATTTTCTTTAGTAAAGTCTCTGGTAGTGTTTGTTTATGTAAAATGAAGCACTAGAAATACATTATTTTAAAAAATATATTTTTCAGATCATTATAGAATGGAAAGCCCAAATAAATACATTTTATAAGTAGTAAGTGTCTGGTGTTTAGATCTGGCATGTAGTCTATACTTGCTCCCTTTTTGTGCTATCTGGAATTGCAGCACAGGCCCAATTTCCCTCTGATGTCAAATATATATACATATACATATATATACATTCAGAATATGAACAATATATATACAAATCCAGAATATGATATATATATACATATAGAATATAGAAATATATACAGAATATGAAATACATATTCTGAATTATATATATATATATATATATATATATATATATATATATATAATGGGAGAAGTAAAAGCAAATGTTTAATCATATCTTTTCTTCTGCCCTCTTCTATCTTCTGTTTGTCCTTTTTCCCTCACTTTATCTTACTTTACATCAATCTTTTTGTTTCTATTTATCACATAAAAAATGGATTCTATGGCTTGGGGTAATTACTTGCCAGTTATTTTGTTTATTTATATTAATTTCATATATATATTTTGGAGCACTCCTTTGCTCAAATAAATACAGCAGCCTTACTGTGGAGGAAGACTCAATTGACTTCTATCTCTTTATCCAGTTTCTGATAAATTTTCATTTTATTTTTAAAATACTTTCATAAGTTAAAACTTTAAGTATGATTAAAACTCTGTCTATAATTTTGGTGACATCATGACAGTACATTATCAGACTTAATATTTATCACTAGCCTTCTTGCATTAATGTATTTTGAATTTTATTCTGTTAGCACATTGACATTTATGGTTTAGGGTTTTGTTTTGTTTTGTTTTTTAACAGTTTTATATAGAGAAAGGTTTTTTTTGAATAACCACTATCATTAAAAATAACCTTATACTTTATGTCGATTACTTTAAAAGAGAAGTTCTAAATATGATACAGAACAATTACACGTCTAATTGCTTCTCTAGAGCAACATCCTGTACAGGGAAGTGCAATGCATGACAGTGGCTTTTGGCTAAATGTTAATACAGCAATGGGATGAGAGTCACTGTTTGTGTGGACATTAGAAGGTAGTGCCATCTAATGTAGGCTTAGATTTTTCAACACCTACTTTTAATTAGGTTTCTTAAATGCTTTAATCTCAGATGTTGGGTTAGTGAAGATTTTTTTTCCCCAATCTGTAGGTCGCTGATTTGTCTTATTGGCTATGTCCTTTGCCTTACAGAAGTTTTCCAGTTTCATGAGGTCCCATTTATCAATTTTTGATCTTAGAGCATGAGCCATTGGAGCTCTGTTTAGGAAATCCCCCCCAACACCCCCCCCCGTGCCAATGAGTTCAAGTCTCTTTCCCACATTCTGTTCTATTAGATTATGTTGAGGTCCTTGATCTACTTGTACTTGAGCTTTTTGCAAGGTGACAAATATGGGTTTATTTTCATTTTTCTACATACCAACAGCCAGTTAGACTAGCACCATTTATTGAACATGAGTTCTTTTTTTCCATTGTATATGTTTTGTTAGCTTCTTTGTCAAAGATCAAGTGCCTGTAGTTTGTGGTTTTATTTCTAGGTCTTCAATTCTATTCCACTGATCAATGTGTTTTTCTCTGTACTAATACCATGCAATTTTTATCACTATTGCTCTGTAGTAAAGCTTGAGGTCAGGGATGGTGATTCCCTCAGCCATTCTTTTGTTGTTAAGAATTGTTTTCGATATTCTGGGTTTTTGGCCTTTCCAGATGAATTTGAGAATTGTTCTTTCCATGTCTTTGAAAAATTGAATTGGGATTTTGATGGGGATTACATTGAATCTGTAGATTGCCTTTGGTAGGATGGCCATTTTTATTATGTTAATTCTGCCAACCCATGAGCATGGGAAATCTCCCCATTTTCTGAGATCTTCAATTTCTTTCT
Source organism: Rhynchomys soricoides (assembly GCA_019843965.1). Lineage (NCBI taxonomy): Eukaryota > Metazoa > Chordata > Mammalia > Rodentia > Muridae > Rhynchomys > Rhynchomys soricoides. The sequence continues at coordinate 15,879,399 of JADRCH010000047.1, forward strand.
TCAGAGACTTGAATATCTTTTCATACAGTCACACTTGGGTGGGAAAAGAAAGCAATCACAAGGGGGAATAGAGGGAGGGACCAGGAAAGGAAAGTGGACTGGGTGTGGAGGGGAACATAATGTGGTATTGGTTGGGGGAAAAGGAATGAAGCCCTGAGGGACAGCAGAAAGAATGGAAACAGGCAACATCCAGAGGTAAGAGTTTGGTGGACCCTCCAGAATTTACCAGAGACCTGGTAGGTGAGAGACTCCCAGAAATCAAAAGCAGAATGGCCTACAGTGTGTAGAGGGAACTTGCAGAGCCCACCCACAGCAGAATGTCAGGGTTTCACATAAGGGATGGGATTTCCATCCCACAGTCAAAACTCTGAACCATAATTGTTTCTGTCTGAAAGAACTGCAGGGATAGAAATGGACAGGAGCCTGAGGAAAAGAAGTTCCAGCTACAGCCACAAAGTGGGATCCAGCTCAAGGGGAGGTCCCAAGGCCTGACATTATTGCTGAGGCTATGAAGTGCTCACAAAAAGGGACCTAGCATGACTGTCCTCCAGAAGACCCAACAAGCAGCTGAAAGAGTCAGATGCAGATATTTGCATCCAAGCAATGGACAGAAACTGCTGACCCATGTGGTTGATTTAGAGAAAAGCTGGAAGAGGCTGGGGAGGAGGGAGACCCTCTAGGAGGACTATCTGTCTCAATTAACCTGGACCCCCGAGATCTGTCAAACACTGGACCACCAACCAAGCAGCATACGCCAACTGATATGAAGCCCCCAACACATGTACAGGAGAGGACTTTCGGGTCTTGGTTTAGTCAGAGAAGATGCACCTAACCCTCAAGAGACTGGAGGCCACAGGGAGTTTCGTGGTCTGGTGGGGTAGGTGGTAGGTGGTGGGGCCATCTTCATAGAAACAGGGGGTGGGGACAAGGTATGGGTTGTGGAACAATTAGAGGGTGGACCGGGAGGGGAATAATATCTGGAGTGTAGATAGATAGATAGATAGATAGACAGAGAGACAGACAGATAGAGAAAAAAAATTAAAAATGTTTTAATTTCTCTTTTTCCCACTACCCAGCAGAGATAGTAGAAAGGAAGGTTAATACAGCCAAGGATGATGTGGAGTTGTTTAGAAATAGTTCTTTGGAGCAAATCCAATCTGCATTATTAGGATATCAGCAGTTCACTTCGCAGGAATCAACAGCGGCAGCTAGATCCACTTGAAACACCATTCATGAATCTGCAATTGAAGGTCAATTCAGAAGAATCCTCAAGGCTCTGCCAATTGGGGAATCCAGGGAAGTGGCAAGAAGCTGCAGGAACACCACCAGTGTTTTGGTGGGATTCTCTTTATGAAGTCACAACAAATTATGACAGGCAAAGAATCATAAGGCTTACCAATATTACCCAGCATCATCCACTGTTTGTCGGGTTATATTTACATCCTTTTCAAACATCACATATTCTCTCAAGCTTCTGCTCTAGCAAAATAAGCCCCTGTATCCAGGCTGCTTCCATAAATATACCATGTGTTTGTTCTTAGCACCACATCATCCCATATGTCTGATTCAGCAAAAGCATCCCCTCATAAGACAGTTCCCAGGAAATACCACATGACACAACTGAGTCTCTAAAGAAATTTCCACATAAATCTAATGAGTACTTTATTTTTCTCTTATCTGTATTTATATTTGTCCTTGTGTTTGCTATCTACTACTCAACCTGGTAACGGGAGGGGAATGTTCTGCTTTCTTTCATACTCAAGAAATAAGCATAAAATTCCAAGACTGTCTGCCCTTGACAACCCTCATTTCTTCAAATGAAGACTAAACATGTAACAGAAGCCACTATGGAATAGATTTAAATTTCATGTTAAAGAGAAAGTATTAACATAAACATATTGATTAGAAAGTACTGTAAACTATTGTTTCGCATCTTTGATGAAAAAATTATAACCAAACAGGACTTTGTCAATTTTCAGTACAAGTACTAACATATCAAGACAAAATAAAAGCAATATTCATGGATAAGTGTTACAAGTATACATATATGCCCAATTATCTAAGATGTAAGAGTCAACTAAGAAAGTGTGATAGTACATTATTCATAATTAAAAATGAATTTTTGTTCCATTTTTCACTCAAATCTGTGATCTATAAGCAACGAACTGAAAGATACATGTTACCAAATTGATGTAAATTAAAGTGTTTATATTTGTTAAAGTGCTTTGTAATACAAAACCTTATTTAATTTTTTTATCATGTGTGCATTTATACTTAATAACTTTACTTCCCTTGAGAACTATATACATGAGCATGGCCTCTACAGCACTCCACCTCCCTCTACTCAGTCCAGCCACTCCCATTGCTTCCTTCAAATTTTTGAAATATTCTTAATTGTTATTGTTACATATGTGTATAAATATGTATACATCCCACAGTGTGCATTTACAAATATACATATGTCTAGGAATGACTACTTGTGAGTGAAGAGATATGTGTGAGTTCATCACAGAAAGAGACTGATATTTCCTCTTTAAGAGGTTTGGACTACATGCTAAGCTACATTTAGAGGTGGGATCATTGGAATTTCCCATTTGCATTGTCATTAAGTGTTTATGGTACTCTTTTTCAGGAAACCACTATTGTTGAGAGTGTTTAGGTTCAGCATCACCATCATATAAAAATCTCAAGCAAATGCCCTGGTCTTGTGCTCTTACAATCTTTCTGTGTTTTCTTGCAAAATTTCTCTTGTGTTTGCTTTCGTTGTTTAGCAAATTGGACAACTGATTTCTGCACTTTTCCTCATAGTAAATCTCTGAAATTATCACCATCGTTTTGCTAAATGTAGCTTCTTTGTTAAGAGAATGGCTACACTTAAGTTGTTCAGGTATGAGAAAAACAATTTATAAAACATTTAGAAATTACATTGGTTTAGGAAAATGGCAGCAATATGTTTTCTCAGGTCTATGACATCTCTAATCATAAACATCTGTGTAGTTTTATAGTAACAGGTATGAATCCCCTCCTGTTGAGATAGCATTATATCAAAATAGAGAGTAGTGGTTACCTACTTCATTACCTCTAAGATATAAGTGGCACTATTACATCATTATGACTATATATATATATATATATATATATATATATATATATATATACTCATTTTGGGAGTTTCCAGGTTTTATAGCTGGGAAAAACTACATAGAGCTCCTTTTCCTTGGTAGCTTGCAGGGGACCTTCTGATACTTTAGATCTAATGATGACATATCTAGGTCACTTTCAGCTCTACTTTTCTGTGTCCTGTATCCTAAGTTTTTGGTGTGTTTAATAATAGGGTCACATTTTTAAGTTTTGGGAGCCAACCAAAGGCAATGTTAGTAGCTTATCTTGCTTTCTGAGTCTATGGTAATCTCATAGCCAACAGTTTAAAGGGAGGTTTCTTATGTCCAGAATAGAGTGTATAGTTCCTGGTGAAAATATTATCATTTTGAGTGGCATAGTTCTTTTAAGTTATTTATACACAAAGGTGTACATGCTAACACATTATATGGGCACTATACATATATATATATATATATATATATATATATATATATATATATACACACACACACACACACACACACATACATACACATATATATTATATTATTTATATTATATATTTTTCCTATGGCTTTTTTATTAGCCTTGGCATTCTTTATCCCTCTACCCACCTTCATTGTTTTCTTTTGTGTGTGTGTGTGTGTATGTGTATGTGTTTTTGTGTGTGTTTGTGAGTGTCGGGAGAGAAAGCCAGAGATTCATGTCAAGTATTTTCCTCTAAAGATTATACCTACCTTTTCAAAAGAGGTTCTTTTACTCTTCCTGCAATCTTTCAATTATAACAGAAAGTCAAGCCAATGATCTGTCTCCAGATTTCTAGCACTAGTATCACCAGTCTGGCCCAGCATGCTCATTTATTTGCAGGACTACTTCGTGTCAGCAGTTCAGTTCTCCTGCTTCTGGAGTAGAACTTAGACTTATAGAGCTATCTAAGTGTCTGTATTATATTTTTATTAAAATAATTTTTCAAATGAGTATAACAAAAAAAGCTGAAAAATAAAATTACTTTTGCTTATTGAATCAGATAACTGGGGAGTCCAGTTAAGCTACATGTTCAATCACCATTTCTCAAAATACAAGTCTAATTATTTCTCTTGTAATGCACAATCATTATTTATTGTAATATCTCTGAAAACTCCAAAGAGTTAATACCGTACTAATTCTTTATTGTTTCCAAATGGCGTTCAGTTTTCCAGTCCCAACCTCTGCTTCTTACTCTCAGAGTTACATTCTCTACTTTGTAGCCCTGACATCATTATGTCCCCATATAGACTATTCTTCATCATATCATATTTCATGGCAAACAATTCATACATCTTCCCAATGAAAGAAACCAAACCCTTGAGGAGATACATTTTTCTACTATAATATCTACTTCAAATCACTGTAATTTGTGAGTTACTAAGAATTTTTAAAGAATTGTAGCTGACAAAAATCAAGCTGTTGGCTTCATTATATTCCATTGTCCCAGGAAGAAATCAATAAGTGTTTCATACTTAATTTTATAAACAAATAAGTAGAAAGTTACAAACACATTTATAGAAAGGCAATATGTTGATACATTATTACATATCTTAAAAGATACATTAAGAAAAATTCTGAAAGCTACAAATAATGAAACAGACCTTATTCAACTTAAGTATCCAAATAAAATATAGGATATTTATAGCTGAATTTCCAATAAATAGCAAGTTTTCACTGTATAGCAATATCAGATATATCTTCAAATAATATATACATATGTGTATTATAGGTATTAAATACCATTAATACTATATATAATTTATATATTTTATAAAATATATACAGTTCTATATCTATATATCAATATCTACATATATCTATATATTTATATATAGATATATAGACACACAGACACACACACATATATACGTATATATATGTGTATAGATCATATACACATATATATGATCATATATACATATACACATATATATGTATATATATATATACATATGTATAGATCAATAATTAAAGTCTCCCAATAGAAAACCTGGGAAATCCAGTAGTTTTCCCATCCATGACTAGTACATATCAACCGGTCTTCAATATCTGTCAGAATTCTGAAGAAGTGGCTTCTCTCTAATACTAGAGAACTGAGAACACAGACAATCAGGCAAAAACCCCAAATGTCCATCTTCCCCACTAATTTTCCAGGCTGCAATGAGATGGGAAAGTCTAGTCTAAAGGTGCACCTTAACTGATCAAGAGATTCAGATTCAATATGCTTTTTCATATTGTTTCTTATAATTATCCCTCTTGTCAACTTGTCAAACAATGCTATCTCTTCTGTCCATATAAAAACAAGATAAAGTAATAATTATACCTAACATCATATAGCTTTCCTATGTATAACCTCAAACATCTTCTAAATTTTATAATTGGGGGGAATTTTTTTTTTGAGAAACATTCTTATAACATCTCAAAACAATTGTTCCATTTAACATCAGGTAGACTTTTTGGACAAATACAGAAAGTTCCTACATTCTTTATCAAAATATCACAAAAATAGTTTCTAGACTGCTTGCTAATATCTTACCCTTTAATAACTCCTGAGCAAGAATATATATATATATATATATATATATATATATATATATATATACACACACACAAACATATACCACACACACACACACACATACACACACACACACATACAAAACCTGGAGATACCCTAAAAAAAATATACCACAACAATCAAATGTAACCAGCCCATCATGCTAACAAAGATACACATAACATTACTCAAGGCATCTAAATATATAAAAATATGTATCCTTCAAGGTGTAACGTGAAGTGTTAAAATTTTAAGAAGGACCATTTTAAAGGTTGAGAGATAGAAAGCACTCAGGAGAATAATCTTATTAATCATACAGACCTATATTTAGCGATATGTTTCTTAATGGGAAACCATAGCAATTAATGCAACTCGTGGCATGCTTTTACTCTGACTAATCACCCAAGGTGAAGAGGCTGAGCTTGACATCTCACATGATTCCTGAGAAGCTATGATAAAGCCTGACCAATACAGATGAGGATGATTGCTACCAACCATCTGGCTGAGTACAGGGACCACGAATGGAGGAGTTGGGGGAATGACTGAAGAAGATGAAGGGGTTTGTAACCCCATAGGAAGAACAAAATTATCAACCAACCAGACACTCCAGAGCTCTCAAAGACTAAACCACCAACCAAGGAATACATACGGAGCGACTCATGGCTCCAGCTGCATATGTAGCAGAGGATGGCCTTATCTGGCATCAATGGGAGGGGAGGCCCTTGGTCCAGAGAAAGCTCGATGCCCCAGGGTAGGGGAATACTAGGCTGGTGAGGCAGGACTTGGTAGCTGGGTGGGGCATTCCCCTCATAGAAGAAGAGGGGAGAGGAATGGAAAGAGAGTTTCTGGAGGAGAAACTGGGAAGGGGGATAACAGTTGAAATGTAAATAAATAAAATAACCAATAAAAAATAAAAGAAGGAAATGAAGTGATTATCCAATATTTGCAATACAAACGAGGATATGTTTACCAACTGTCTTTGGATATGTTGAATCAAGTCAAACTCAAATATAAATTAGGTATAGAGTAATAGAATAGTAGACCGAGAAACTCACAGCAATTGCATGCACACAGGCAACATGCAAACTTGCATAATTTAGAGTTTCATCTACATTAGAAAGCACAAAATGCTTACTTGGTTAGTTTATATAGGAGCCTAGGGACTATGCACTAAATTAAAATGCCATTTACTGTGGTTTTCTGTGATAAGATCGTTTACAGATTTGAAAAGCTCTTTATAATTGTAAAATCGCTGGGAGATGAGTTCATTTAGTATACATTAAACCCACACATGGTGAAATCTTTATTCCCTTAGTTATTCTTTTAAAAACCAAAGTTATTTAAATTTTCAAAAGAACTGTTTTCATAGAAACTCAAACAAAGCTTTTCAAAAGTACAATATTGTATACCTAGAAACAAAGTGAAGAATGATATTATGTAAAGACAAAATGTTCCACCTTGATGTAACATGCAGTAAATAAAAAGATCTGGAATTACTTTTTTATCATAGGAAAATTATGACAGGTGATCAAAAGTACTGTCACATGAGCTGTCCTCAAGCTGTACATGGTGGAACACATCTGTAATCCCAAGATATGAAAGGTGAGAACTGGAGAAAAAGGAGTTCTAGGACATTTGTAACTAGTAATAAATAGACATTGAAGCTAACCTGATAACTATGAGAAATTCTCTCTCTCTCTCTCTCTCTCTCTCTCTCTCTCTCTCTCTCTCTCT